>BSBM01000299.1:61627500-62227500 GCA_027924585.1 Larix kaempferi
TTATGTAACTACATAACGCATACGTGTTTTGTAGTTCTATAATGCGTACGCATTGTGTTTACCTAACCTACTTGTCTAATGACATGTCAAGCTCGGGTTTTACCATACCAAGTGCTAAGTATCATAAACGCGTTATATTTTTATGTAACGTGAACGAGTTTTCAAAAATCTAGGATTGCATCTAAAGTGACCCTCATCTTCTTGCACACACCCATAAATGCAATTAACAAATGGTTTAAACAAATTAAAAAAATACATGTAAATTTTGAGGTTGTTATAGCAACTGAGCTCTTTGTTTACTTCACTTTCTCCATGGGGGTATTTGTGAAGGGTTGTGGGACAAATTGGTTATGTCATTCCTTCATATATTGAGCATATTGATGTTGTTGTCTCTGGTCATTCAACATTGTTCCTCGCTATAGTTTATCCTTGACAACAACAAAGTTGAAACCTTTTGTCACTTTATCGAAGATGCTTGAATATGTAATTAAGAAGGAATGTAATGAAATAAAATACCATATAATATTGACTCTTATATTTAAAATGTAATGTAATTAAGTCCATCTTATTCTATACACTCATGGTTATCTGCACGACATGTTTCCAATGTATAGGACCATCTGAGGTTCATGTATTCACTATGAGGTCTAATGAAAAATTCTTGCATATTTCAACTTGGTTGGAAAGATTGCCTGCATGACACATTTCTTATTTATTGCCCATCTAGGGTTCTTGTATTAGTAATGACACATATTTCATAGTTATTTCAAATATCATCTAGCCGGTTATGATTGTGATCACCATCTACTAGCCACATTTTCCATTGTATAGGCCAAATGATATTTTCTACGTTATTGTGGTGCTCTGGAGAGTTCAACGTACAACTTGGTTCAGTGTAATTTCATGATCAGTAAGAAGAAATTGTTATCTTCACCAAATCCATAAGGAATAGTGTGTTCATATTCACATCCTATTGGGAATTCTGGAATCGATATCAAACAAGAGGTTAATGTAGTACCATATTCCTCCATTTGTATTTTTTATCCCTGGTCATCATTAAGGGGGAATGTTGGAATATGTAATTATGACTAGTGTGATGTTGTTGGTTGTCTCTATCAAACAAGACATATATACTTCAGAACTCTTTAATTGTCAAAAGAAGTTATCCCACATGCATCATGAAGTAGAATTCTCTTATTACCATTGTTTATATAACAGGTAGAAGATAATTTATCCTACATGTGTCTATTGGACTTAGTGTTGTCATTGATATCAAATATTATTAGAATGCATTGGAATGTATGAGAAGATTGAAGCCAGTTTGAAGAAGTATATAGAACATGTTTGTTGGAATGCATTGGAATGCATGAGAAACTTCAATCCAGTTTGAAAAAGTATATAAAAAAAAATTCTCATTGATGTTTAACAGCCATGTGACATCATGAACAATGAAATAATTGTTGAAATGCATGGTTAGCAAAAAAGGAAAAGGATACAGATGCATACACAAGCAAGTAGTATGTAGAAGTGCACAACAAATAGTTCATATGTTAAATAACCACAGTAATAGTAGAAAAGGATGCACATCTATGCACAAGCACGCAGATGACAAATGCATACAGAAATCCAAAAGTAAAACTAACAAAGAAAGTAAATCCTATAAAATGTCGAGGTTTGTAGTAATGTTGAAGTGAGCAGTTGGTAAAATATTGAAATGCACAAGTTGGTGGGATGTTGAAGTTAGTATCACATAGAATGATGGAGTCATCAACAAGAAGAGATATGATCTAGTAGAAAATCATTTTGAGGAAAAATACAGAAGACTTAAACAATATAAATGACTTTGAAGGCAATGAAAGATCAAGACAGTTGCACAAATAAAAGTTGACAATGAAAGTCTTTGCCGGATCAAGTAATTTATGTGGGAAAACTTAACTAAAGAGTGGTCCACTTAAGAGAATCATGTCAATATAAATAAACAAATATTGACACATCTTAGTTGTGGAAGTGTGTGCAGAGCTGATATTGCAATGTACCAACTAGGATTAGTGATACAAAAACTCTCTACTTCACAGAATCAGTTAAAACAATGTTTATGGAAGCTAGTTTGACTAAGGGCGAACAAGATCAAAATATTTGGATGAAAGGAAGGATCTGATATTTTTTGATACCTACGCACAAAGTACTGAGACCATTTATGTTTCAATATCATCAAAGTTGAAATCTACTCCAATGCTCCTGGGCCACTCAACATATGCAAACTAGTATGGGTATAAGATGTGACTATATGCAAGGGATGAGTGTTTCTAACTCATAGAGGATAAATAAAATTAAATTACAGTCATTACACAGTCAAGTGAAAATCTAGAAATTTATATGAATTTTTGAAGAAGTCTCACAAAAATACTAGTAATTCGACACTTCAGGATTGCACAACTAGTAATTTTTAGGAGATCACAAAAATTCAATGAAGGCTCATGAATTTCTCAAATAAGAAATGGATTGGTTCATTTGAAATGTTAATTAACATCAAAAATAATAATAATATCATTTCGAACTATTCTCATTCATATTTCA
The DNA here is from genome assembly GCA_027924585.1 of Larix kaempferi. Lineage (NCBI taxonomy): Eukaryota > Viridiplantae > Streptophyta > Pinopsida > Pinales > Pinaceae > Larix > Larix kaempferi. The sequence goes on from BSBM01000299.1 coordinate 61,630,078, forward strand.
CAAGTATTCTGAAAACTAGTCAAAATCTAGGCAAATCTAGAAGGGGTGGAGAAAACTCTGAATATTTATGATTTCTGTAATATTCAATGACATTAATGATATCAAATATTTATTTTGACTATAAATACATCATAAATTATCCAAGAGACTCCTCAAATCATTACAAAAGCTCTTCTCCTCTCCTACACAACAATCTAGCATTGAAAATCACTAAGAAGCTTTGAGATTCGAACCATGGTCTTCATGAAGTTTTCTGAAATTCGACCCAACCTTGGTTCAGATACAGGACCAGTAAATAAAATCAATGAATATGGATGAATACCATCATCCTCTCACAGAAATCAGGGGCACATCTCCCATCTTGGACTAGGGGCACATCTCCCAAGTTCTTGAGGCAAAATTTCTCTCATACCAATACTCAAAATGACAAAATATGTGAATGTGGTGCACACTCGTTTATTTATAGAGATTGAGTGAATTGAGGAGCAAGTCTCCATAGCTAATGAGCCTTCCTTGAGTGGATAAGGAAATCTAACTTTTCTTCTTTTTCCTTTTTGCTTTGCTTTCCTCATTTTTCCTTTTTTGATTGTTTTTCCACTTTTTGCTTTGGATTTTTCTTCTTTTTCTGAACTTTCCTCCTTTTCTGAACTTTCCTTCTTTTCTGAACTTTCCTTCTTTTCCTGATTTGTCCTTCCTTTCTTTCCTTTTTCCTGATTTTCTAGATTTAGGTGCTTTCTCCTTGACTTCTTCCTCAAGCCTCTTCTCAGTCAACCTTATCCACTAATGCTCTCTACTGGAGCATTATCTTCATTTATTCAACATAAAAAATATTAAATGCATCATAAATAAATATTCCAAGTGGATAACAAACTTTGGATAAAATTAAATGCACACTCTTAATTAATCAATTGCCTGGAATGCAAAATTTAACCCCATGATATTGAATTTGTCTCCTCAGCCCAAGGGATTGGTTGGGTTAGGATCTTGATCCAATGTTCATTGTTGAGGGTACATGACAGTCCTCCCCACCTGGTATTTCTTGTCCTCGAGCAATTTCAAACTGGGATGTTGCAAGATATGTTCTCCTTCCCAAGTAGCATCCTCACTAGGCAGTCCTTCCCATTGCACCAAAAATTATTTAAGGATTCTGCTCCTTGGCTTCTTATATCTTACCTCCAATATCCTCTCAGGGATCAAAACCAAATTCCCTTCATCATCAAGGGGTTTAAATTCTTTTGAAACTTTGAATTTCTTCCCTATTGCTTTCTTCAAACAAGACACATGGAAAACATTGTGAATCCGACTGCCCGGAGGAAACTCTAGCTCATAAGCCACTTCCCCGATCTTTCTTCAAAATTTCTATGGGCCATATAATCATGTCTACAACTTCTCAGCCCCCTTATACTTGAATGATGACTGTCTATAGGGATGTAATCTCAAATATACTAGATCTCCAACTTGTAAAGCTCGCTCAACTCTATGCTTATCTGCGTGCACTTTTTGTCGGTTCTGTGCTACCTGTAAGTTGTCCTTGAGAGTCCTAAGTATGTATTGACTCTCTTGGAGCCAATCATTTTCTTTATGTGTCTTACAATCACCAAATATAGGATAAAAAAAACTAAGTGCATCCTAACCATAAAGATCTTTGAACGGAGACATACCAATCGAGAGATCAAAAGTAGTGTTGTAACAAAACTCTCCCAAATGGAGCCAAGTGGTACATGAATTTTGTTGTTCGGTGACATAGTTTCTTAAGAATCCTTACAGCCATTGGTTCACTCTCTATGTTTGGCCATCATTATTTGTATAGTATCTTGTGCTCATGTCCAAACCTGTCCTCACTAACTTGAACAGTTTTTGCCAAAAATTGCTAGTAAACTTGTTGTCCTTGTCACTGATGATGGACATGGGTATGCCATGAAGTTTGAAGACTTCTTTCATGAAAATTTCAAGCACTTGGATGGCTGAAATATTAGTTGTGATAGGACATAAATGTGCATATTTAGTCAATCTATCCACCACAACAAAAATATTGTCTTTACCTTGGCTTTTTGGAAGCCTAGTGATGAAATCCATCGATACACTTTCTCATTTTTGCTCAGGAATGGGGATTGGTTGTAAGAGCCCTGATGGATGAGTATGCTCTACTTTATTTTTCTGACATGCCACACATGACCTGAAATACTCCATCACCTACTTCTTCATCCCCTTCCATGTGAACCTTTCCATCACTTTCCTATAAGTCTTCACAAACCCCGGATGACCTGCTAAAGGCACATCATGGGAAACTTCAAGGATCTTCTTCTTTAGTATGGATTCTGGAACTACAAATATTCTATCCTTAGAATAAATAATATCATTGAGATTATTATAAGCATCATCATGAATTAATCCATCAAACAAATCACAATCAAACTGGTTCTTTGTGTATTCTACCCCAAGTTGTACATTCCAATCATCATGAAATTTGAGCAATGAAAGTGTGGGTTTTCTAGAAAGTGCATCAGCTACAATGTTCATCTTACCCTTCTTATATTCAATATGAAATTCAAATGCTTGGACCTTTCTTACCCACTTATGTTTCCTATCATTCAGCTCCTTTTGGGTTAAGAAGTGTCTCAAACCGTTGTGATCAATCTTGATAATGAACTTACCCCCCACCAAATATTTCCTGAACTTGACTATCGCATGCATGATGGCTAGCATATCTTTGTCATAGACTAAATACAACATTTCATGTGGTTGCAATTTTATGCTCTCAAAGGCCAAGGGGTGCTTATTTTGCATCAAGATTGCTCCAATTCCATTCCCTGAAGCATCACACTCAAGCATGAAAGGTTGAGAAAAATCCAGAAGTACAAGAACAAGACAACTACTCATTACCTCCTTCATTCTGTTGAACACTTGTTCATATTCTTCTGACCAATGGAAAGCTCCTTTCTTAGTGAGGTATGTCAATGGATATGTCAATTTGGAAAATCCTTTGACAAACTTCTGGTAGTAGGTACATATCCCAATGAACCCTCTTAGTTCGGTGAGATTTTTAGGACTAGGAAAATCTAGAAGGGCCTGTATCTTTTCCATGTGAACATTAACTCCATCTTGACCAATCACATGACCAAGATACAAAATCTTAGTCATCCCAAAATCACACTTGGTTAGCTTTGCATAAAAAGATTGATATGCCAAGATTGTTAGTACAATATCCAAATGATGCAAATGCTCTTCCCAAGTCCTACTATAGATCAAAATATCATCAAATAAAACAAGTACAAACTTACGGAGCTTCCTGCTGAACACTCTGTTCATGCAAGATTGCAAAGTTGTAGGTGCATTTGTTAGGCCAAAAGGCATATCCAGAAACTCAAAGTGCCCATGGTGACACTGAAAGGCTATCTTTTGGATGTCTTCTTCTTTCATGTTGATTTGATGGTAACCATATCGAAGGTCAATCTTTGAAAAATACTTGGCCCCATGGAGCTCATCCATAAGCTCATCAATCCTTGGAATAGGATATTTGTTGTTTATAGTCTTCTTGTTGAGATCTATGTAATCTATGCACATCCTCATGGTCCCATCTTTCTTCTTCACAAGGAATACGGATAAGGAAAAAGGACTTTAACTTGTCCTAATGAATCCCAGGTCAAGCAGTTCCTTGATGGTTCTCTCTATCTCATCTTTGAATATTTTTGGGTGCTTGTAGGGACGTACTTTGATAGGTTCAGTGCCTATATCCAACTCAATCCTATGCTCTACTCCTCTATCAGGTGGCCTACAATGAGGGAGATCCCCAAACACCTTCTCACGCTTTTGGATTAACTTTTTAATGTCTTTAGGATAATGAGCTACTTCAAATTATTTTCCCTTTGTGGTGATTATGAATTATGTATCCCATTCAATATATCCATGCCTTAGTATGGATCTCATACTGTGTGCACTTACCACTTGTTTTGGATAGGTGTTGATCCCTCTAATCACTAACTCCTTCCCAGCTTCTGCCTTGAATATCATCTCAGGGACTTGGTAGTCTATTGAATGTTTACCAATGGAATACAACCATTGTACTCCCAAAACCATGTTAGTATTAGCCACATCCACAACATAGAAGCTATCTGTAATGGTATGTTATCCTACACAAATCTGCAATTTAGGAATCCATCTACAATAATTCATAGAGTTATTACTTGGAATGGTAGTAGTGAAGCCACCAAATATTTTAGTATGTAACTTCCTCCTCTCAACCATATTTGAGTCAATAAATTTATGTGTTGCTCCTCCATATACTAACATAGTGACTAATTGTGCTTAAACCACTTCTTTGAATCTTAGTGTATGTAAGCGAGGTACCCCTGAAAGTATTGCAATCTTGCAATGCTAAGGGGTAGGTGCTTATTCTACAGTCTCATAGGATACTTCTGCATCTATTGGTTCCTCTTCTTCATCTTCCTCAGCTTTTCTCTCTGAATAAACCTCAATGTAGTGTGCTTTTACTTTAGCACATCTATGTCCTGGAACCCATCGCTCCTCACAGGTGAAGCATAGCTTCTTTCTTCTCAATTCATCTCAATCCTTAGCATAGATATCCTTTCTGAAATTTCTAGAAGGAATATTCATGGGTGGCATTTGGTTCCTGAATTGAGTAGGACCAACAATCCTAGGAGGAAATATGGTCCTTGGAAGAGAATCTTGAAAGTCTCTAGTTCGACTTAGTGCATCTTGTAAGGTAATGGGTCTCTAAGATTTCACAAAGCCTTTCAAAGGTTCTGATAACCCTTCAATGAACAACAAGATCAGTCTAGCTTCTGAAATATCAGATACCATCCAACTAATTTTTGGAAATCAGATATGTAAGCTTCAGGAGTTCCAGTTTGCTTCACATGTGCTAGTTCCCTGAAGGTGATCTTAGGATCTCTTCTTTCGAATTTTTCAACCAACCTTCTTGTGAACTCTTCATAGGTGGTCACTTGGTCATGCCCAAGAGTCTTTAGGCCATGAAACCACCATTCATTTGCTTCCCCATCTAAGTGTAGAGTATCCATCTTGATGGCATCTCTCTCAGCCATAGGATTCAACTGAAAATATGTGTCAAGTTTCTGAATCCAAGAGTTAGCAGTACATTTCTGTGAACCATCAAAATAAGGTAAATAAATCTTACCAATGGTATTTCTGAGTTCATAGTTCTGATTTTGCATCCTGAAGCCTCCTCTTGGGTTGGACTTGTACTGCAGATCACAAAGGTATTTGAATGGTAAAGCACTTCTACATTCTTCATTCAATGTAAGGTACTCAACATATTTGTCCTCCCATGAAGCAAGACCTCCATTTCGAACCTTAGGTTCCTCTCTTGGATCTTCAATAAACTTAGGTATAGTAGGTCCAGAGTGAGCTTGAGATTCCATCTTGAATTCATCAGGGCGATTGTGTAGCCCATTATTTGAGAAAATATGGCCACCACTCACCCTCCTTTTGCCATGTGGGGTACCATTGCTGCTCCCCTCTCCATTCTTGATTCCTAGCTGCTGAGCTAAGAACTCTCTAGTCTTTTATCCAGACTGAACAATATTGAGGGAGATGTCTTGAAACTCCTTAATCATGACTTGAACAAAGATATTGAACTCCTGTTTGTATTCATTTTTAGACATGTCTGATTCTCCTTGCAACTTTCCTTCGGTAGAGTTTAATTATTCTCCCTCTTATTCCTCTGATAGAGGATCCTTCTTCTTGTAATCTGTGTATCTTCTTGGACTTGTAGAAATACGTTAAGAGAAGGTTCATAGGACCATGCTATGATACCACTGTGATGTAAAATCTAGGATTAGTGATACAAATGTGAAATTCTATGTCACAACAGATCTAAGAGCTAAGTATACCTCACAAAGAAATAATGAGCAAAAAAGTTGAATAAGAGTGAAAACTGCAGTAATAAAGAGCAGAAGAATCTCTATGCAATAGAACTCAGATAGAAGCAGAATAATGTCACACTTCCCAATAATCAGTATAATCAACAATGATATTACAATGGAGAGAATTCGAATCACCTAGGAGAATTCGAACCTAAGTTGATCTAGCATAGGTATTATCACCACTAGAGTGCTCGAGAAGACTCAAACTGAACTGAACTGAACCTAAACTCAGCTAACTGAAGTCACAAACAGTTAACTAACTAAGGAGGACTAAATAGTGAGTTTTTCATGCATGCCAATTAGAAAAGGGCGTATGAGGCCACAATCAAGGGCATCCGGAGCTCTAACCCCCCACAAGAGTCAACTAGATCAGGTGGACTGCACTGGAACACTGAGTGGGTTCCTATAAAATAGGGAACTGACTCAAGTGATCCTAAAATGATGCATCCAGGGCTCAAAAGGTGGTATATGGATCCTGGGAAAACCTCATGGGAAAACCCCCCCCTCAAATTAGACTGAAACACACCAAAATATTAATTGCTCCAAAATCAAGTAGGTGTGATGCTTGGGTTATCTTGCTCAGAATTCGAAATAGAAGACATTGAGAACATGAGTGTTGAATCTACAACTTCTTATTCATCTTGAACAACTTCATCATGAGATATGATTGAGGCCAAGACATAGTTAGAGAGAACACTTAAGGAGGTATAACTGGGCTTGTTCTCCAAATAATTTGCATCAATCTCTTCATTATGCTTTCTAAATGCTTTGTCCAGTTGGGCCCATAGATCACTTGGATTTTCAGCAGTTTCCTTGAGGTAGCGCATACTAGGAGACATAGCAATACACATTGCTCCAAAGCCTCTGTCACAGTCATTTTTTGAATCATTCTCTTCTTCATAGGAAGCAAAATCTCTCATAACACCAATACGCATGTCAAAAAGACCTTGTCTCTTCAGATATGCTATCATATTTTGTTTCCACTCATCATAGTTTAATGGAGAGAGATGAGGAATTGATTTCATATTAATGGAAGCTATTGTGGAATACCTTCAAAAACAATGGAAAATATCTGCTACTGCTACTATAGAAAACTATTGCAACTGTAGAAACTGCTGTAACTGTAGAAAACTACTGTAACTGCTGCTGCACTAAAAAAAACTTTGAATAACCTGCAAAAAACTCTCAATAATGGAGGTAGACTACTACTGAGCATTGCTTTAGGACAATAGGCACTTTTATACGGATCATTCACACCTAGCTATACCTCATTGGATTTCTCCAATGAATTCAATGCAATGGCACCAGGATTTGCTGTGGAAATCCAGAGGCTTCTGGTGCACTACCGAAAGCAGCTTCTCAACCTATTCGCTCAAATGGCTCTGATACCATGTGAAATTCTAAAGTTACAATTTATGTTTTATGAATTACTAAAGTTACAGCATCATGAGTCACTCTCTAGGTCAATCTTTAGTGTCAATACTGAGACTCGTGTTTCGAGGTAGTGCCTTATGGGATCCTAAGTTGCAATTAGGAAACTTGGAGAAGAATCTTGATTTGGACTCTAGAATGGTTAAGTTTCATGTGTTGATGCAAGAGCTTTGTATGTCAAAGTGATGATATTGTATAGTCTTGCTAGTCAAGGCTAAGGTCTTGTGTATGAAGAAAATTATTCATGTGTTGAGGTGATTCTTTGCATGTTGAAGCATGTATGGTGTGTGGTGTACTACTAACCATGGTTAAGCTATTAAGTCTCCTCTAAAGATTGGCCACCTCTAGAGTGAATTACTTTACCATATAACCAATTGGAACGTTAGTAGAAAATTATGATCACATCATTGGGAAAATATCCTTAGTATATTTGATATGATAATTAAACTAGAACACGTGGAACATGTAGATAAGAGAAGAGACAATGATAAGATGTGATAAGATATGAGAGAATTCGAATTGCACATAAAGAACTAATTAAGAGATAATTTGAAATGTTAAACTTCAATGCTATTAACAAAGAATTCTTTAGTCAATCAAAGGAGAACTTGAATTGATAACTACAATGATGTTAACAAGAAAGATTTCAGTTAAGAGAGTTAACTAAGTGATAACTAAGAAGATCTAGTTAACTAAGTGTTATTGCATGACAAAACTTATGTTAAACTAAAGGAAGTCACTTATGTTAAACTAAAAGATGACACTTGTGTTAGACTAAAATACGACACTTGAGTTGCGACACTTGCATGACAACACTTAAGTTAGCCACCTAACTAAGTGGGAAATATTTCATTTAAGGGGCGATTTCATCCTAAAGTCAATTCAGTGAGTTAATGCATTGCATGAGAAGTGGGGCACACTTATCCATGCAATATTGATATCTCCAAAGGTTGGAACGAATTTCTATGAAGTATTTTTGTGCATGTGACTATTATTAGCAAGTTGTTGATTGGAGAATAATTCTCATGCTTTTCTCTTCTATATCTATCTTTCTCTCGCTCTGTAATTGCAGCACAAGTGCTTAATGTAAAATGCATTCTCTGCTATCTATCAATATATTAAGGAATTTTTTGTTGGGGTTTTCTCCCTCAAATCATAGATGGTTTCCCCAGGGTAAATTCATGTGTCGAATGTGATTGATTATGTGTATGATTGTTATTTGATTTCAAGTATTATTGCAGCTCAGAATTAAAAAAAATAAAAAATTAACATGGTATCATAGCTCAGGGTGTGAAAGAGCTAAGTTCAACAATCAAGCTTGAGCCTACATATATCCTGAGTGAGCACAATACTTGAAGAACAATGGCTTCAATATCAGTGATACCAGAATACCATCTTGAAGGGTAGGTTTCATGATTCTACTACCACACAAGATGAACCTACAAGAAATAATTCATCTGATGATCAAGAGAGAAGGAAAGAGTACTATATTGTCTCAACCTTTTATGGATCCATTACAACTAGTGTTGAGACATGGCTAGTTGACAGTGGCACATCCAAGAACATGATTGGATATAAGTGTTGGTTGTGGAGCCAGATCTTCTAGTCTCATAGATGATATTGTATCAGCCATGTTTGTACCCCAGTTCTATATGATATGTAGGTGGACTGTACACTCACCCCAGCGGGGGGATGTGGGGGGGCATCGCCCCCCCACGAGGTTCCAGGGGCTGTTTTCGCCAGCTGTTTTGCGGGCCCATGGTTTTGGGTATCCCGTGGTATTTTCCCATTGTATTTTCCTTATAAAAGAAAGACATTGTAATACGGCTAGGGTGGTTGATGTATTAGGTTTTATGCATTGTAAAGATCTTTGAGATCAGGAGAGAGACTGTGAAACAGAGAAGAGGAAGTGCAGCGGTTGTGCTGCAGGTTGTATCCCTTCGACTTGCTGGACGATAATAATAATAAGGACTGGCAAATTCAGTGTGGACGTAGCCCAAGTTGGGTGAACCACGATATATCTGTGTCTCTCTTGTAATGTGTATGTGTGATTATATTTGCATTTCTGTTTATTGTTATTGCTCTGCGATCCTGTTTTTCTAACAATAAGAGCGCTTTCACATATATGAAGGAGAAGAATTTCTCATATAAGGTGGAGCTTGGAGATAATACCACCTATTCGATCCAAGGAGTTGGATCCACTTCTTTTTAGTTGGATTCAGGAGATGTACTGCATGTGGATAAAATTATGTTTGTCCCTGGATTGAAGAAGAACCTCCTTTCTATTTAGTTCTAGAATATAAAGGATTCAGAGTAATCTTTATGGACAACAAAGTGCTCATGTTGCCTAAGCATGAAGACTTGAAATTTGCATCTGTGATTGGAATTAGATAGGGAGGTATCTACAAAGTTCCTAGAAAACTCATTCAATCCATGATCCATGACACATTCAATCCTTGTGAGATGTGGCATAGAAGGATTTTTCATCTCCATTTCAAAGCGCTACTTGGATTGCAGAAGATGGTGAAAGGTATTCCCATATTTAAATATAATTTTGATAGTGTTTGTAGAGGTTGCGCTCTTGGCAAGAACATTAAGAATATTTTTCCAAGTAGTACCAAAAGATCTGAATAAATTCTTGACTTGATTCATTCTGATATATGTGGTCCTATGTATGCACCCTCCTTGAGTGGTTATTTATATTATGTGATTTTCATAGATGACTTCTCTCACAAGTCATGCGTTTATTTAATGAAGGAAAATAGTGAAACTTTCAACAAGTTTCAATATTTTAAAGCACTGGTTGAGAATCAAATTGGAAAGAACATTCATGCTTTGAGATATAATAATGGAGGAGATTTTGAGTCCCATGACTATAATGAATTATGTTGGGATGGAGGAAAAAAAAGATAGCTAACTCAACCCTACAACCCCCAACAAAATGGGGTTGCTGAAAGAAAGAACAGAACAATATGTGAGGCTACAAAATCCATGATGTGTGATCAGGATCTACCCACATCTTTATGGGAAGCATCCTCCAACATTGTTGTTTATATTCAGGAAAGGATCCCTCATGCTATCTTGGGAGAAAAGACTCTTTAAAAGCTTTTCACTGGTGAAAAACCAGATGTTGGACACTTGAATATTTTTGGTTGTCTTGTCTACATTCATGTACCAAAAGAGAAGAGGAAAAAGATGGATCCATCCGAAAAGAAAGGAACATTTGTTGGATATAGTGAATCCTCCAAAGCTTACAGAATCTATGTTCCAAGACAATAGCACATTGAAATCAACATAGATGTAACTTTTCATGAATAGGTTTCCCTCAAGCACTCCAAAGAAATTCAATGTGATTCAAATATGGAGGATAATTATACTCCTATAATGGAGGATCTAGTTTCTAATTCTCCCATTTCAGATTTTGAGAGGGAGAATTCAGAAGAGCCTTCATATCCACTTGATCATGAAGAACCAGTAAAACTGATTGAAATATCCCTTGATGAACCTCCTGCTAAGAGGAGATATGCATTGTGTCGAGACATTCTACAAGAGGTGGAAAATCATGGTACACCACTAGGCTCATCCAGAGAGCAAAAGAGACCTGAAATATTTTTAGGATATGTAGCACAAATGAGTCACATTAGTGACTAAAAAATCTCTACCTATGAAGAAGATGCTAAGAAATAAGTATGGAAAGATTCCATGGTAGAAGAATACAAATCCATCATCCATAATGATGTGTCAAAAGTCATTCCTAAACCTAACAGGATCTCAATAGTAACTTCCAAGTGGATTTATAAGTCAATTTTGGATCTGATGGAAGTATTGAAAAGTATACAACAAGATTTGTGGGCCGTGGTTTCTCACAGAAATAATGGGTAAACTATGATGAGACATTCCCTCCTATGGCTAGGTACACTACTATTCGAACCATAATTTCCCTTGCTTCATTTTTGGGTTGGAAAATTCACTAGATGGATGTGAAGACTACCTTTGTCAATGGTGAGGTTGAGGAAGAGGTTTACATACAACAACCAAAGGGGTTTGTAGTTCATGGGAAGGATTCCCATGTATGCAAAATTAAGAAAGCCTTGTATGGGATTAAGTAGGCTCCGAGGGCTTGGTATTCGAGGATTGAAATCTGTCTTCTGAGCTTGGGATTCTCCAAAAGTGAAGTTGACCCCAACATGTACTTCAAGGTTATGAAGAACCATCCATTGATATTAGTTCTCTATGTTGATAACATGTTCCTTACTGGAGATGAGAAACCAATAGCTCGGTGCAAGAGGGAGGTCACTTCTGAGTTCAAAATGAAAGACTTAGGTCTTATGCACTATTTTCTTGGTCTAGAAGTTTGGAAAAGGAAACATGAAATATTTCTTTCACAAGGAAATTACATAGGTGATGTTTTGTGGAGATTCTGTATGATGGACTGTAAGTCCATGTCTACTCCTATGATGTCTAATATAAAGAAGTTGCATGAGTCAGATTATGGATCAGATCTAGTGGATCCTACCATGTATAGACATCTCATTGATACCTTGATGTATTGGATACATAGTATACCAAACATATGTTATACAGTGAGAATCTTGAGTCAGTTCATGTCTGAGCCAAGACATAGACATTGGGTTGCCACCAAGCATTTGATTAGATGCCTTTGAGGTATTATTGCTTATGGACTCATATATGATTCCAGTGGTGGAGTGATGCTACTTGGATATTCTAACTTGGACTAGGGTGGTAGTATTGTGGACCGAAAGAGTACATCCATATTTTTTTAACCTTGGGATCAACAATGATCTCTTGGTCTAGTAGGAAGCAGGTCTCCATATCCTAGAGTATTACAGAAGCAAAGTATATTTCAGCTAGTACTGCTTTTCAAGAAGTTGTGTGGCTTAGGAAGCTACTTTTTGGGTTGTTCAGTGAGAAGCTTGAGACTACTATCAATCTCTCTGACAATCAAAGCTGCATTAAGCTCTCAGAAAACCCTATGCTTCATGACAGATCAAAACACATTGAGATGAAGTATCACTACATTAGATACATGGAGACCGTCATAATATTTTAGTACATTGTTACTGGTGAGAAGATTGCATATATTTTGACTAAGCCTTTATCCATGATGAAGTATAGGTACTTTTGATATAAGCTTGGAATTCCAAAGAATGCCTCCCTCACTGAGAGGGAGTGTTAAAGTTACAAAATCATGAGTCATTCTCCATGTCAATCTTGTGTGTCAAGATTAATCCTATCAATATTAAGCCTCGTGTGTCAAGGTAGTTCCTTATAACAGCCTGAGTTGGACTCAGGAAACTTAGAGAATAATATTGAGTTGGACTCAAGAATGGTTAAGATTCATTTGTTGACGCAAGTGCTTTATATGTCAAAGTGATGATGTTGTACAATGTTGCTAGTCAAGGATAAGGTCTTGTGTGTCAAGACATATCCTCATTTGTTGAGGTGGTTCCTCATGTGTTGAGGTGATGCTTTGCATGTCGAATCATGTATCATGTGTGATGCACTACTAACCATGGTTGAGCTATTAAGTCTCCTCTAAATATTGGCCACCTGTTATAGGTCAAATCTGCACTTCTCAGTCTGTGATCACATTGCTTTGTGATGAGTTATGGTTGGAACTACTCTTTATAGATAAGGTACTAATATTTCTACAGGTTTCACCACATGTGCGCTACTTTTTCTCTAGTAAACCAGCGCACACCTCAAAAGATGCACTGCTTTGCTCAAGTACAACCAGCACACACCTTGGGAAAAGTTGCAAACGCTTGTTGCAAAGCATAAAAGTTGCTCTCTGTGCGCTACTCCTGTTGTATGAAACCCACGCACATCTTAAGATGAAATAAAAAAATATATTAAGATTATGAATTGGGATTAGTTGAAGTTGGTTCTACAACTTTCCCAACCTCCCAATTCAACCACCTCTCGATTCCAATTGCCTACCTTGTCCCATAAATACAAGGAGGATCCATGAGAGAGGGACCTAGAAGGAATGCTTTAAGCGTTGTTACGCTGGAGGAATTCCCAAGTCATTGTGAAAAGCACGATCCCAAGTCTCGGTTGAAGAAGCATCTTGTTCGATCAGGTATATTTGTACTAATTCATGTTTCTTTGACAATAGAAAGGTGGAAATACCCTTCATATCCCAAATCGAATGTCTATTGGATTGTATGTTCATTTGGTTTAGTATCTGATTGTAGTTGATGTTTGACTGCTTTCAATATTTATCATATTTATTACAGTCAAGATATGCTAAGGAAGGTTTCTTTTGTGTTGTAGGTTCATCATAGTAGAAGATCAAGCGGAAGACCAAGTGAAAGCTAGGACCATCCGTCGATAAAAGGTACATCTTTTGATATCTTGATCTCTTTCATTTGTAGAAACTAAATGCAATGCAATGAATGTATTTACCTGTCACCTAGTCCAAGTTTGTAGTGTCTCTCCTCACTATAAGGTATAAATCCTGAACAACAGACTGGCAACTCCGCTCGGGAGTAACCGTGTGTTTTTCTACTCTAGGAGACCTAGTTAGGTTTATGGTCCAGTCTATTTCAATCTATTTGTTCTTTGAGAAGTCTTATACGTCATTGTTACATGTTCTTTCTTGATTGATTCATCTCAGTTTACTGTTGCAAATCCTGTTTGTGTCCTTCTGAGACATATGCACTAGTTTACCCTACTTACAGTAGCGCATCTTTCCTGATGAGCGCTAGTTTGTACACTGAACAGTAGCGCATCTTTCCTAGTGTGCGCTAGTTTCTGCACTGCACAGTAGTGCATTTTCCTGTAGCTTCCAGTTTTATGTTAGGGTTTGATTTCCAGTGGTTTAATTTCACTTCCATCCTTTTGCTTTGCTTCCCTAACTGACCCCTGGTTTGCGTACTTGTTTAAAGTGTCTTGACTACTTTCTAGCCCTTTTTGAAGTTTGTGCACTACTCTCTTTCAGACATAGTTGCACACTTTTTCCCTAGTTGCTTGTTGTAGTCATATAGACCTGCGTTCTTAACGTTGTTGTTTCTGGAAACAATAACACACTTTCACTGTGTCTTATCCTTTCCATTAGGGTTTGACCCCAAGTTTGAGTCCTTAGGATGCTTTTGAAAGGTTGCTTGGTTTAGATTCTTTCTGATTGTCTTTTTAGTTCGGTCCATGTGAGTTAAAGCCTTCTAGTTTAGCTTTTATTTTGATTTTGTGTGTTAGTAGGGTCACTTTTTGGTTTGCTTGCCTACTCCTTTGCTTGGATTAGTGTTTTCTTAGAGTTTTGGTGCTTAGGAGTAGCCTTTTAGGTTTTCCTTTCTGTTATGAGCGTCTCTTTTCCTTGTTTCTTTTACACTTTGTTTCCAAGCCTAAAGTTTTTTCTTTTGAAACAACTTGGTAGGTTGAGTCTTTCTCAAGTCTTTGATTTGTTTGTTTGAGCCATTTAGGTTGTTTGTCATACTCACACTTTACGTTAGGTCTTACTTGCTCTTTTACAAGTTCTTTTTCTTTTACAATTATCAGAAAAGACAAAAGTATTTTAAGTAGCTTAGTAGTAAGGTCTATCATTGTTTTGAAGTTGCATAGTTTGCTTTGCTTCGAAATTCAAAAGAAAAATACAAAAGAGAAATTTGATTCAGGATTGCCTAGTTTCAGTTTTCGAAAGAATACAAACGAAAAAAAAAAGTGTCTTTTGTGAATTTGAAAGCATTACTTTACATGCACTTTACTTTCTTGTCGAAACCATTCCACACACCGCACTACAACCCTTGAGTAAAAAGTAGCCCTTAAAAAGAAATCTTAATAAAATTAACTAGCAACATTTTTATTTTTAGGTATACACATCATCAACTAGCTTAGGCTAGGATTTTGAGTTTAAATCACCTTAAACCACCCGAAATCGGCTTCATTACTCACAATCATAGTACAACTATCTATTAGGTAAATCCACCTCTATCAAATAGTCCTGGGATGCTCTAATCGAACCAGAGTTAAGCAAAAGGCTGTGGGCAATTGGAATTATTGAGGATACCCACTCACTTTCCTCTCAACCATAAACCAAAGTTGATTCGCGTACGGGGGTCCTTTTGGATTTTGGGCTTTGCTACCCTGCCCATGCGTTTCGACTAGGCTGACGACTGTCCCCCCAGGTTATTTCGTATTGGTGGTAGCCTTAGTATCATAACCTTGTAGGGCTCCACCCAGTTAGAGTGGGCGGTTATTCCCACTTCACCTCGAATAGACGTGGAAGGTAACCCTTTGGTAGTAATCCAAAGAGGGTGGTTTGGTGATTCAAACGCTTGCACCCATAGGACCTCCATTGGACACCATCTAATTGACCGTCGGTAATCTATTAGTCTGTTTTGGGCCCTAATCATCCCAGACTTACTTCTGAGAGTATTTTCCTTATATTGCTTGGTTTGATTACTTAGGAAATTTTGTAGTGGTATGCTGTTTGCTCCTTAGTTGTAGTGGCCACTAGTTTTTTAACTTAGTTTATATTTGAAGTTGTGGAGGACCAACATCTTTGTTAGTCTCGGAGGTTGCAAAACCTTCCCCCATTCATTGTGGAGCTTCGACTGGCACCGCGACACCAGAGGACAAACTCCCATGGTTCTTTGGAACTTACGGGAAAAACAGAGGTTCTTGGAGAACCACAACCCAGAACCCCGGATCGATAAGTCTTTGATACTGTCGAGGTTGAGGACCTAACTTCTAGAGAGTTCATTACTCCTTTCAATCCTCCTCTTACTGGACCCAACGATCCACTTCTGTTACCTGTAGGTTTTCAACAACCTGAGTACATTGCTTACTTGTTTACACCTGGTTATACTATGACTAACCCAGGAGACGAGGAGGGAGTTCCTCAAACTCCCACAACTTCTATGGCTATAAGGATTGTTTATCTTTCATTCACAAACACTGCCACACCGATTTCATTGCAGGCTGCTTTTGCTTCGACTCCATCCTTTAGTTTTAATGCTGGTACTCTAGGAATGACGAGCTCATTAGCTTCGACATCTGCCTTAGTTTCCACCCCTACTTTTGGACCAAACAATGTCCCTTTGTCAGGGATACCCGCAGTGAATTTTACTCAGTCTTCTGCTTCACAACAGTTCGAGGGTGTAACTCAAGCTATTGCTTACACTTCCGTTGTCGGATCGATCCCTTCTTCATCTATGCCTATTATGGGTATGATGACGGCACCATCTGTTACTACTACGCCTGGCTTTAACCCCTATGCAGGTTACAATGTTAATCCATCGAATATACCTGCAAGTATCCCTTTCTCTTTGTTTGCTACAGGAGGGGGTAATTTTATTAATCCACAATATGGTGGGGTTAGCACCCAGCCACAATGGATCACTAACCCGGGAAGTAATACACTTTCTTTTGGGTGGAGCAATTTTAATCCATTCATTTCACAACCGATGGCTGGGGGAAACCCCAACCAACAGTACACGAATCAGGTAGTGGGAAATACCCAATATTAGGTTCCAATCTATCAAATTCCATCGACACGACCGTGTTTACCATTTCTAGAAACTTTAAACTTGCCAGATCTTTCGAAACTCACAAACGATCCCATGTGCCATGATCCTACATGGCCACCTGTTCCCACTAAGTTTCCCTCAGACATCCCGAAGTTTGAAGGTAAGACTAGTGAGGACCCCAGTGACCATGTCACAACTTTCCATCTCTAGTGCTCCTCGAATTCACTGAATGATGACTCCATCAAGTTAAGGCTCTTTCAAAGAACCTTGACAAGTGTCGTAGCCAAATGGTACATTGAACTAGCGACAGCTGCTTATGGAACCTTTTGGGATCTAGCCACTATTTTCTTGAACCACTTTCAGCTTCATGTCCGGTATGATGCCGGCACAGACCTTCTGTTGACCTTTCGACGGAATAAGGCCACTCATCTATCTGATCACATTCAAGAGTGGTGAAGGAGAAAGAGGTTGCTTAAAGCCAACATGCATTTTTACTAGAGTGGTACCTTAAATCACTCCTTCCTTATATTTCTAAGGAAGTCGCAACTTCAAGGGTGTCCTCCAAAGAGGAAGCCATTTTGAGAACCCAATAGCTTGACTTGGTTTATCCTCATTTTGGGATCTTATATGAGATTATTCCTGATGTGTCGAGGTCTAACATTGACTTAGGTAAACCTAAACCTGGACCACATGCTGATGGCATTGTGGGTTCAGTCGACTCTGTAGCGTTTGATGCCTTAAAAAAGCAGGTTCATGCCTTGTCAGTCAAACAGTCTGTTGTAGAAGCAACTGGTGTTGCATCCTCCCCTTCCACAACTGAATCTGTACAACAGGTACAAACAAACCAAAAGGTCTCTCGGTAGCCAACAACAAAATAAAGGGAAAGAAAGGGGAGGGAAACCAACAAAATCCCAAGAACACGTAAAATGCCGAGGAGGGTAAAAAGGAAAAAAAGAAGGTCAAGTTCCCTTACAAGCTATGTCAAGATGACCACCTTACCCATCAATTCCCTCTAATGGAAGAAGCCCAGAAGCTGATCTGTGAAAAGAAACCTGCTGCCTTAAAAGACCCTTGTTGATGTATATGTAACTTCGGAATGTATTTCACATATATGTATATTGTATTCCTATAGAGATGTTATTATTCCTCTATACGGAAGTGGTTGTATTCCTATAGAGATGTTATTATTCCTCTATACGAAAGTGTCGTCATTTATATTGTAAGTGTCGTAACTTATACTTGATGGGTTATTAGACCACCTTGTTGGGGTCGGCCCTGTATAAGTCATGTGGGTCAAAGGGTTATTAGACCACCCTATTGGGGGTCGGCCATGTGGGTCAAAGGGTTATTAGAACACCCTAGTGGGGGTCGGCCTAGTCAGCATTATGTTAAGTGGTTAAGTTGAGGCCGACCTAGTTGAGTAAAGGTCAAGTCAAGTTAGTGTCTAAATAGAGAGTGTGGCTCTCTCATTTTACACATTCTATTCTCTCACTCACACTATCGAGAGTGGCGCACTTGTGGAGGAGGAGGCTCTGCTGCTAGGAGAAGACTATCTCTTGTATTCTGGTTGTATCATTGCTCTATCTATCTCTGAGGAAGTTATTGGGGTTTTTCACCTTTATGGTTTTCCCCAAGTAAACTCGGTGTCTCTTCTGTGCTTGCATTATTGTGTCCATGAATGATATGCTGTAGATTTGATGTACATGTTGTTCTCTCAGTTAAGATCCTAGATCATATTGAAGTAAATTCGAAAAATTTAACATGGTATCAGAGCTAGCCTGAAAGAAGGCATGATATGGCATGTATGACACTTGTTGCACTTACGATGCTAGGGCTTGATATAGCAAAAAACCAGTCATCGTAGAACTTTCACTATAAATCCGTTTTGACGAAGTTTTCGGATCTGAAACCTTTACAGGTCGCATATTAAATCCCCATGTACCTTGTATCCAAAGGACAACCTCTAATCCGTTGTACTTTGTGATTTATAATCTGTACAATATCGGGTTTCTGCCTCTTCCAGATCTGAGTCAAAACTAGGTGACCTTGGGAAAAAGGTCATAACTTGGGCTAGGAAGATCCAAATGACATTTCGTAAAATGTTACAGGTAGTACATAGACTATACTATCTCAAGAAAATTTTTTAGAGGCTGAAGTTGAACTAGTGACACGTGGCAAGCCGTACAAGTTCACTCTCTTGTATTATCCCATAAAAAGGTCACGTTACGACACTTGGTATAACTCTCTCTCAGAGAGTCCAATTGAGGTCAGACCTATTAGGATGGAAAGATAATAGGGCAAGCTATCTCAGGAAACGTTTTCAGAGGCCGAAGTTGAAACAGTGACACATGGCACGCCGTACAAGTTCGCCCTCCTGTATTATCCCATAAACAGGTCACGTTACGACACTTGGCATAACTCTCTCTCAGAGAATCCAATTGAGGTCAAACCTATCGGGATGGAAAGATAACAGGTCGGGATATCTTAGGAAACTTTTTCAGACCCTGTGGATTGAAAAGTTTGGAGGTACACCAGAAACAATCAGGTACATATTTATGTCAAAACATAATTATTTTTGAGTACCTTCATTCATGGCTTCCAGAATTTAGGGCTTCGGAGAAAGTTGGAATTTTTGTAATCAGAGACCACGGATGGATGCTTCTCATCAAAATCGAAATTTAGAGACAAAGATCAGAATTTTTGGTTGGGCAGAAGGCCGAGCTTGATCAGACCCTAGTTTAGGACTTTTATCAGAAAAGTGGAAAATTAGGGCTTCTGCAAAAATGGGAATTTTTGAAATCTGTGACCACGGCTGGAAGCTCCTCATAAAAATAGAAGCTTAGAGCTTTGGATCAAATCTTTTGATGGGGCAGAAGAGTGGGCTTCATCAAACCCCAGTTCAGGGTCACGTCCAGTGAATCCAGAAGTTTCAAGAGAAAAATTGAGGAGTGAAACTTTGGAGTTTTCAAATTCTAAGCATACCAGCTTGATCAGCTCATCAAGGCACATATTTCTATCCTTTCGGAAGTTTGAAATTCAAAGTTTGAATTTTTGGGGTTTCTCTAACAAACCCTAATCCAGCTCTAGATCCAGTTCTTGCAAATCAAGTGGATTGGGTTAATCCTAGAAGAAGATGGATTGGTCACCTGCATAAGTGAAGAAGTTCCTATTTTAGAGGGAGATGAGGCTAAGGGCTTACATAAGAAGATTACAAGCAATATCGATAGGTATGTTTCAAGATTTGTTCATGATTAAGTTATGGTATATTTGTCTTCATATTATTATAGTTAGTACAATCTTGATTAAATCTAGACTTGTCGTATCACCTTAATAAAATTATGAATGCACAATAAAAGATATTCATTGATTAGGGTGTTGACACTTATGATTGTACTAATGCATTATAGTGTTGTATGAGGTTTATGTTGTCTGCTAACACAAAAAGGTACACCAAGAAAGTCAAATCATGTTCTACTTCAAGAACATATGCTCATGGTGACATGAAGACAAAAATTCATCCATTGTCATGGATCACATAGAAGAACTACTTTCGAGGTATGTATAACTTGGTTCTACAATGGTTAACTTATGAGACATGCAGGTTACTAGCACAAGTCACTAAAGAGAACCAGAAGACATTATGCGGGTATGTTAGACATATCTAGCTAGCATGCTAATCCAGGTATGTTTTTCCTATATCAAGCTAGAATCCTACCTTGTGTTAGGATCTTATACTGTTGTGTTGTTGATAATGATTATTCATGAAGTCATAGGTTTGAATAATCATGGTTGTATGCATATTATGATGATATGACTAACCAGAAGAATCATGAAGGTATAGGTTTGAATAATCACGGGTTTTATGCATATTGTATCTCTTATCTTGATTGATGATTCAACTAACCAGAAGAGTCCTATGATCAAATAAGAATATGTATGAGTAAAAGAAGACTTCCCTGAAACCTTGAATACTAATGTTTATTATTTGTGAATGATCATGACTATACATGTTTAAGATTATACTAATAAATGTGTGATTATGTATGAGACCTCAAGGATAACACAATGATGATACTAATAAGCATACATAGTAATTAAGGATGGATGTAAGTTCAAGGACAGGTAATCCAGGAAGCAAAGATCAAGAGGGAGCACACTCTAGTTGTTCCTGCAAGAAAGCAAAGGAGCACACTTCAGTAGTTTCTGCATGGATGCATATATTCAGAGGGAGTTGAACACTTCTCACAATCCACATAAGAATGGAGTTGCAGAAAAGAAGCAAAGACTGAGAGGGAGTCAACCCAACAAACAAACAAAGATAAGTATTTGAATTATCATTACTTGCATATTTTATTGTTTAAATAATACTGTTCAATAATGTATATACTGATGTTCCTAGAATTAGGTTGTGTATTATGCATATTAGAATAGTTGCATTGATGAACAGTATACTACTAATATGCATGGGTAAGTGGCCTATGGCACTGCACAACATTCCATTGCTACTTATCTAGAATGAAACCTCGTTGCTGACATGTTGGGAGTTGTGCACACTCTTAACAATGTTCTGGTAGAGATTGGAAGGCATCTAGAAAGTTACGGGATATGGATAAATGTTGTATTGAAGCATTGGCTAAGATAATTGCATGACTGTATGACATATTTCTTTATGTGTAAGAATTTATTCTGAAAACTATGAGATGTTTTCTAATCATGCAATTTAACTTGTTGTGTAGGAAAGATCGTATGCCATCACCTACAAAAGAAGAACTACAACATTTGTTCAGCAACAAAATTATCTATTGAAGATATTGAAGTTCCCAGGATACGGAAAGAATGCCATGATCCGTCGATCATGAAGAACGATGTTTGGGATGCGGTCCCAAGAGCTGAAGGGAAGTCTATTGTGACTTCCAAATGGAACTATCAGATCAAGCATGTTGCAGATGGCAGCATTGAGAAATATAAAAGTGATGAAATAGAAGATGCACCAGATGGATTTCAAGATAGCATGGTGTAGTCATATATGTGTGCAGAACTTGGTATGGTAGGATAGATAGCTTTCTATCCAGTTTGGGCTGTACCAAGAATAAAGCAGATTCCAACCTTTTCTACAAGGTTGAGGAAGGCAATCCAGTGATACTACTTTTGTATGCAGATAACCTGTTTGTTACAGGTGAAGATAGATTGATTGCCAACACGCAGCGGAAGCTTGCTGCCAAGTTCGAGATGAAGAACTTGGGGATGATGCACTATTTGTTTTTGGCATGGAGGTGTGGCAGAGTGCAGATGGAATCTTCCTTGGACAAGGGAAGTATGTAGTAAGAGATCCTGAAGAGGTTCAGGATGATAGATTGCAAGGCCATGGCCACACCTATGACATCGAATCTGAAGCTTCTTTGTGATGCTTCATCTGAGCCGATTGATGTCTCTATGTATCGTTAGATGATTGGGTCCTTGATGTACCTAACGAACACGAGACCAGATATTTGCTTTACGGTGAATACATTGATCCAGTTCCTGACGGATCCGAGGAGTGTTCACCTGGTTGCTGTAAAGCATGTTCTGAGGTACCTGAAGGGTAAAGTGGATTATGGGCTCAAGTATGAAGCGAATCAAAAGTTTAACCTGCAAGGTTATGTTGATTCAGATTGGGCAGGCAGTGCTGCAGATAGGAAGAGCACATATGGGTGCTGCTTCAGTATGGTATCAGGTGTGATCTCTTGGTTCAGCAGGAAGCAGTCCTGCGTAGCACTGAGTACAGCTGAGGCAGAGTATGTTGCAGCCTGTTCAGCTAGTTGTGAGGCAGTATGGCTACGAAAGCTACTATCTGAGTTATTTGATCTCCCGTTGGATGCTACTGGTATCTTCTGTGATAACCAGAGTTGTGTGAAGCTATCCGAGAACCCAGTGTTTCATGACAGGTCGAAACACATAGAGATCAAATATCACTATATCAGGGATATGGTGCAGAGTGGAGCTGTGAAACTCCTGTACATTGCGACGGACGAGCAAATTGCAGATGTGCTGACGAAGCCACTAGCCAGGGTGAAGTTCGAGTACTTCAGGGAGAGGCTTGGTGTTCTTCAGATTGATGACACTTCGAGGAAGAAGTGATGGACACATTTGTTGAAGCCATTCCAAGCATGTTGGAAGGAGGATCCTTCACATGGCTGTAGATGTAAGCGTTGGATGATGAGCATCAGGATGATGTTCTAGTTTCTGCTTTGTATGATCAGTTGGATCACTTATATGTATGTGTGCATCATGTTGGATGTTGGATATGATCAGTTGGATCATTTATATGTATATGTATGTGTGCATCATGTTGGATGCTGGATATGATCAGTTGGATCATTTATATGTATGTACTCATCGTGTTGGATGCTAGATATGATCAGTTGGATCATTTATATGTATTGTGTATATGCATCATGTTGGATGCTTGGACCATGTATCTGTATATGTATCAGGTGGATACATTGTATGATCAGGTAGATCATGTATATTGATATGTATCAGGTATGATCAGGTAGATCATGTATGTTGATGGATACATTGTGTGGATCATGTATCTATGTATCAGGTGGATACACTATGTATGATGATATGTATCAGGTAGATACTTGGTGTGCATCAGATGGACGCATTGTATGGTCAGGGTGATCGCGGATGATGAGCTTCTCCAGATGACATGCAGTAGGATGTTGCAGTGATGATGATCAGGATGATCATGTGTACATCAGGATGATGTATGGTGAGTGTCAGGATGATACTTTGTGGCTCTGGATCAGGTTGTGCAGATGAGCATGTCTGGGAGATCCTATAGGTCGGAGTTGCGTACCCATAACAGCCTAGGATGCTCTTTCAAGACATTTCTCTGGGAGGACATGTAATTTGTGCCCTGGGAGATCTTCAGGTCAGAGTTGTGTACCCATAACATCCTGAGATGATCTTGCGAGGTTTTGTCCTATGGCATGTAATTTGCTCCTGGGAGATCTGGACAGGATGAAAAAGGCCTCAGATGCTTCAGCTAGGTTTTGCCATGACCACATGTAATTTGCTCCTGGGAGATCTAGACAGGATGAAAAAGTCCTCAGATGTTTTAGCCAGGTTTTGTGGTGGACCACATGTAATGTGCTCCTGGGAGATCCTACAGGTAGAGCTGTGTGCTCGTAATAGCCTGGGATGCTGCAGCCAGGTTTTGTGATGCACGTAATAAGTCCTGAGAATTCCACAGTATGGCTAGTGATGACGAAGACCTACAGGTGGTGGGCCTACATCCAATATGAAAAAGGACTGGCTCTGTAGAAATTCCTATGACGAGTAGATTCAGAGATTGATTGAGATAGCAGCAGCAGTGACGATGATGATGACTCGATGATGATTATCCAGTGACGATGATCCAAAGAAGATGACTTGTGCTAGAAGATCTGTGTCGAGAAATACCTTCCTAGTTAAGAGGGAGTGTTGATGTATATGTAACTTTGGAATGTATTTCACATATATGTATATTGTATTCCTATAGAGATGTTATTATTCCTTTATACGGAAGTGGTTGTATTCCTATAGAGATGTTATTATTCCTCTATAGGGAAGTGTTGTCATTTATATTGTAAGTGTCGTAACTTATACTTGATGGGTTATTAGACCACCTTGTTGGGGTCGGCACTGTATAAGTCATGTGGGTCAAAGGGTTATTAGAGCACCCTATTGGGGGTCGGCCATGTGGGTCAAAGGGTTATTAGACCACCCTAGTGGGGGTCGGCCTAGTTAGCATTATGTTAAGTGGTTAAGTTGAGGCCGACCCAGTTGAGTAAAGGTCAAGTCAAGTTAGTGTATAAATAGAGAGTGTGGCTCTCTCATTTTACACATTCTATTCTCTCACTCACACTATGGAGAGTGGCGCACTTGTGGAGGAGGAGGCTCTGCTGCTAGGAGAAGACTATCTCTTGTATTCTGGTTGTATCATTGATCTATCTATCTCTGAGGAAGTTATTGGGGTTTTTCACCTTTATGATTTCCCCCAAGTAAACTCGGTGTCTCTTTTGTGCTTGCATTATTGTGTCCATGAATGATATGCTGTAGATTTGCTGTACATGTTGTTCTCTCAGTTAAAATCCTAGATCAGATTGAAGTAAATTCTGAAAATTTAACAACCCTTTCGCTCACGGACAGATTTCAGCTTCTGGAAGCTCTAGTGCTGAGAGCACTAGTCGTGCCAACTCAATTGATCAGTCATTCATCAATATGGTTAATTCAGATGCTCTTTTGCAAAATCGAGCTCGAAATTATACCCCGAATCCACAGCAGAAGGATGTTCCTGAATCTTCCACTCCTCTCCACATACCAGTGGATTCATTGCCAAAGATCTCGAAGGTGTCTTAAAACGGGCTACGCACAATCCCAATGCATGGGTTGCTTCCAACTACAATGTTGTCGAAGATCTAGCCCAAACCCCCTGTGCCATGTCCACTTTGGAAGTCTTGAAAAGTTGCCCATTGCAATGCAATGCACTTCTGGTAGTGATTGGGAGTATGGAATCATCCAACATGACTGCTCAATTTGATATGAATTATATCAAATACCGGTTTCTATATCACGTTTCTCTCCAGATAGAGGTCGTCCATGGTCCCATGACCATTAAATGAGCTGTTGTAGATGAGGGCGCATTGACATGTGTAATGTATATTTCTTGATGGAAGGATTTAGGTGAACCTGAGTTAGCCCCCTCTAATACGGTACTTACCGCCTTTGATGGAAGATATTTCTGTCCACATGGAGTCTTACCATCATTTGATGTTGAACTTGCGAGCAAACTAGTATCGATAGAGGTTGAAGTTATGGGTGCTCCACTCGATTATAACTTGTTGTTGGGTAGGAGCTGGACATTTTCCATGCGAGGAGTGCCGTCAGCTATTTTTCGGATAATAATGTTCCCTCACAAAGGAAATATCATCACAGTCGATCAACTTTCATTTTTTCAGAAGACCAACCAGACTTCTTCGGATTCAACTATCCCATTGGTTGATCAGTCCTTCCCAGTTACTGAAAGTTTGGGAGTAGGTCTTCATGGGTCATTAATAGGCACTTTTGACCTACCTTCTCCCATTCATTTTATTGGTTCTGAAGAATGTTCTTCGTCCGAGATTTCCACAGTCAGTTCAATGACTGATTCGAGGGTTCTCCCAACTGAATCAGAACCAGTTGTGCCTTTATCTGTTGCAGAGGTGGCTTACTTAGATTCACAACATGCTGCAACAGAACATATCGTGACTCTGGTGTTATCTACTAGGTCAGATATGGACTATGCTCCTACATGGTCAGTGGACTCTATCCGCTCTTTTGATTGTATAGACACTATTTTACCCTCTGATGAGGCGATTTTGGAAGCTGTGATAGGCC
This sequence comes from Larix kaempferi, assembly GCA_027924585.1. Classification (NCBI taxonomy): domain Eukaryota; kingdom Viridiplantae; phylum Streptophyta; class Pinopsida; order Pinales; family Pinaceae; genus Larix; species Larix kaempferi. The sequence goes on from BSBM01000299.1 coordinate 61,656,305, forward strand.
TGGACCACCCTTGGGAACACATGCACCACATGTCCTATTTTCTTCCTGAACTAGACAGGATAGAGAGAGGTGATTTTTCTATGAGACTTGGTGGAAGTGTTGATTTGTCCTCTATCCCTTCTACTTCGACAATTGTTTATGCCGAAGGGAATATGGAAAATATATCGAAGACCATTCCGATCAACATTTACATCAAACCTGGGGTCGTGGAAAATATTTTCATTGGGGTAGACTGTTCTCCCGAGGAGATCATTTTGTATACCAATCTCTTTAAAGAATTTCGTGACGTCTTTTCCTGATCATACGAGGATATGCCAAGAATTGACCCCGCCATTGTTGAGCACGTCATCACAACGTACCCCAACGCTAAACCTATGAGACAGAAGCTCCATCCAGTTAACCCTCGAAAAGCTGCTTCCATCAAGGTAGAGGTAGAAAAGTTGCTCAAAGCTAGATTTATCTATCCGATATCTATGACAGAATGGGTTTCAAATCCTGTTCTGGTAGACAAGAAGCAAGGTACTATTAGAGTCTACACTGACTTCCGGGACCTAAATAAAGCTTGTCCGAAAGACAACTACCCCATGCCATTCATAGACCAGATCATTGATGTGTGTGCGGGCCATGAGATGTTCTCATTCATGGATGGGTTTTCAGGATATAATCATATACAGATCAAACATGAAGACCAACACAAGACAACTTTTATTTGTCCCTAGGGCACCTTTTCCTATCGGAAGATTCATTTTGGTTTGAAAAATGATGGAGCTACCTTCCATCGAGCAATGAATTTTACTTTTCACAACATCAAGCATGTGGTCAAACCTTACCTTGATGATCTCCTAGCTCGATCTCGGAAGATACGGGAGCATCCTGATCATTTAAGACTCGTGTTTGAAAGGTGCAGATACTACAAGATTCGATTGAATCCCAATAAATGTGTATTCTGCGTTGAATCTAGATGACTACTGGGTTTCATAGTATCCAGTCGTGGCATAATGGTGGATACATTGAAAGTTGAGGCGATTGTAAATATGCCTCCTCCTCAAACCCTAAGACAACTTCAAAGTCTACAGGCCATGTCCATCTTCTTGAGACACTTTATCACTAACTATGCAAAAATTACAAAAGGTTTCATGAGACTGCTTAAACAAGACACCTACTTTTTGTGGGATGAGGCTGCTCAATCATCATTTGAGGCCTTGAAAAAGGCGATACTATTAGCTCCCTTGTTAATCCCACCCGACTACACGAAGGATTTCCTCTTGTACTTGGCTACATCAGTATAAACAATTGGCATAGTACTAGTTCAGGAGGATGGCATGCTCCAAGAGCATGTCATTTATTATATGTCACGCGCCTTGATAGCTCCTGAGATCAAGTATTCTCATGTAGAGAAGTTGGCATTGGCTACTGTCTATGCGGTCTAGAGGCTACGTCACTACATATTATTGCATACTACGACTTTGGTTGCGGAGGTCAATCCTTTCAAATATGTTCTTACTCGATGAATAATCGGGGGGAATTTAACAAATGGATTGTCATCTTGCAAGAATTTGATTTGGTTTTTTAGTCTGCCAAGTCAAAGAAATCATTGGTGTTCGCCGAACTGATTTCAGAATTTCCTAGTGACATAGTGCACATTGAGGAAGAATCATCATTCCCAGATGAACATATCTTTCTCATTGCATCCTCTGACCCATGGTATGGGGACATCCTAGTATATCTCTAGACTTTGAGGTGTCCCACAACTTTATCTAAGGATGAACTATGCAAGTTTAAGAGACATGCGAAGAATTACCTCATCATTTCTGACACTTTGTACAGACGTGGGGTAGATTCCATCTTACGCCGTTGTTTAACCCTGGAGGAAGCAGAATCAGTATTGAATGATTCCCACAGTGGAGCTTGTGGGGGTCATCTTTTTGGGTTGGCAACAACCCAGAAAGAATTGCGTGCAGGTTATTTTTGTCCCACAATCTTCAGATTGTGTGGAAGCTATGAAACGCGGCTAGAGATGTCATTTTTTCACCAAGAAGATGCGAGAACACCCAGCTCCTCTTCATCTTGTAATAACAGCAGGCCCCTTCACCAAATGGTGGGTTGATTTTATGAATTGTAATCCAGTTTCGGCTGGAGGCCATCATCATATAATTGTTGCTGTCAACTACTTCACCAAGTGGGCCGAGGCAACGCCTACTGCTAAGGCGGATGGAGAAACGACCGCTTATTTCATTTTCAACTAGATCATTGCAAGATTTGGTATACCCAAAGAGATCATGACTGATCACGGTCATCATTTTTAGAACAACATGATGACCAATCTGTACACCATGTTAGGTTTCAACAGGAGCATTGGTCTTCGTTTTACCCACAGGTGAATGGTCAGGTTGAAGCAGTCAATAAAACTTTGAAGACTATCTTATAAAGGACTATTAATGCCAGTAGAACTAACTAGCACATTATGCTGTATCCTTCTCTTTGGGCCTACCGAGCCAATGTAAAGAATGCTACTGGGTTCTCTCCCTTCCAACTGGTACATGGGATAGAGGCAATCATTCCGGTTGAGTACGAGATTCCTTCATTGAAGTTGGCTATCCAACTTTTACCTAACACTTCATTCTTGGAAGAACGTTTCTTGCATTTAGAACATGTACATGAGTAGTGCCGTGGCGCGCTTACAGCAAACAAAGAGCATAAGAACCGAGTTAAGGGACAATACAATAAGTCTGTCAAACCTAGGGTATTTCTCGAAGGAGACCTTGTTTTGCTATGGGATCAGGACAAGGAACCTTTAGGGGATGGCAGGTTTAAGTCTATGTGGATCGGTCCCTACATAGTTTCTAAGGTGCTGAAGAAAGGTGAATACGAGTTAATAGACTATGAAGGTAATAAGCTGCCTGAGCCTAGAAATGGGCTCTACCTGAAGAAGTACTATGCTTAGGCATCTGTGCTTTTTCATGTATTATAGCTGTACATTTTTGTAGAGTTAGTTTTTTGTTTACGGTTGTAGTTACATCTTATGCATCCATTGTTTTGTGTTTCAGATGTCGACTAAACACTCTATAGGGTTTGCTGATGGTGCTATCCGCCACACCCGTCAGTTGGCCATGGCTGCTTGGGTTATTTACTCACCAACTATCCAACTGGTTTCTTCGGGAGGGGCTTGTTTAGGTCCCACAACGAACAATGTAGCTGAATACAGTGCAATCATAGAGCTACTCCGAGATGCTTTGTTCCATGGCATTTCACATTTGGATGTACGACTCGACTCGCAGTTAGTTGTTTTTCAGTTAATGGGTGTTTATCAGGTTAGAGATCCTACTTTGATACGTCATTTTCTGCACGTTAAGTTGCTTGAGAGATAGTTTGATTACATCACATATCAACATATTCCAAGGAACTTGAATGCATTAGCTGATTCATTTGAAAACTACGTTTTAGATTGGCATTTGCATCATTCAGATACATAATAATTCATGCATAAAACATAATAGCACACATGTAAATAACCAATATTGTATATATATATCCATATCAAAAATAGTATGAGTTTGGATCATAAGTTAGTCATACAGTCATGTCATAAGATACAAAATTGGGCTTGATGGCCTCAAAAATATACATAGAATATCCTTCTCCTATGGAGAAGGTGGGGCCTCATCTGCCTCTACTGCTTTTTGATAGCATACGACCAGCCTAGCTACTTTCTGCAGTAGCCTAATCCAGGTTGGGAGCACACCAAACACATCCTCCTACATGTTGAACGGCATCCGCTCGCTCCTGTAAGTCGGAATGTCATGAGTCAACCGACTCATATTTCTCTCTATGTTTCCCAACATGGCATCAGCTTCACCCACTACCACTGGTCTCACAAAAGTACGGGGGTGTCCTTTGGGACGTACTGGTCCAACATTTGCATATGACACTTTGTTTCAATACTTAAAACTCATCATAAAAATCATATATATAAAATATAAAAATTAAATAATTTTTCAAAAGCATAAACATACCTATATCTCCCCAGGCTGCTCCTGGAGGAAGTATCAGCTCAGGATCGTTGTAGAATTCTATACCCGCATATGGAAACTGCTCGAGAGCTGGCACTTGTCTTTCCCACCAACCCCATAAATCATCCTCATGGTAACAGAAGTTTCTCTCGCCACCACCCTAGCGAAGGAAGATCTCACCCCAACGAGACAACATTGGCTCACGAGGGTTGACTGGGGGCAAAGGCATGCCCAGACTCATAGCATGCACCCTTTCAAAGAAGAAGGTGCAAAGTATGCTTCTGTACCCAAAGTTCTTCATCCTCTCGTTCTTACAACCCGAGAGTTGAAGCTTCATGTTTGCCAAAAGACTTGAACACCAGTCATATACTCAGTACTTATGTGCATATAATTCCTTGAAGCAAGATGTTGCGTAGCACTCCCTCCCATCCGATTAAGAATACTCACGATGAATTTGAGGGGAAGCTTGCAATAGTCGAGATCAGAATTTGACTACCTGATTTCTCAGTTCCTGGTAGGCAGTAGGAATTCACATACTCTTGCACGAACAAGGAACCCACATTACGTGAGGACCCTTTCATGTTCACAAAGTCTCCCCTCCGAGAGAGACCTGTGATAAAGTAGATGTCGTCTATGGTGATTTCTAGTATTTCTCCTTGGATATCAAACACTAATTCCTTGGCATCCCAGTATTGGACAAGCCTCTCAAGCAAGCGGTTTAGTACCCGCTTGTTGACCGTTCTATAAAATTTCAATAGTCCACGTATTCAGAGCACATGGAGGGTCGCCGGATCTTGTAATGCTTCTCGATCCATGTCCTCATGCTCCCTTTGACACCATACAATCATGCCTGAGGGCTGCTCTGTCTTCACTAAACTAGCGCATTTGGCTAGTATGCATTGCTTTTGCTCAGATACAATAGCGCACATGCAGAAACACGTGATGAACATTGCTACAAAGTGATTTTGACCATGAAAATTGACAAAAAAAATGCATCAAATTGCAAGTATGGGAGGAATAAACTTACTTGGTGGAAGCAGAAGGTTGATTGGTGGCCCGGTTTGATCAGAGCGAATGGAGGAAGATCAAGGGTTTGCTCCATTTTTTTCCTAAAAACTTCAATTGTGATATTTGATTTTTCAATTTGAAATTATTTATATAAAATGAACTTTGATTTTTACCCACTTTTTGCAAAATTGTATAGTTTCAAATTGTCCCTAAAAGGTTCTATTTAATCACTTATACCTACAAGTTTTGGTGAGGTAATTTTAACCTAGATATTTCAAATTTTCACTAGAGTTTCAAAGTATTAAACCGGAAATGACTTGTTTTCTTATTGATAGACCAATATAGGTACCATATTGTCATTATTATGTCATTCAGAAAATTTTGTCGATAGTTACTAATGCGATTGTTGAGATCCTATTCTTTGGCAGGTCATGAACCCATGATCTTAGAAGATGTCTTTAAGTTGTTTTAAGCTCTTGTTTTGACTATTTGAAAAACCAAACAGGATTGTCGAGCAGACTTGTTCTCTTCAAGCTCGTTAAAGGAATTGAAGGTACATCCGCTTAGGTATAAGTTTAACCCTTTTCTGGACTTTTGTGGATTACTTACGAAAAAGGAATACTCTAGTCATACGTGGCTAAAAGATTTCTTCTCTCATCATTTCAAAAAATTTTGGGGAGGAGATTAACTGTACGAAAAAGGACTTTTGGATCTTTCTTTAGGGTTTTCAGGCTCTCAAAACATGAAAACACCAAGCGAGCACTCACCTACTCGGGCTCGATGTGATATCCACGAGAGGGTATATAGCGGATTGTTTAAGTTTTTCAGACTCTATAAACAGGAAAACACTGGTGAGCATATACCAACCCAGGCTCGATATTAAAATCCACGGGTAGGTGTATGGAGTTATTGTTTAAGTTTTTCATATTCCTTAAAATTGAAAACACCGGCGAGCAAGAACATATCTCGGTGCAATATTAAAATCTAGAGATCAGTATTATAGAGTATTCTTCTATCTCTTCTTCAAACTCTGTAAACAATGAAGAAGGTCCTGAGTCTTCCTCCCATGGGCTCGTTAAACTTTTTACATGGTTGGGATTATTGAGTTTTCTTTCTTGGACTCATCAAAAGAACAAGAAGGACATTCTTTTACCAAAAAGAATAAGGAATGAGAAGGGTATATCACATCTTTTCAGTTTCAAAGGCAGTTAAGTTAGTCATGTCCTTGAACACAGCACCTATTTGAGTCTATCATTTCAGTTGGGTATTAGTTTTTTACCAGGTTCTCCGAGTTTTTATTCCCTTGGTTGGTTATTCTTCCAACCATATGGAGGGTCTATTAATGTCTCCTACATTGCAGGCTTATATCACTTCTCCTTCATGTTGAAAACTGCCTAAGTCACTTTGTGTCGTGCTCACTGTTCAAGGATACAGCCTGTGTCGGCCATTCTGCAATTTACGTTGACTTCATGTGTCGGCCATCCTGGTGTCAGTTTGTTTCATCTTGTTACTTGTCCTAATCCACATCATCTCATACCTTTTGACTGTTCCTCGTGTTGGATGATGGAGGATGCATTAAGGCCTCCCTTCCAACGGACTTCTTCCCATCGAATTCAGCTCATTATGCTCTAGGAATGAAGTTTAGAGTTTCGGTTAGTACCTTGGGGATTGCAGTCATTAGTGGCAGTTTCCCTCGTTGTTGAATAATGGGAGTACATCAATGTCACTTATTTGATAGGTTCTTCAAGTGTTCAACTTCAAGTCCACTTATTCACACTTGTTGGAACGTACTAGGTACCTTGGACCCCATTATCATTATCGATGGAAGTCCTCGCCTTTGTTAACGGTATACATCAAGGACTGGTAATCAAACGATGCCCCCCATGTTCGACCTCAGCTCATTTATTCACATGGTTAGGGTTTGTACCTTGAGTTGTTTGGATGAAGACCTTGGGATTATGATAGCATCACCATATTTATGTTATCACCCAAGCTGCACAAGACTGAGCCTCACTCATTTTGGCTCTTCATGAGACATAGATCCAGTTTGTTCTTATGGCTATGATCTCTCAGTTTGACATGGATCCACGCTTGTATTTCAGTGGCCATGACTATATATACATCTCCTAGTTATGTATCGGAGATCATGTTGTATTATGCTACACATCTATATGATGTCAAGATTGTAATTGCTCGCTGACCTTTGATCATTGTTTCAGGTACTTTTGTGACTTGGTTCTACAGTTTCTTACTCCTCCTATGACTTGGAATTAGAATGTATTTCGGCCATCATTTCCCTCTAACCTCACACATTAGGGGGCATCTGTTATAGGTCAAATCTGCACTTCTCCGTCCGTGATCACAATGCTCTGTCGATTACACAAAGGGACACCATGGATTGAAGATCTAGGTTGAACTAGATGAGTTATGGTTGGAACTACTCTTTACAGTTGAGAATATTAATATTTCTACAGGTTTCACCACTTGTGTGCTACTTTTTCTCTAGTAAACCAACGCACACCTCAAAAGATGCGTTGCTTTGCTCAAGTACAACCAACGCACACCTTGGGAAAAGTTGCAAACGCTTGTTGCAAAGCATAAAATTTGCTCTCTGTGCTCTACTCTTGTTGTATGAAACCCACGCACATCTTAAGATGAAATCAGAAAATATATTAAGATTGTGAATTAGGATTAGTTGAAGTTGGTTCTGCAACTTCCCCAACCTCCCAATTCAACCACCTCTCGATTCCAACTGCCTACCTTGTCCCATGAATAGAAGGAGGATCCATGAGAGAAGGACCTAGAAGCAGTGCTTTAAGCACTGTTACATTGGAGGAATTCCCAAGTCATTGTGAAGAGTAGGAGCCTAGGACTCGGTTGCAGGAGCATCTTGACTAATCAGGTATATTTGTATTGATTCATGTTTGTTTGACAATAAAAAGGTGGAAATACCCTTCCTATCCCAAATCGAATGTCTATTGGATTGTATGTTCATTTGGTTTAGTATCTGATTGTAGTTGATGTTTGATTGCTTTCAATATTCATCATATTTATTACAGTCAAGATACGCTGAGGAAGGTTTCATTTTTGTTTCCAGTTCATTATAGCGGAAGATCAAGCGGAAGACCAAGCGAAAGCTAGGACCAACCGTCGATAAAAGGTACATATTTCAATATCTTGATCTCTTTCATTTGTAGAAACTAAATGCAATTCAATGAATGTATTTACCTGTCACCCAGCCCAAGTTGGTAGTGTCTCTCCTCACTATAAGTTATAAATCCTGAACAACAACACCTATAGAGTGAATTACTTTAGCATATAACCACTTGGAACGATAGTGACCAATATGATCACATCATTAGGAAAATATTCTTAGTATATTTGATATGAGAATTAAGTTGGGACATGTGGACCTTGCAGATAAGACAAGAGACAAAGATAAGATGTGATAAGATATGAAATAATTTGAATTGCAAATAAGGAATTAATTAAAAGAGAATTTGAATTGTTAAACTTCGGTGATATTAACAAAGAAGACCCTAGTCAATCAAAGGATTACTCAAATTGATCACTACAGTGATGTTAAAAAGAAATATTTGAATTAAGAGCGTTAACTAAGTGATAAAAAAGAATATCTAGTTAACTAAGTGTTATTGCATTACAACACTTATGTTAAAATAAAAGACAACATTTATGTTTAACTAATTGACAACACTTGTGTTAAAAAAAAAGACAACACTTATGTTTAACTAATTGACAACACTTGTGTTAAAAAGAAATATTTGAATTAAGAGCGTTAACTAAGTGATAAAAAGGAATATCTAGTTAACTAAGTGTTATTGCATTACAACACTTATGTTAAAATAAAAGACAACACTTATGTTTAACTAATTGACAACACTTGTGTTAAACTAAAGGGAAACACTTTAGTTGCGACACTTGCATGACGACATTTAAGCTAGCAACCTAACTAAGTGGGAAAGCTTTCAATTAAGGGGCAAGTTCATCCTAAAGTCAGTTTAGTGAGTTAATGCATTGCATGAGAAGTGGGGCACACTTATCCATGCAAGATTGATGTCTCCAAAGGTTGGAGTGAATTTCTATGAAGTATTTTTGTGTATGTGACTATTATTAGCGATTTGGTTGACTGGAGAATAATTCTCTTAATTCTCTCTTCTATATCTATCTTTCTATTACTTTGTAATTGCACCATGAGTGCTTGATGTAAAAGACATTCTTTGCTATCTATCAATATACTAAGGAAGGTTTTGCTAGGGTTTTCTCCCTCAATTCATAGAGGGTTTCCCCAGGGTAAATTCATTTGTCGAATGTGATTTCTTATGTGTACGATTCTTATTTTATTTCAAGTATTATTGCATCTCCGAATTAAAGATAAAAAAACAAATTTAACATGACTTGCTTTCTTTCATACATTGGTGGAATAGGGCCATAGTTTGAAGCTTGGAAGCAGGAATGTTGGGTTTCCTTGCAAGTCTAAGGCACCTATATCTAGTAATCTATATAATTGAGTGGTTTTCTTAGGTTGGTGAGCACCTTTTTCCACCTATTCCTATTAGTGGAGCAAAATGTGAAGCCCTATTGTAGGGAAAGTTGTTGCATCAAAAAATAAGGTAAGAGTGTGCTTGAGTGTATATAGCCTAATTTTTAATTGTTCTATCAAGTAACTATTGAAAATATTTATCATAAACACTAGCCAAGGTACATATTTGCTTCTCATATTACTTTTCTAATATATCATTGTATGTGCATCTTCATATATAGTGTAGCTATCACCCTGAACCCTAAATGCTTATATCATGAATTGTAGTTATAATTAAATAAGGTAAGGGAAGGGGTGGGCTACGTTATCAGAGAGGTGGGATTTATGCCATGGGAAGATACTCTTTCCAATTTAAACAAATGAACATTGCTTGGTGTGCATTCTTTGTATTCTTAACTAGTTGCATTACAAGAAGCTTACTAACCTACTAAACAATTGGCTCAGAGCAGCAACATTATTGTGTTCATGTTCCAGGTAACTCATGTATCATTAAAGAACCACCATATGGGTTTCACCAGTGTCTTCTAGGGAGTACCTAATTTATTATATTGGAGCATTTCTATAACATTCAACTAGGGAACTAGAGTCATTTATGGAGTGTCACGCCCCCTCCCATCTATTGTTGCAAGGAAGGGAACATGATATCCAAATTTGGGCTTTTATATAACTTAGCCCATTTTAACATTCATGACTCATATAAATATAAGCAATTGCATTACAAATAAAATGCATATGTGTGCAGATGCTAATCAAGCAAACATGCACAACGGAATAAATATCATCCACACACATTTCACATGCATTCAACATATTAAAAACAATCCTTAATTAATTAAAATAGTGCAGAAGTAAATACAGATTAGAGAATATACTTATCTCACTGTAATGTTGTCCCAAGCAACTAGCTATGTCGTTGCAACGTTCCACCCAACCATAGGTCTCTGCCCAGCCTGTATTATTTCAGCAGTCAGAGACCACCCCCGAGCTGGGCATGATATCTACAAGAAAAAGGGGACTCTCAAGCTCAACACAGCCCACAACAATGGATACCCATCTCAACCCCAACATTATTTTACACACAACAACTCAAAATTGGGCATGGATACACCTTTCAACAATGGGATTCACATAATAGGGTCTATGGGTTTTTCCCAAAATCGTGGCACACCCAAAACGGATTGTGGGAAGAGGAAATCAACCCCAAGGAAGAAAACCAATTTCTCCCATAGATGTATGAGCATTCAGTGGGCCAAAACGGCCTCAATAAAACCCCAATTCGTTTCCCTTTCTTCCCCACTATTAGCCACAATAAAAATGCCCTTCCCAGCTACGAAAATGAAGGAAAACATAGGAAATCCATGGAGGAAAACGCCCAGGTAGCTCAAAATTCATGGGAGAGCAAAACTAATGGGTGAATAATGGCTTGGGGGCAATTTAATGGCTCCTTTCTTTCCCAAGAATCCAAACACAAAATTCTAGGAAGGGTGGCTTGCCCATACTCAAATTTGGAAAACCATACCTCCCCATTCCCCAAGGCATTGACTACTTCAACCAACTCTTGGGAGAAATGAATGATTGGGCACATAAGTCAACATGGGTAGTTGAGTTTTCATGGGTTTTCTCATTGACACTTGGCTTGACTTGATTGGCTCAAGGGTTTGAATATTTCCCTCCCAATTCCTTGTAAATATCATGCCCCCATCTCTTGTTGCATTCCATAGCTAGTTGTGGGAATTTATATTAAAACGCATATTTACAATTCACATGGCTCACTAGCACACAGGTAGCATAATATCCAATACTTTCCTCTTCAAGGTCGAGTGTTCACTAGTGGGGCCTTGGACTTGAGCTCCACTCTAGGAACTGTTCGGGTACACAGGGTACTACCAAAGGACTGAACACTAAGAGCAACCACTTCACACAAACAGATCGCAGATCAACACACCGATTTGACGTGGTTTAAACCCTCTTAAGGGAAAGACTCCACGGCCCTGGCCAAATAGCTTCTACGGGACAATTTATTATGCAAAGAAAGAAAGTTACAAATGAGCTTCTCATAATCGATCAACTAAACAATGACCCTCCATGCTCTTTAAATAGAGATCATGGACCAATTGGGTGTTAAGCCACAGATCAAGGTTAGATATGATCTAAGAGAAGTTGAGCCGTCGGATCACTCCATGTCGGGAACATATCGTGACCATCATATTAAGTATTTACAAATGCATACTAATGCATACTAAAGAAACACACTATCCCTAACGGATATATTACACAAGTTGATCTTAACTAACTCCCAAGTGTCTAAATATCCTAACATCCCCCGTTAAGAACAACTTGGGATAGAATTGAAGGATTTACAAAAGTGACACTATTAGGAGAAGGAAGGAGGCATTAGAGCCTATCCTCCCTTAATGACAAGTTCCTGAACTCCTAACATAGATCAAAGTTTAAAAAACTTCGCTTCTGTAAGAGACTTGGTGAAGATGTCTGCAACTTGATCATCTGTAGGGCAAAAGAGCACTTCAAGAACACGATCATGAACAAAATTTCTGATGAAGTGCATATGTAGCTCAATGTGTTTGCTACGTTGATGTAGAACTGGATCTTTGGCAAGCTTGATGGCACTTTGATTATCGCACCAAAGTGGAGTAGGTTGTTGCTGCTCGAATCCAAACTCTAAAAGGATTTGTCGAAGCATAAAGCTTCCTGACTGGCATTAACTACTGCTCGATATTCTGCCTCTGTTGAAGAAAGAGCAAGAGCTTGTTGTTTCTTACAAGCCCAAGTAATAGGTCCAGATCCCAGACTGAAAACATAACGTGCAGTAGACTTTCGATCATCAGGATCACCAGCCCAATCTGAATCAGTGAAACCAACCAACAAAGGTTTACCCCCTGTACTGTAATGAATCCCAAATTGAACTGTACCTCGAATATATCGAAGTATTCTTTTAGCTGCTTTCCAGTGACTTTCATGAGGTGTCTGCATATAATGGGCAACACGACCAATGGCAAAGGAAAGGTCAGGACAGGAATGAGTCAAGTATAAGAGACTACCAACAAGCTGACGATACAAGGTGGCATCGACTTAAGGTGAAGTACAAGTGGCAGAAAGTTTGACTCCAGACTAGAAGGGAGAAGGGGCTGGTGTACAATCTTCCATGTGAAAGCGACGAAGAAGGTCACAAGCATACTTAGACTGAGAAAGAAAGATTCCTTCTTTGGTTTGTAGGACTTGGAGACCAAGAAAATAATGCAAATGTCCTAAGTCTGACATTTCAAAATTTTGTTTAAGACTGGATTTCACATGGGTTATAAGCTTAGGGTCACTACCAATAAGAATAAGGTCATCAACATATAGAACAAGTACGATGAGATGGTTTCCTACTTTCTTGGTATAGACATTGGGGTCAGAATGGCATCTAGAAAAACCAGTGTCAAGGACAAAGTTATCCATTTTGGCATACCAAGCTCTAGGAGCTTGCTTAAGGCCATATAAGGATTTCTTAAGGCGACAGACAAGGCTAGAGTTATTCTGAACATATCTAGGAGGTTGTTCCATGTAAATTTTCTCCTGTAAATCACCATGTAAGAAGTCAGACTTGACATCCATTTGATGGACTTCCCAGTTATGTAAGGCTGCAAGGGAAAGAACAAGGCGGATGGAGTTCATTTTTGCGACGGGAGCAAAGGTTTCATTGTAGTCAATCCCTTCAACTTGGGAAAAACCTTCCGCAACTAACCTTGCCTTAAGTCTTTCAACACTTCCATCTGATGCATACTTAGTTCTGTAGACCCATTTACATCTGACAAGTTTTCTTCCTTTTGGAAGAGGTACAAGATCCCAAGTATCGTTCGCCATTAAGGAATGATATTCTTCATCCATGGCTGCATCCCAATCTAGATTCCCTGAAGCTTCTGCAAAAGTTTCAGGATCATGATTCTCAGAAACTTGAGCCAAAAGAGAAGAGGCTCGCTAAAACTGAGAACGTGTTCGACGTTGATCTCTAGGATCACCGGCAAGATCACCAACTGCTTCACATGTTGAACGGACCCATCGAGGAAGCACTTGTGCTGGTGCAACTGGAGGAACATGAGCAGGAGGAGGTGGATTTTCATCCTCACTGTCATCATCAGAAACTAGAGTTGGAAACCTGTCAAGGAAGTTGGAAGAAGAAGAAGAAGGCACAAACGCCGAATCAGGCTCGCAGGCCAAAGATGGCACAATCACCGAGTTAGGCTCGCAGGCCAATAGATTTTCATCAAATTTAACATCTCTTCTAATGATTATATCATGAGAATGTGATTGAAGAAGTCTATAACCTTTTACATCTTCAGAATATCCAACAAATATGCACTTTTCACTTTTAGGATGCAATGCTTTCTGTTTTTCATCCGGAATGTGAGCCCATGCTTCACTACCAAACACACGGAAGTGACTTACATCAGGTTTAGTTTTACTCCATGCTTCTTCCAGTGTTATACCTTGTAATGCTTTAGTGGGGGTGCGATTAACTATGTAATGTGCACAATTAATGGCTTTAGCCCAAAATTGAAGACTTAGTCCCTTAGATTGGATCATACAATTAGCCATTTCTTTTAAAGTGCGTTTCTTCCGCTCAGCTACACCATTTTTTTGTGGTGTATATGGAACAGTGTGTTGTTGTTGGATGCCTTGTTGAGTGCAGAAAGTAATGAAATTTTTGTTAACATATTCTCCTCCATTGTCAGATCTTAACTTAATAATTTGATGACTAGATTGTTTTTCAACAAGGGCCTTGTAGGCCAAGAACATGTTAAATACTTCACTCTTAAGTTTTAGGAATAAAACTCAAGTGCATCTGGTGTAATCATCAATGAAAGTTAAGAAATATTTGAAACCAGAAAAGGAAGCAGATGGAAGAGGACCACACAAGTCACTATGCACAAGCTCCAAGAGAACCGAGGCGTGCCAAGAGGCACGTTTGTCAAAACTGTCCTGATGATGTTTTCTGAGTACACAACCGGAACAAACACCATCCCTGCAAGATACCATCGGAAGACCTGTCACCATATTGTCTTTACATAGTTGTTGCAATGACCGATAATTTAAGTGACCAAATCGCTCATGCCAAAGTTTGCTCAAGTTATCACTATGAGCAACAAAAACTGAAGGGAAAGGTGATGACCCAAAGTTGTTAAACTTGTACAACCTGGTAATATCATCAACAATTTCGGTAGCTAGGACCTGTTGAGGATCTTTAAAATCCTTAATTACAACTTGGTGAGGTGTAAAGGTCACAATTTTACCTTCACCAGAATGAGTGATCTGATAGACTGATAACAGATTGCAGGAAATTCTTGGAACACATAGTACATCACTAAAATGACCATTATCTACTGGAACTATTCCAGCTCCTACAATAGTTAGAGATCTACAATCACCAACAAATATTTGTTTGGTGTTACATTCATGCATAGTAGAAAAGATGGCTTCATCCTTAGCCATATGATAAGATGCTCCAGAACCAATGAGCCATTCATTTGAAGTAGAAGAAGAAGATGCATTATAAGAATAACCAGAAGCACAAAGTGCATGTCCATGAGAGGCAGATTCTGAAGGCGAATCTAGGCTGATGTGGTGCTTCTTCATTGCTGCTTCCAAGGCTGCCATCTTCTTGAAACACTTAGATTCATCATGATTATCTTTCCCACAATAGTTGCAATGACGCTCAGCCTTCTTGCCTTTTGGCTTGGATCCTTTGTCATTTTTTAAAGAAGGAGCTGATTGAGAGGGTTTTGGACCCTTGTTTGACTTATTATTGCGAAAATTCTGTTTCTTGGGAGGCTTGAACTTTTCTTTCTGTTGGGACAATAAGGCTTTCCCAGATGTATCTGCATTGTTGATTATTCCAAGATGAATGAGTTTATCTTGCTCTCTAATCAAGGAATCAAAAAAGGATTCAAGACTAAGCTCTTGATAGCTAGTTGCATTCAAGGATTCTTTCATGGAGTAAAATGTAGATACAAAAACAGAGTATGCAGGTCCAAGTTTGCAAAGAATATGATAAATGCATGGTTTTTCTTCCCTCTTAATCTTACATTGTGCACATAAGAGTTTAAGAGTTTTGTACTTAGATAAATAATCTTGAATGCATGAAAAGTCACTTGGATTTAAAGAAATCAACTCATTTTCGAGTTGGTGACCTCGAATTTCATTGTGTTTATCAAACACAGATTCCAACTTGTCCCAAGCAGCATCAGGTTCATCAATTCCAGATATGTGGAATCGCAAATCAGTAGAGATTGACATCCCAATCAATCCACGAGATTCGTCACATCTATTTGCCCATTTTATTTTCTTATCATCGTCAGTGGGTTCTGTTTCTTTCCCTGAAGTAATTATGAAAAGTCCCTTACTTCGTAGAACATCCTCCATACGAGATTTCCATGAGAAATAGTTGGAACTGTTAAGTAGAATATCACAAAGGGTAGCCATATTTGTAAATTAATGGCTATAAAAGCAGAAAACAATAGTCTGGATGTGAAGAGCTAGAAAAAATAGGCGGTTTCAAAAAAACTGACACTGAAAACTGACTCTGTATGATAAAGTTATGCTTGAACAAAGAAACTACTGAAGATGTCCCCAATAGTGACGTGGCAGCTAGTGAATGTCCAGCAAAAAAAAAGAACCCCCTTCTTCCGAAGATGAACCTTTTGACAATCACTTTACAAGAAAGTTGCTTTAAGTGAACCAATTTTGTAAAATAAGTGATTTCACTTTTATAATGATATTACTTTTAAATAGTGCAACAATAAAAAAAAACTTAAGTGACTCACTTGTATTTTTATTTTTTATTATTTAAGTGAGATGCACTTTTACAATAAAGTAACTTGAAAATAGAAATTGCATGCACTTTTTCTTTTAAAAGTAACTTCTTAAGAATTGAACTCAAGACCTATTAAGAAATAAAGCAACTTTGAACCAAGTGAGCTAGATTAAAAGGTATGTAAGATATGGGAATGAGGAAGGGGTTTTTTTTTTTTTTATATACTATTCTTGTTTGGTTTTCGTGCTTGCCCTTTTTCCTGCAAAGCACACCACAAATCGAAACAAAAAAAACTTTTCCACACTTGTGGAGTTAGAGATCATTAGCTTGCCTGGAAATTCTTTGTTTTCTCTCTGCTTCTGATTTGCCGAGATCGCGCAAGGTGCACGACAAAGAGCATACGCAATCGAGAAAAACCCTTTCCCTTTCTGTTTCTGATTTGTCGAGATCGCTCAAGGTGCATGGCAAAGAGCATACGCAGACGAGAAAGAAACAATCCGAACCCAAAAAAAATCTAACAGTAAAAAAATGATAAAATATGAGATTTTTTCTTTTAAAAACAGAAAATACAAAAAAATGCGTCACTGTAACATTATACCTTCAGATCTGATGAAATACGCATTTCTAGAGCAACCAGGAACCATTTTCAATCAAACAAAAATTATTTCCCAATGGAAATTACGCTCCTGATGCAATGGAACACCTCCCACAGCCCAGAATTGCATAAAAATATTAGAACCAGAAACCCTTTCGAGTTTCACCAACAACAGTTCAAGATCTAGATCATAACCGAAAGCAGTTCTTCATAAAATCTCTGATACCATGTTCGGGTACACAGGGTACTACCAAAGGACCGAACACCAAGAGCAACCACTTCACACAAACATATCACAGATCAACACACCGATGTTTTGACGTGGTTTAAACCCTCTTGAGGGAAACACTCCATGGCCCCAACCAAATAGCTTCTACAGGACAATTTATTATGCAAAGAAAGAAAGTTACAAATGAGCTTCTCATAATCGATCAACTAAACAATGACCCTCCATGCTCTTTAAATATAGATCATGGACCAATCGGGTGTTAAGCCACGGATCAAGGTTAGATATGATCTAAGAGAAGTTGAGCCGTTGGATCACTCCATGTCGGGAACATATCATGACTGTCGGATTAAGTATTTACAAATGCATACTAATGCATAATAAAGAAACACACTATCCCTAACGGATATATTACACAAGTTGATCTTAACTAACTCCTAAGTGTCTAAATATCTTAACAGGAACCGTACATAATATGCATACAATATTTACATTATAGCCCAAAACATTATAAGGGTCAAAATGAGGATATTACATGGAGTCCCTTATTCCCCTTATGATGATAATGTTAACCGTTCCTAGACTAACCATAGGGATACCTGTTTGGAAACCAAGTAAATTATCCACTTGAGATCTAGATCCACCTATAGTATAGGGGGTAGCACTGCCATTTGGGGAAGCAGAAACATAAAATTTGCATTGGCTAACCACGAGACCTCAGGCTGAATTACAGTAAATCAATATGTGAGCAACCATGGTTTTGAAACCACCCAGTGATGGATTGGAATCACTCACCACAGATTCTCCTAGGTACTTAAAATATAGAAATTTCAATATATGTAGCCATAAGAAACAATGAAACACTATATTTATAGCTATAGTTCATTGTTTAGCTTGTGTTGTGTGCTACTTACAGATTATCATATCATGTTGGGGAGAAGGAATCCATTGGTGGCATGGTGCAGGGACTATATCAAGTTTATTGTTATGTAGGTGGTGGGAATGAAACAATTTTAATAAAGTAAATCAATCTACAATTTTACTGTTATGAGAGTAGCGCGGATACTTCATCAAGTTTATTGCTATGCAAGTGATGGAAATGAAACAATGTTAACATAATAGAAAAATATAGTGCACAACTATACTAATATAGTATTATTCATAACCGTATTAAACCCTATTATTGAAAATATAAAAACTAGGTTACCTCAAATCCTCTGAGAAGTTAGTTGGATATATAAAAGAATATGAAAAATTTCATGTCGGAGTATGTAAACAGAAGGCATGTAAACAAAGGAAATCCTTTCATAAAGAAAAGAAGGCTCGAGAAGGATGAATCAAAGAAGGTGGTCCTGGAAGAGGCGGTGAGGTGATCAATCAATGTGTGAAGTGAATTAAATTTGGTGAATTGATGACATTGTTCAGTGTAATGAATTATCATGGATTGAATTGAATTCATTAGGCAGGTTCTTAGTAATAGTTTCAATAATGGCATAGTTAAAACTTAGGTCGAAACAGGGAAATTATTTGAGACTATTAATTTGCACTCTAGCAATATAATTCTCTCAAAAACATTAGAGAATGAAAAATAACTGCGGTAAAGTATGTTAGTTCTTTGAATTGGTGTCAATGTTATACATGTTGACCAATAGACATATGACAATTCTCATGCGTGCATTAATTATCAACTTGGGAAGAAGTGAATGTTGCAATAAGAAATCGAAGTGATTGTCCAATAATATCACACCAAAATGATTTTCTTTTTTACATTGGAAAAAATATATTTGATTTTCTATATTTAAGTTTAGAGATTGCACAAAAATACAAATTCAAAAGAAAAAATTAATTGAAAGTCAATGCAACCCATTGCAATAGTACTGTGACCTTCAACAATGACTAATGATATATTCATACTTTATATATCAATTTTAGTGAGTAAGAGATACATATAAAATAACCATTGGAACTTGTAAAGACATAGCAAGATCATGAACATATGAGAAAATATTACATCGATTCAATGATGGTAATAGTGGCAGAGTCGAGTAACATAAGGAGGAAAATAATTTA
Organism: Larix kaempferi; assembly: GCA_027924585.1. NCBI lineage: Eukaryota > Viridiplantae > Streptophyta > Pinopsida > Pinales > Pinaceae > Larix > Larix kaempferi. Next base: position 61,675,586 of record BSBM01000299.1, read on the forward strand.
TAAGCATCATTAAATAATTTACAATGAATTTGTAGTAATGTAATGATAAAAGAGGGTAACATTTTTATCCATGTAGCCCTAATGGCATAGGTACAAGAATGATGTTACCATTCGAGTGTAAATCCAAAGAGAAGGAGACATACATGTTGTATTACATAAAGAGGGAGAATTATGTACTCAACCTGTATATATTATAATTTTGAATTTTAGTTTACATGAGTTGCATTAAATATAAATATATAAAAAAAAAGTGTGAAAAATGGACGTTGCATTTTTGTAGTTGACTTAGGTCATAAAATCTTTGATTGTGTAGCCTATCAAACTCATAAAACATGAATTAAGCTTTATGACGGTCCAAGAACTACCATAAATGGAGTTTACATTCAAAAGTTGCACCCCCCAAAAGTTGATGGATCAACAAGCCTCCTTAAGGTCCTTAAGTCCCACATTCCTTTAACACATGCTTTCCTAGATCCAAAATTTTAGATCTTTAGAGTTTTTTCATCCTAAGGAATCATACTTTATGTTACAAGTCATTGTTAACATCTTGTAATATCTTCTTGCTAAAAATCATAACCAACACACCTCTCTTTGGAAATAAGTTACCACTATTCTAAATAGTATGTATTATTTTACATTTTATAATTTGTTTTTAACTTTATTTATTAAATATACAATACTCTCAACGATATATCTATCTCTATCTCTATGCATATTTCCATTTTACATCTGTGTCTACATTTCAATATCTATATAATCCACATCATTATATATACAAATATTGTGAAGAGGAATTAAGTTGTAAAGAAAAAGGTTATATTATGCAATGTTACGCATAAATATACAAAGTATACACGAATTGCAAAGAGCCTATTTATTAAAGCCCTATCCGATTTACCTTAAAAAAAACCTTGCCAATGTAGTGATATCTTTTACAATGTCTTTAGTTTTGATATGATTTTTATCGAGATACGTCCCCACAATATGATGCTAAAACATGATCTAAAGTTCAACTTAGGAATATGTATGATGTATAAGAGAATAACTCAATTTGAATGTTTTATGATGTTTTGGTTATTAGATTTTCGTTCTTGAAGATGCAAATCAATTTATATTCTCCCTTGATAAAGAAATAATAAGTGCACATAAGAATAAGTAAAAGGTCTTCTATTTCGATCACCCATAATTGCAATTATTTCCAAATATAAACAAATTGAATGGGTGAAGGCTTATCATCCACTTAAAAATAATCATATAGATTTTGTTCCATACTTTGTTGGAGTATTTTTATGCTATTAAACTTTACAAAATAATGATAATTTTTAAATGTGAACACGTTAGCCGCCTCACTTCATTTATCTACAAAGTGAAGAGATGTGAAGCATGCATACACTATTGTGAGCCTCTCCTCATGATGACTTGCATTATACATATCCTTGTCATCCTCTACTAAGATGTGGTGGATCCCTTGTGATAACTCATCCCAACTTTCTAGTTTCTATAGGCATCCACTACATTTATATAAAAGGCAATAATGCAGTATGCCACGTTAAGAAATCCATGTCCATATTATCTATAATAATAACAATATAAAATCATTTTAAACTTTGATAGAGGAAGAAAATATAAAATTATAGAGATGGTGGAGGAAGTATTATTTTTAAAATGAATGATCTCTAAAGAGAATGAGATGTCATTAGAATGCATCCAACTTTCTCTGTATACAAGAGAATGATGTGAGATATCATTAAAATGCATCCAACTTTCTCTTTGTACAAGAGAATGATGTGTAAGTTTTATATTTAACAAGGACATGATTGTATGAGTGCAAATGATAATGTGGTTTGGATAAATGGTGACATGCAACATCAAATGCATGTGGGGAGCATGCATGTGGGGAGCATTGTGACACCACTCTTGTACCTAGTTCATACTTGTTTTTACCTTTTCAGGCCTTGCAACAAGAAGAAGTATTTCATATGCTATAAGAATGCCAAGAAGAAGTATTTCATATGCTATAAGAATGCTAGGGAAATTGTCTCGTTGTGATTCTTTCATTATTGCACCGATAATACATTATGTAAAGTTGGGTTATCTTTCAAGAGTATTTATTTGTTTTTATTATATTTAATTATTAAATATAATGAATTTTCAATATAGTTAAATTGACAAATAAATTCAAAAATGATATATCTATAAATATATATAACAACCCTAAAGTATTACACACATATATAGTGGTTTGCATGTATGTAGGAATGCAAACTAAGAACTATGGGCATTTTAGGACTACGAGAATTTTTATATGCTTTTTTATTAGTGGATTATGGGCATTCAAGACTGTGGTTATTTAGATCCTGCAAAAAAAATGATTTTCATTTTAGGATTCATGTGTATAACTATATGAAAGCATGATTATGAGGAGTTAGGCTTAAGTGACCAAATTTTGTTTTGGTATTATGATTTTGTAAGAAGGTGTTTTTAGTTATGGGTTAAGTCTTTTTCTGATTGATGAAGTGATGAAGTATAAAGCACTTATGATGAATATACTTTTAATTCAATCTTGAATTAAAAACATGATTTTTTGGGGGGATATATATATATATATATATATAAACCTTAAGGTATTACAAATGAGTACTAGTAGTGGTTAATGAATTTGATGGCATCATGTTAGTAAGCATTTGACACATTCCATTCAAATTTTAGGATATGGGTACTGTGACTTGGTACACTCAATTCAAAACACAACAAATGGGTAGTGTAAGTTTGAGCTTACTCAGTGCAAGCAAAAATGCATTGCATTCGGAGGAGGATTTGACAAAGGCCTCCTTCTTACTAGTGGACATTGACTAGTTATATAAGTTTGTCAACCTTATTTATTATATAGGTAAATTTATGCATTTATCTATGTCTGTGTCTATATATGTGGCTAAAATTCTAACAATCATATTTTCTTCATTGGTTATAGGTTAAAATTGGTCAAAAATATTTGGCTTAGCTTCTACCAACCATTGATCTTTGAGCCTACCTTCTTATTCTTGTATATCATATTGCTATCATATACACATAGTAAGAGAAGAGGAAATAAACAAGCATGGTCTTCCCCCATGAGCACAAGCAAAGGAATGCCCAATATACAAGCAATTGTTGCAACCCTATTTTTAGAATGTGATCATCCTTATGTGTCAATTATCAAGCATCTAAAGGAAGTCTACTTGGTATGTTATAGATTTCACATATTTAGGAGAAATGGTTTTTGAATAATTTTTATAGTCATGGATCATGCTCTTGTGCAATGTTGGTATCTTAAATTTTTGTAGAGTTGCTATGTTTCCCAATTCATGTAATTAAGAGAAAGGATTATTGAATGTCTTGCAATATGCAATCATTATTACTTTTTCATGGTTAATCGAAAAAATCATTATTAGTATTTATATGTTTCACAGTTTGTTTGTTCATGAAATTAAGAGAAAAAACTTGTGAACATGTTGTAAGGGGTGAATCATTAGTAAAAAATAACACTTGAAAGTTTTGACGTAGCAATTCGATAAAAAAAAATTATGGTTGTCAAAAAATTTAACTGATGTCGTGCTCCAAAACATTCTATGAGTCAATGACCACTCACAAGTTGCATCATCTACCTTGATAATTTTTTACACATTCTTCTTGGTTGTTTATAGTGTATTTAATTGTCACATTCCCGGTCACCTTGGTACCCTTCAGAGGCAATGGGAGACAACCTGAAACATTTTTTTTCAACATTTCTCTCTATTTTTACACGCAGCCACAATGGCTTCTGATCCACAATCCGCAATCAATATTCAAAAGGGAGGAAAAATAATCAAATCATGACATCAAACAAAATACGACTCTGGATTTCACATTCCACAATGCAAGAATCGCAAATGCAGAGCGCCAATATGTCTGGCATCGAAGAAACACGATACTGACTTCCGCATTCCGCAGTGCGGTAGTTGGAAATGCAGAGCGCCAAAATGCCCGGCGCTGCAAAAATGCACCCTCGACTTCCACATTCCGCAGTGCGGGAGTCGGAAATGCGGAGCACCAAAATGCTCGGCGCTGCAAAAATACAGCCCTAACTTCTGCATTCTACAGTGCAAGAGTTGGAAATGAGGAGCGCCAAAATGCTTCGCGCTGCATAAATGCACCCTCAACTTTAGCATTCTGTAGTGCGGGAGTCGGAAATGTGGAGCACTAAAATTCTCGACGCTGCAGAAATGTGCCCCCAACTTCTGCATTATGAAATGCGGATGCGAAAATTCAAGAGATGGCCATGCCCTATTATATCCAACTTCCCATCCCGATAACTTCTTCATCCTTAGACCAAATTGGACAAGTCTGGTACCGTTGGAAATATCTTGGAGAGATCTATACACTGGTGTGATCCCCTACCACATCTAAGTACTCTGAATTGGCCATATTTCCAATTGAATACTTTCCTAAAATCCCTCAATGCCCCTTTACCCTTTTGCAAGAACTTCTATCTTCCTTCTGCCATGATTTCCCTTCACCTGACCCACAGAGGGCTCGTGTAACACAACATGGCTATTTGATTCCTTCCCCAAGTCTAAGTGATACCATGCATTCCAGCTAATAGTGTATGCAATGCATAACACTACACCCATAATGAAACTAAACTAATCAATGCATCTACAACCTACACGGTTAGCAGCATATTAAGCCGAAGAAAATGGTGGAGTGTTCAAACATGAACTCATCCTCATACTTAGGCCTATACATGGTCTTCATACTCGTCAATTTCATGCAATCATTCATTCAAATAACTTGACCATAACAAGTAGACATAACATAGGAAAACTAACATCATTTAACACCATAGAAAGAACTTATCTTTAAATGGAACTGTCCAAGCGACTGGCTAAGTGAGGGAAACGTTCCAAACAACCATAGGTATTTGTCTAGCCTATACTATTTTAGCTGAGATACCACCCCTAAGTTGGGTTGTGTATGCACTAAGGAGGGATAAATACGCTCTCTCACAGTCAAGGCTCCACCCTAATGCTAAGAAAACATAATATTGGGTTTATCAAGCATGTAATGGAACAGGGAGGATGATGCTAAGCCATTGAGCTCAACCATAGAGCTACGGGAATCTCAAAATACTCAGCAAAAATGGCACCCATAATACCTACCTCACCCAACGCAAGGAAGGCCCCCTTCCTTGTTGCACAATACCTCAATGCCCCTTCCCTCCAGTGCTCTTCAAAGTGGGCATAGAAAGGTCCAAACTACTGCTTACATGATACTTTATCCTTGATTGGGTTTATCAAGCAAATCCAACCTCTGTCTAATCCTCTTCTCTGTTAATCTAGCTAGAATCTTCTCAGGGTTGCGACCGACGCTCTATCCCATAACTCAGTCTTTTGCTATCAGATCCATGTGTCCTCACGGTTTTTCTAAGCTATTCATGCTCTATAATTTATCCCTAGGGTCTGATCCATGGATATCCCCATCGATTTACTTCCTACATAGGGTTTCTATGTGCTTTCGTCTCTACATATTCACTCTTACACAGAATTATGATTTCCTTTTCCTCTCCTCCTTACTGCTGCTCTCTAATGTGTGATAAATCCCCCGGTTGTTGGTCAACAATGGGATAGGGATTAGGGTGAGTGATTTCCCAGGAGGTAGAGTGGCTTAAGGGACAAGCAAAAACAGATCCATACCCTGCCATCTGGATTTTCAGGGCTACTCCATACTCCATCGACCTCATGAACAGTTTTTCTCAACCACCTCCTTATAGTAGAATTAAACGTCAGCAAGCGAGTAAAATGGTTTCACAAAATGACATGTGGCGTCATGGGTTCCAATCCCACAAACCCCTCACCTCTCCCTAGTGGATACACATGGACCCCTCTTATTGGTTTCCTCCATAGCCAGTTTTCTTGGTATTTTATTGCAATATTTAATATTTACATCATTTACAATACCTCATGGATTAATAGTATATGAATAATCCGAATGTCAAATACTTGCCTTTTAAATAAAACCTTAGCATCCTCTAGTGGGTCCTTGAGCTCCACACTAGGGAAAATACACATTGAATGTATATAATATTTGCATTGAATCCAATAAACCCTAAGGGTCAAAATGGGGATGTTACAATTCCCTCCCCCTTAGAATAGCACTATCCTCGATGTTCTAAAAAATGAACAAAAATGGGAATGTCTCTCTCATGGCATCCTCCATCTCCCATATAGCCTCTTCAGGACTAAGGTGCTTCCATTGCACCTTCACCTGTCTGATGGCTCTGTTCCTAAGAAAAGTGACCTTCTTTTCGAGGATGCGCATAGGCTCCACTTGGAACTCTCCCTCAGGTTCCACCTTTATCACATGCCAATCAATTATGTGATTAGGATCATGTACATATTTCTTAAGCAAAGAGACATGGAAAACATTATGAGCTCTCATGTTAGCAGGAAATGCAATCCTATATGCAACTAGTCCTATCCTATCAAGGACTTCAAATGGCCCACAATATATTGGTTGCAACTTGGCACAACTCCCCAACTTCAGGGAACTTTTCCTTGCCTTCACTCTTAAGTAAACATAGTCTCCAATCTGAAACTCCTTGTGCATTATTTTCAAATTGGCATAACTCATTTTCCTATCCTGAGCTACCTTCAAATTCTGCCTGATTTAATAATCTCTTGTTCCATCTACCTGATCATATCTAGTCCAAGCACTACCCTGTTCATTGGACTGTCCCAATTCACTAGAGTCTTGCATCCTTTTCCATACAATACCTCAAAAGGACTCATTCCCAAAGGTGCTTGATATCCATTGTTGTATACAAATTCTACCAAGTGTAGGTAGTCTTCTCATTTGGATGGTTTATCCATCACATACATCCTTAGCATGTCTTCAAGAATATGATCCACCCTCTCAGTCTGACCATTTGTTTGAGGATGATATGCTGTACTAAACTTCAACTAAGTCCCCAATTCCTGGAATAATACCTTCCAAAAATTGGATGTGAACTTTGTATCATGATATTAAATTATTTCCTTGGGCAATCCATGCAATCTGAATATCTCCTTCATGAATATATTTTCTATGTCATTGGTCTTATGAGTGGACTTGACTAGAATGAAGTGAGCTACCTTCGATAGCCCTTCTACCACTACCATGATTGAATCATGATTCCTCACTGTCATTGGCAGACCTATTATTAAATCCATAGAAATTACTTCTCACTTCCATTCTGGAATGGGAAAAAGCTGTAACAATCCTGTTGGATGTTGATGTTCTGCCATGACTTGTTGTCACTTTTGACACCTAGCGATGTACTATGCTATTTCCTTCTTCATACCATGCCAAAAGTACTTCTTTCTTGTTGTTGTTATAGTATTCTAATATCCTGGGTGTCCATAGTATGGAATTTGATGTATTTCATCCATCACTAGCCTCTTCAAATTTGCACAATTTGGAATATACAGTTTGGTACCTTGATAAATGAGAACATCATCTTCACCAAGAGGATCCTGCACATTTTTCATCCACATTTCTCTGCTGCAATTTTTCTTTGATTTGAAGGTAAGCTTCATCAGTGGTTTGAGCTTCAAGAACTATTTCCTTCAAATATGATTTACACATACTCACTGTTGCAATATGAAATTTTCTGCTAAGACCATCTACAACCTTATTCTCCTTACCTTTGACATGCTTAATTTCAAAATCAAATTCACAAAGAAATTCCATCCATCTAGTTTTCCTAACATTCAGATTTGGCTAGTCAAACAAATATTTCAAGCTCATGTGGTCCGTCGTGAGCTCAAATCTTCTCCCCAACAGATAATGTCTCCATCTCTTGAGAGCATGAACTATGGTTGCTAGCTCTAAATCATGTGTGGCATAGTTCTTTTCATGCTCTTTCAATTTCCTTGACTCATGGAAAATCACAAATCCTTCTTGCATGATTACTCCACCTAGCCATTCAATGCAAGCATCTTTGCACACTACAAAATCCTTCCTTGGATCTACAATCTTCAAAACAGGAGCACTGGTAAGCAATTCCTTTAGCTACTGAAAGCTTTTCTCACATTTTCTAGACCATACAAACTTGATATTATTCCTCTGCAATGATGTAATTGGATGAGCTATCTTGGAGAATCCTTCAATGAACCTTATGTAATAACCTACAAGGCCCATAAAAGATATAACATATGAAACATTCTTTGGAGTAGTCTAATCCATTATGGCTTCAATATTTTCTAGATCCACTACAATTCCTTCTTCTGACATGACATGAACCAAATACTATACCTTCTGCTGATAGAAATCACACTTGATCAGCTTTGCATATAGTTGGTGTTCTCTAAGGACTTGCAACACCATTCTTATATGTTCATTATTCTCTTATTCATTCTTTGAGTAAAAAAGAATGTCATCCAATAATACAATCACAAACTTATCCAAATACTTGCTGCAGACATTATTCATGAGACACATGAATGTAGTAGGTGCATTGGTAAGACCAAATGGCACCATTGTGAACTCATAATGACCATATCTTGTCCTGAAAGTTGTCTTGTGAATGTATTCTTCCTTAATCCTCACTTGATGGTATCCAGACCTCAAGTAAATACTTGAAAACACTTTAGCTTCCTTAATTTGATAAAAAAAACATCAATTATTGGCAATGGATACTTATTCTTGATTGTTACTTTATTGATCTTCCTGTAATCAATACACATCCTTAAAGTTCCATCCTTTTTCTTGACAAATAACACTAGTGCTGCCCAAGAATATATACTCAATCTGATATACTCTGTGTCCATTAATTCTTACAGTTGCATCTTCAAATCTACCAATTCTGGTGTGCTCATTCTATAAGGAGCTTTGGAAATTGGTGGTTCCCCTGGAGCAAGATTGGTGGATCAATCAATATCTCTATTTGGGTAGTCCTAGCACTTCATCTGGAAACACATCCTTAAACTCCTACAACAACTGAAAATATTCTATCCTTGGTCCCTTGTCCTCTAATGAATTCGATATGTGGACTACATATAATTGACAACCCTTATTATAAAACTTTCTCAACTATAGGGATGAAATATTCCTTACTGAAACTTGCTTGGGAATTCCTCTTACCAAACTTGGCCTTCCCTCTTCATCAATACATTCAAGTAATTTCTCATAGTAGTCTATCTTGGCGCTATGTCTTTCCAACCAGTCCATACCTAGTAGGGCAACATAAGATCTTAATGGTAGGACATTTAAGTTTACTTTTGTGAGGAGTCCATTCAATTCTATGGGGCACTCCATCACTACTTCACTCACTTTTCTCTTGGTCCCTGTGGTTAATTGAACTATCCAAGACTTACTATGCTTCACTTTACTAAGAGAACAACCTTCAACCACCTTAGGACACACATAACTATGAGGAGATCCTGGATCAATCAAAAAAGAAATAGATTGCCTAGGAATCTTACATTCAACTTCCACCACTGTTGATTGATGGTATGCTTGGCAATCATCCAATGCTGCATAAATTTGAGGTGCAACCCTTGCCATATATTCCACTGTAGTTGATTCTTCTAAGTTGTGCAAGTTCTAGGGATTCTCCCTCTGATGTGGGAAATCTCTAAGCATGTGGTTTCTTCACATCCCCAACACTGAAGTGTCCCGTTTGATGCCTTTCCTGCTACTATTGCTGGCTTGAATCCTCTTTATGCTTGCTATCCCTGTGGAAAAATTTTGGGTTGATTTCTAAATGGTGGGTTGAATCCACTTTTCCTTTATTCAAACCTCTCTATGGGATTTCCTTTCCATGTTGGTTGAACCTCTGATTTTCCTTTACTCTGCTCATAGAAATGCACTGCCATTCTAATGGCTTCATCAAGACTTGGTGGATTGACAAACTCAATCCTATCTCTGAAATTCTGAGGTAGGATTCCAAGGAAACACTGGATCTTAACCCTCTCATCCTTGATGTAGTCCACATACCTCAACAATTCCAAAAATTTGTGGACATTCTCTTCCATGGAATTTTGTCCCAACCTGAGTTCATTGAAGTCTTTCCTCTTGTTATCATAATACCTAGATGGTAGGTATTTCTCCTTGAAGTACCTTTTAAACCACTCCCAGTTGATCCTCCTTTCACTGATCTTCTTCACTTGCATGAGGTGCTCCCACCAAATTGAAGCTCTGCCACTTAGATTGTAAATGGAAACTATATCCTTTTCATTTTCTAAATAATCATGCATTCTAAAATACTTCTTCATTCCAAGAAGCCATGCCTTTGCCTCTTGACCTTTTTTGCTTTCTCCATCAAATGTGGGAGGCCTTTCCTTCCTAAATTATCCCTGTGGGATCCCTCTGAATTTATTTCTTCCTTCAAACCTGTTGTAAGTATGCCTCGGACTTCTCTGAGAATCTATGGAGTCACATGACCTGCTGGAAAGAGATATTAGAGAGGGTGTTCTATGCTTTTTGCTCATAGAACTCCATCTAGGACTTGGATTCCTGTTCCTAGAATGACCTCTAGAGTGACTACCTACAGCTCTTCATTCTCTTCCCACATTGCTTGGGTTATACCCAAGATTTATCCTTTGATGCATATTTGTGAGGCTCTGCAAGATGGCAACATTGAGCTAGTGCTGCTCTTCTCGAGCCTTCATCAATCTCTCATTGAAGCTCACCATGGTTTCTAGTAAGTTCGGGGGAGTTATTTGCTCCCTTCTCCCATTGGATTATGTTTCAGTAGGTGCTTCTTGCACATTCTCTCCCAGAACATCTTCCTCTTGCTCATAAGGATCCTGGGCATTGTTTATGGTCACCATTTCCTTGCTTTCCTTGTATGATGCCTCTATTATACGATTCAACTACTATCAACTTCCAACACTGTGTATTACAGATTCATTTATTAGACATCATAAGAATGCATATGCAACATAAAATATCCTACAAATCTAGAAACTGCTCATTTAGACAACAACAACACTAATTAATGTTTATGAATGCCGCACCATGAGCATTATTCTTCTTGTAAACACATTCATGCTTTGGCCCAAGCAGCCCTAGTGCTGTAAATTGGGCTCTATTACCATTTTTCACATCCTCGGTCTCCTTGGTTCCCTTCAGAGGCGATGGGAGAAAACCTATACATTTGTTTTTCAACAATTCTCTCTGTTTTTACACGCAATCGTAATGGATTCCAATCCGCAAGCTGCAATCGGAATTCGGAAGGGCGGAATGCTCAAATCAAGACATCGAAAAAAATACGACTCCGGCTTCTGCATTCTGCAACGCGGGAGTAAAAAATGCAGAGCACCAATATTCCTGGCGTCAAAGAAATACGATCTCGACTTCCGCATTCTGTAGTGCGGGAGTTTGAAATGTGAAGTGCCAAAATGTCTGGTGCTGCAAAAATGTGACCCCAACTTCTACATTTCACAATGCCGGAGTCGGAAATGCAGAGCACCAAAATGCCCGGTACCATAGAAATGCATCCCCAAATTCTGCATTTCGCAGTGCAAGAGTTGGAAATGCGGAGCGCAAAAATTCCCGGCACTGCAAAAATGCACCCCCGAATTCCACATTCTGTAGTGTGGGAGTAAAAAATGCGGAGTGCCAAAATGCTCAGTGCTGCCGAAATGCGGCCCCGAATTCGGCATTCCGTAGCGAGGGAGTTGGAAAAACGGAGTGCTAAAATGCCCGGCGTTGCAGAAATGCGCTCCCAACTTCCAATTTCCGAAATGTGGATGCAAAAAGTCGGGAGATGGCCATGCCCCATTACATCCAACTTCCCAACTCGATAACTTATTCATCCTTAGACCAAATTGGACAAGTCTGGTACTGTTGGAAATATCTTGGATATCTCTATACACTGGTGTGATCCCCTACCACATATGAGTACTTTTACTTGGCCATATTTCCAACTGAAGACTTCCCTAAAATCCCTTAGTGCCCCTTTACCCTTCTCCAAGGACTTCTACCTGCCTTCTACCATGAATTCCCTTTCAGCTGACCCACAGAGGGGTCATGGAACACAACAGGGCTATTTGATTCCTTCCCGAAGTCCAAGTGATACCATGTAGTTCATCTAACAGTGTATGCAATGCATATAAAAAAACCCATAATGAAACTAAACTAATCAATGCATCTACAACATGCAAGGTTAGAAGCATATTAAGACTAAGAAAATGGTGGAGTGTTCAAACATACTCAACCTCATACTAGGGCCTATACATGGTCTTCATACTGGTCAATTTCATGCAATCATTCATTCAAATTACTTGAACATAACAAGTAGACATAACATAGGAAAACTAACATCATTTAACACAACATAAAGCACTTATCTTTAAATGGAACTGTCTAGGCGACTCGCTAAGTGAGAGAAATGTTCCACCCAACCATAGGTCTTTTTCCATCCTATACTCATTCAGCTAAGAGACCACCCTAAGTTGAGTTGTGTATCCACTAAGGAGGGCTAAATAGGATCTCTCACAGTCAAGGCTCCACCCTACTTCTAAGCCAACATGTAGTTGGGTTTATCAATCATGTAAGGGAATAGGGAGGATGATGCTAATCTAGTGAGCTCAACCACAGAGCTACAGAAATATCAAACTACTCAACAAACATGGAACCCACAATACTTACCTCACCCAACACAAGGAAGGCCCCCTTCTCTGCTGCATAGTCCCTCAGGGCCCCTTCCCTCCAGTGCTCTTCAAGGTGGGCATAGAAAGGTCCAAACTAATGCTTTCATGATACTTTAGCCTTCACTGGATTCATCAAGCAAATCCAACCTCTGTCTAATCGTCTTTTATGTTATTCTGGTTCGAATCTTCTCAGGATTTTGGCCGAATTTATGTCCTGCAACTAAATCTTCTGCTTTCAGATCCAAGTGTTCTCACAGTTTTTCTAAGGTGCTCACGCTTTGTAATTTATCCACGGGGTCTTATCCATGGATATCCCCATTGATTTACTTCCTACGCAAGGTTTCTATATGCTTTCGGCTTTGCAAATTCATGCTTACAAAAAATTGTGATTTCCTTTTCCTCTCCTCCTTACTGTTGCTCTCTAATACGTGATAAATCCCCTGTTTGTTGGTCAACAATGGGATAGAGATTAGTGTAAGCAAATTCCTAGGAGGTAGAGTGGATTAAGGGACAAGCAAAAACATAGGCATACCCTGCCATACGTATTTTGAAGGCTACTCCATACTTCATCGACCTCATGAACAGGTTTTCTCATCCACCTTCTTACAGTAGAATTAAATTTCAGCAAGGGAGTCAAATGGGTTCACAAAATGGCATGTGGAAGCATGGGTTCCAATCTCACAACCCCCTCACCTCTCCCTAGTGGATACATATGGCCCCGTTTTATTGGTTGCCTCTATAGCAGGTTTTCTTGGTATTTTATTGCAATATTTAATATTCACATCATTTACAATACCTCATGGCTTAATAGCACATGGATAATCAGAATGTCAAATAATTTTCTTTTAAATAAAACCTGAGCATCCTCTAGCGGGGCCTTGGCCTTGACCTCCACACTAGGGAAAACACACATTGCATGTATACAATATTTACATTGAATCCAATAAATGCTAAGGGTCAAAATGGGGATGTTACATTAATTCTTTGGATGTAGCATTAAGGGACACATCATTCTAGGCATTCTACAATGTATTGAATTGTTTGGATGTAGCATTGAAAGGAGTGTGTTTTTTATGAATAGATAACCATTAACCTTAATCCATAAACATTTCCTAGTAAAGTATATATTATGAGTTGTATAAGTATTATTTTATGTAGGGATTAAGGCTTATGGCTCTATGTATCATTGTCTCTCTTCAAGATTATTCATGTGTGTGTACACAGTTTCCATGTAGACTATCGAGGAATTAAAGCTAAATAGTGGACTACAAGAAGAATAATTCCTATCGTTGGTTTAATACAATTTCTTGGGAATTTTAGACAAACCAAATCCATTCACAAAGGAAACATTTGTGCTTTCTACATTCAACCAATACCATAGTTCACAGCTTAGTGAGAGGATCCCATCAAGCAAAAAATATCCATCTATTCATGACAATGGGAAATCCTTAGTCCTTAGCTATGGATTTATGTTCAAATTTAGTGGATCAATCATGGATTGAAGTTAAAAATTACAACAAATCACCGATTAAAACAAGCCAAATGACTATTCTCTATGAAGAGATAAGGAATATATGCATTTATGTAAAAGGGCTTATATGTTACTCCATCCTTGTGGTAGAGGAACGTCCTAATCCAAACACTTACCTCTATTACTCTAAATTTTGTTTTTGTGGTGTTCTAAGTGTTTAGAGTTTGCATCCCTATGTGCATGTCATAGTGACTTCATGTTATTATGAATAATGGGTAATATATTTTAAAATCCATCATCTCCTAATAACTGGATTTTTATTAAATTTAATTTCGATAAATTGAATTACAAGTTTCCTTATGCACTAAATATGCTGCCAAGATTGATTCATCGTGGAATGATCGCATAAACAAGTCAATTGTAAATCTTTGAATTTAATTTAACAAACTAATCACAAGTAAACATAATATTTAAAATTACTTAATAACTAAAATATAGACAAAAAAAGTGACAAATATTTACTACAGTAACAAGAGCCATGAGGTGGCAATGTCCTTGTGAGTGTTTTTGCAATGTAAATAGATGAACAGGTGAACACTAAAGAGAATCAAGCACTAAAGATATGAATACTATCCACATGAACTTTAAGATGCCAATATAATTATAGTGAACCAAAAATGTAAATGGAGACTAGTGAACTCTAGTATATGTATGTTTTATTGCTTGCAATCTATGGTTAAACTAGGTCATGGCCATGTTCTCCTCCCTTCGCAACCATTGTGGGAAATTGTTGGTTTTTCATGTTCAATCAAAAGTAAAATATCAAGGAAAAAAATGTATTGAGTGGAAATAAATTTCTGAAAGTACCTCATGAGGTATTAATAAGAGTACTATAGTCATCAATGCCCCTTTACCAGACTTGCGTGCTCTCAAAATATTCTCTCAATCATGCTTCCCGCATGAGAAAATTGATACTTGTTATAACAAGAAAAACTGCATCAAGATCTTCAAAAGTTTAACTCTACGTAGCTTGTTGAGCATGCCCACCAAACAAGTACAAGGCAATGTAGCTAGATGCAATGTTTTAAGCTAGTAAAAAGAAATATAAGTGCATTTGCCTCCTAAACAAGCAAACAACTAATATTTAGCATGTCTTAAACCATGTATGAAAACGGGTGAGGAATTTGAATGTATTTTACATATATTTGAGTTTTCCCACAGCACATAACAAGTTACATTTTTGGTCAAGAACCTATACCTAAAAGATTGTTGTTATTGAGATTGATCCTATAGTGCCCCTGCATCACTCCAATTCCACATCCACTTCCATGGTTTGAATTTTAGCAATAACTTGAGTACCTCCAGTATTCCCTAGTTTGGAAAAACCACCCTATATATAGAGAGATAATTAGTTTTGATCCCCATATCAACAAATAGGTTCTCTTGAAGTGAGTGTAAGCAACTATAAGAACCCATGGTATCTCTATAGATAGTTGATCGATTACAAGAACCTGTGGTATCTCTACATATAGTTGATAAACCATCTCAAGTCTCATAGAATATCTACACATAATTGGTCTTGAGTCCTACATCCAAAGATATTTGGTCTCTGATATTTTGAGCGTAAGCAGTATCTATATCAATGATTTTTTCAACTATAAAAGAAAAAAAACTTGAACAGTGAAACATACTAGTATAGATATGGCAGTAAGGTTGCCTAAATTTTTTATCTAAGAAGACAAGCTAGGTACATTATAAGGAGTGGACATGATCCATTGACTCTTAATGTGTGGAGGTGTCATGATATATGAAGGTAAACTATGCATTGGACATGTTTAATAAACAAACACATGCTCATTCCATCCTTCAT
The DNA here is from genome assembly GCA_027924585.1 of Larix kaempferi. Taxonomy (NCBI): domain Eukaryota; kingdom Viridiplantae; phylum Streptophyta; class Pinopsida; order Pinales; family Pinaceae; genus Larix; species Larix kaempferi. The sequence continues at coordinate 61,691,580 of BSBM01000299.1, forward strand.
TTCAGCTAGGATATCTCCACTGTAAGGCTAGAGAATGCATATCTTCATTTTTACATATTTTAACAAGAATTTCAAGGAGGGAAACTTTCAACCTAACAACCCAAAGTACATTGTCCTCGTTTAATCTATCTCAAATACATCCAATATAGAAAACAAAATGGGAAATAATAAAATGTTTGAATCCATCTCTAAGACATCCAATATAGAGAAGAGAAGAGAAATAAGAAAATTTTATAGTAATATAAACTATTCCAAAATATTACATGATATACTACTACAAGATAGAAATATCAAACTATCATATTCATTTTTTACCTTCCCTGACATCATATCCACTGAAATGAGATAGGATACAGTCTGTTGAGAGAAACTAGTGGGGGTGTATTTGTAACATACCCGCGTTACACACACAAACAATTTATGTTGAAATATTGTAACTTCTAAGAATATTATATTTGTATTTTATTATTCCGGAGATGTTTCATTCCTCCGATGGGACTTTGTCATGTATCCGGAGATGTTTATTTCTCTGTGGAGAATGTGGTAACATGGGTTATTAGACTTCCCTAATGGGGGTCGACCTTGTATGTGTTATGTGGGTCAAAGGGTTATTAGACCACCCTAGAGGCGTCGGCCCCGTCAGCTTTAGGTTAAGTGGTTAAGTTGGGGCCGACCTAGTTAATGTAAAAGACAAGTCGAAATTGTGTTCCTCATTTAACACACATTACACTCACTTGTGATTGGCGCATAGGTGAGGGAGAGGTACCCTATGGAGGAGAAGGAGATCATGTCCAGGGTTTACATATTTGTATTTTCTGGTCATCTATATTGAGGAAGCTTTGCTGGATTTTCTACCCCATGAGGGTTTCCCAGGATAAATCTGTGTCTCTTGTGTTTATGTTGTGCTTGTTGTTCTTTGAGTGATCCTGTATATGCTATTGTTGTGAAATAGAATGTAATGCTGATATTTTTTGTCTTACCATATTAAATATTAACATGGTATTATAGCTATCCTAAAGGAAGGCAATGTATGGCACTTACAACACTTGCTTCACTTGCGACAATTTGAAGGTTAGGGTTTTGTATAGAAAAAACCAGTCATCGTGGAACTTTCACTATAAATCCATTTTGGTGAATGTTCAGGATATTAAACCTTTACAAGTTGTAGATGAAATCTCCATGTACTTTGTGTCCAAAGGATAGCCTCTAATTCGTTGTACTTTGTGATTTATGATCAGTACAAGTTAGGATTTCTGCCTCTTCCAGATCTCAGTCATAAACAGGTGACCTAGGAAAAAAGGTCACAACTTGGGATAGGAAGCTCCAAATTAAATTTCTTAAAATGTGACAGGTAGGGAACGGATTTTAATTTCACAGGTACTATTTTAAGAAGTCGAAGTTGAACCAGTGACACGTGGCACGCCGTACAAGTTCACTCCCCTGTTTTATCCCACAAATAGGTCACGTTGCGACACTTGGAATAACTCTCTCTTAGAAAATCCAATTGAGGTCAGACCTACAGGGTTGGAAATATGACAGGTTAGGCTACCACAAGCCGAGGCTTCATACCCTATGAATTCATAATTTCAAAGATGCACCAGAAACAATCAGGTGCATATTTATGTCAAAACAGAATTGTTTTCTAAGCACCTTCATTCTTGGCTTATCACTGTTGCGGGAATTTCGGGCTTCAGAGAAAGTTGGAATTTTTGGAATCAGAATCCACAGCTGAATTATCCTCATCAAAATCGAAATTTAGAGACCAAGATTGAATTTTTTGGTTGGGCAGAAGGTCGGTCTTGATCAAACCCTAGTTCGGGATTTTGATTGGAAAGGTGGAAAATTAGGGCTTCTACAAAAGTTGGAATTTTTTAAGTCTGTGACCACGGATGGAAGCTCCTCAGAAAAAACGAAGTTTAGAGCTTTGGATCGAACCTTTTTATTGGGTAGAAGGGTGGGCTTTATCAAACCCTAGTTTGAGGTCTTGTCTAGTGATTCTAAAAGTTTCAAAGGCAATTTTGAGGGGTTAAATTTTGCAGTTTTCAAAATTGAAGTATACCAGCTTGATCAGCTCAACAAGCCACATCTTTCCATCCATTCAGAAGTTTGAAATTCAAAATTTGAATTTTTAGGGTTTCTCTAACAAACCTTAATCCATCTTTAGATCCAGTTTTAGGGGGAGATGAGGCTAAGGCCTTACATAAGAAGACTACAAGAAATCTCGACAGGTATGACTTGAGGAGATACAGGTATGTGTTGAAATATGTTCATGATTAAGTTTATGATATGTTTGTCTTCATATTATTGAGGTTAGTACAATCTTGATTAATATTAGAATTGTCGTATCACCCTAGTAAAAGTATGAATGCATGTGAATGATAGAAGACATTCATTGATTAGGGTTATATGATTGTACTAATGCACCTGTGGTGTTGTATGAGGATGATGTTGTCTGCTAACAAGATACAGGTACATCAAGAAAGACAAATCATGTTCTATGACCATGATGACATGAATACAAAGACTCATCCATAATATTTGATCACATAGAAGCTCTACTTACGAGGTATGTATGACTTTGTTCTACTATGCTTAACCTATGAGATATGTAGGTTCTAGCACAAGGTCTCTAAATCATTGAAGAGAACAAAGAAGATATTGTTTGGGTATGTTAAGACATAACCAAGCTTGATAATCTAGGTTTTCCTATATCAAGTTAGAATCCTACTTTGTTAGGATATTAGGTGAGTATACCTATGTATGAAATGATCATAACCATACATAATGTTTTGATAGTATTGAGATTATACTAATGAATGTATGTTTATGTATGATCATGAGGATGACACTAGTGCACACTTAAACATGCATAGTGGTGCAGAATGAATAGAAGTTCAAAGACATATAGAAGCGGGAGGAAAACACACAAACATAAAAGATAAGTATTTGAGTTGTTATTTGAATCTCTGAAATAGTAAATGATATTGCGTGTAATAGTTGTATGCATATTTTCATTCCTAAGAATATATCATGCATAGTGTAAGCATTCATATAGCATTGAACAATATACTACTAATATGCATATGATGGGTAAGTTGGACAAACATTCCATTGTTTCATGTCTAGAATGAAACCTCTTTGCTAACATGCTAAGAGTTGTGGACACTCTTTATAGTATGTTCTGGTAGAGATGGAAGGAATCTAGATAGCTATTGTATGCATACAGGATATGGAAAAGTGTTGTGCCAAAGTATTGGTCACGATAGTTGCATAACTATGTGAATCATATCTGTATGCATAATAGCTTATCATGTCAACATGATTTGATGATTATGAAGTATTACTAATCATGAAATTAACTTTGATTTGTAGGAAAGATCATGAAGAATGATGAACACCAAACAAGTGGTGGATGTTCAACAAGAAGACTTACAAATCAAACATACTATAGAAGGATCATGGCTAGAAGATTCTCTTAGAAAGAGGAAGAGGATCATGACGAGATGTTTGCTCCAAGTGGCTAGATAAGACCATTCTCTTAATGGTGCAATTGAAGAAGAAGTACGAATTGAGAAAACTCACAGGATTCAATTAAAGAAAGCTCTATACGGGTACCCAGGATCGATGGTCATTTGATGAGCTTAATGATCACCATGGGTGATGCGGATTTCAATCTTTGATACAAGGTTGAATATGGTGTATATATTCAGATGACATTCCTCTATTAGATGAATGCAAGAAGGAACTCACCATAGAGTTTGAATGATCTTGAGGCTCATATTAGTAGACCCATCTGATGGGAGATGGAACAGATAGATATGCAGAAGATCACTCAATACAGAGTGTGAATGATGTTTAGTCATAGAGGGAGAATTGATAGTTTCTTGACAAGCTTGGGCTTTAACAGAAGTAAAGCTGATCCTAACCTTTACCTTAAGGTTATGGATGATACTATTATTGTATGTGGATGATCTCTTTCTGACAGGGAATGAGAAACAGATCATGGAAAGAAAGAAGAAGCTAGCTACAGAATTTGAGATGAAAGATCTCAGATTGATACATTACTTCCTAGGCCTGGAAGTATGGCAAGGATTAGAAGGAATCTTTCTCAACTAGGGAAAGTATGCTGTGGAAATCTTGATAATATTTGATATGTTGGAATGTACAAACATGGCCACTCTCATGGGTTCCGACTTCAAGCTGTTAGCTGATGACTCATCAGAGTTAGTGGATGTGTCTCTATGCAAACAAATTATTGGGTCATTGATGTATCTGACGAATACCAGGCCAGATATATGCTTTGCTATGAACACCCTGAGTTGGTATCTAGTGGAACCTAGGCATGTTAACCTTATAGCTGCAAAGCATGTGATGAGGTACCTAAAGGGTATGATAGACTTTGGTCTATGTTATCGTAGAGATCATGACTTTAGATTGTATGGCTACACAGATGCTGATTGGACATGAGGTGTATCAGACGGGAAGATCACATCGGGTGGATGTTATTGTCTCGGATCTGCCATGATCTCGTGTTTTAGCAGGAAGTAGTCTAGTGTGGCTCTCAGCGCAGCTGAAGTGGAATATATAGCTACTTGCTCTGCTAGTTGTGAAGCGGTATGGATTTAGAAGTTGTTATCAGGATTGTTTGACTTAGAGATGGACTCCATTGTGATCCTATGTGAAAACTAGAGTTGTATCAAGATGACAGAGAATCCAGTGTTCCATGATAAGTCAAAGCACATAGAGATCTGATATTTATATATACAGGATATGATGCAGAAAGGAGCTATCAAGCTCGAGTATGTGAACACTAATGAACAAGTTGCTGATGTATTGACCAAACCTCTGTCTCGAGAAGAGTTTGAGTATTTCTAAGACAAGCTTGGTGTAGTTCAGAAGGACCCTCCTCGAAAGGGAGAGTTATGTGGTCGATGACGATATTTGGATACCAGTATCGATGTGGATACCTATATCGATGATGATATTGCCTATATTGACAATAAGGTCAATGATGAGGATACTTGTATCGATGATGAGGACACTTGTGTTGATGATATGGATACTTGTATCGATGATGAGGCTACCTTTTTTGACGATGAGATCATTGTATGGTCCCTAGTGGACATGATAGGACTACATCGTCCATGAATGCTTAGTTCAAAATGTACATGATGGGGATTGCATCATCCCGAAACCACTAGTTCAAAATGTACGTGATGGGGATTGCATCATCCCGGAACCAATAGTTCAAAATGTACGTGATGGGGATTGCATCATCCCAGAACCACTAGTTCAAAATGGACTAGAGGGGATTGTATCATCCCCGGTCACCAGTCCCTGAATTGATTTGCAGACAGATGTCTTTGAGAGGTGGTCCTTAGACTTTGTCTAAGTTGACGAGAGGATTGTATGATCCCTAGACTTCAATCCTAAATAGATCCGTAGACAGATGTCTCCGAGAGGTGGTCCTTAGACTTTGTCTAATTTGATGAGAGGATTGTATCATCCCTGGACTTCAGTCCTAAATAGATCCATAGACAGATGTCTCCGAGAGGTGGTCCTTAGACTTTGTCTAAGTTGAGGAGAGAATTGTATCATCCCTAGACTTCAATCCTAAATAGATCCGCAAACATATGTCTCTAAGAGGTGGTCCTTAGACTTTGTCTAAGTTGACGAGAGGATTGTATCATCCTTGGACTTCAGTCCTAAATAGATCCGCAGACAGATGCCTCTGAGAGGTGGTCCTTAGAATTTGTCTAAGTTGACAAGAGGATTGTATCATCCGTGGACTTCAGTCCTAAATAGATCTGCAGACAGATGTCTCCGAGAGGTGGTCCTTAAACTTTGTCTAAGTTGGCGAGAGGATTGTATCATCCCTGGACTTTAGTCCTAAATATATCCACAGATAGATGTCTCTGAGAGGTGGTCCTTAAACTTTGTCTAAGTTGACGAGAGGATTGTATCATCCCTGGACTTCAATCCTAAATAGATCCGCAGATAGATGTCTCTGAGAGGTGGTCCTTAGACTTTGTATAAGTTGACGAGAGGATTGTATCATCCCTGGACTTCATTCCTAAATAGATCCGCTGACAGATGTCTCCGAAAGGTGGTCCTTAGACTTTGTCTAAGTTGATGAGTGGACTGCATCGTCCCTAGACATGATATGGTGTCTTAAATGGATCATGTGTATTGCAGGGTATGCTGCTACGATGTTGTTGATCGTGATGATCTAGATGATGATGTTGTTGATCGTGATGATCTAGATGATGATGCTGTTGATCGTGATGGTCTAGATGACGATGATGTTGATCGTGATGGTCTAGATGACGATGTTGTTGATCGTGACGGTCTAGATGACGATGATGTTGATCGGTAGATCTAGATGATGAGGCTATTGATCGCGTGATCCAGATGATGATGATGCTGTAGCTGATCAAGTGCTGCAGAAGATGAAGACTCAATACTGATGATGTTGATGTTCCAGTATTGAAGATATTGAAGATGTTCCAGTAACTATTTGAGTTACTGATGATGTATGAAGAAAGATTCGATGATTTATGAAGAAAGATTCCAATGATTTATAGATGTATCATGTATGATGTCGATGACTCATTGCTCCTGCAGATGTTATTATAATATCCTTCTCGTTAAGGGGGAGTGTTCAAATATTGTAACTCCTAAGAATATTATATTTGTATTTTATTATTCTGGAGATGTTTCATTCCTCTGATGGGACTTTGTCATGTATCCGGAGATGTTTATTCCTCCATGGAGAATGTGGTAACTTGGTTTATTATACTTCCCTAGTGGGGGTCATCCTTGTATGTGTTATGTGGGTCAAAGGGTTATTAGACCACCCTAGAGGGGTTGACCCAGTCAGATTCAGGTTAAGTGGTTAATTTGGGGCCGACCTAGTTAATGTAAAAGACAAGTCGGAGTTGTGTATAAATAGAGGAGGTGTGTTCCTCATTTAACACACATTACACTCTCTTGTGATTGGCGCATAGGTGAGGGAGAGATCCGCTATGGAGGAGAAGGAGCTCATGTCTAGGGTTTACATCTTTGTATTTGCTAGTCATCTATATTGAGGAACCTTTGCTGGGTTTTCTACCCCATGAGGGCTTCCCAGGATAAATCTGTGTCTCTTGTGTTTATGTTGTGCTTGTTATTCTTTCAGTGATCTTGTATATGCTATTGTTGTGAAATAGAATGTAATGCTGATATTTTCTGTCTTAGCATATTAAATCTTAACAATTTATAGTATAAAACTAAAACAATAAAACATTCTTTTATACATCTAGTTAAGAACTTCATAATTTTCATTATTTGCCCATAAACATTATTCTACACCAGGGGAACTCTGCTCTTTTCTTTCAATATTTCCTCCTTCACCAGACCTACAGAGATATTGTGATACATTTCAAGGTTCAACTCTATCATTTCCCGGAGATTGGGTGAAGACTAACCATTCCTTAGCATGGTGAAGGATAATACATAAACAACATAAAGAATGACACTAAGGTAGATAGACATATCATATCATGCAAAGTTAAACTACACAAAACAACCTTAATTGTAGGAAAAACACCCAATCAGGCATATAGACTTCATAACCATATTTATGCCTATCATTCTAAGAACATTACATGAACCATCCATTCACGAATAAGGTTGTGACAAAATAAGCATACATGAGATTAATAAATGAAGTATAAGCCATGCATCTTTCACATATAATATTCCTAATGCAGATATCTCGTGCAATTGAAGGAAACGACATTCATGAATACAACCTTCTACATAGGACTAAACATAGCATTATCATGGCTTAAATTTAATTACTCTTTCATTCAACAATTTAAACATTATTGGCATAATAATTCACATTAACATTAAAATTCATCCACAGATAAACTTATCTGAAATTCACGTAAAGGTGGCAACTAGCTACATGTGAGCCACGCTCCACCCAACCTTAGAACTTGTCCATCATGTACTATTTCAGCTCCCAAGTTCACCCTCGAGCTGAGATCCAGAAATTAACCCAAGGTGTCTCACCTATGCCCTCAACTCACTCACAGATTCAAAGGTGGAAGAAACAAAGATAAGATATGCACAGGGTTCTAGAAACAACATTTTGGTAACCAATTCCTTGTCAATTCCACAATTGACCCACCTGAGTTGCTTCCCAAAACATAGAACGATACAGTTCACTGCAAGTGTCAGGATTCCCTCTGGGTCCCATGCATAATTTCCAATTGATTGGTGTATGCAACCAAGCAAAATAATGGCCAAAACAGTTTAACTCAACAATTCGGGTTTAGGTTCGTCACAAGAAATCTCTTCCCCAGGTTTTCCTCACTTCTCCCTCATTTCGCAAACACTGCATGGGTCCCTATCTCCCCCCGTCTGAGTCCCCCCCTACATGCATCCTCAGATTGACGTCCCTTTTTCTGGTCTATCTGCACTGTTTCCCCAAAGAAACCCTGTGTCCTCCTTTGGGCTCCCACGTGGCTATCCCAAAAGAACACGTTCCTCCCATCCATAATCACAATTAGCCACTAATCTCCAGATTAATTAATAATTAATAATTAATAATTAATAATTATTAATTATTAATTAATCCCCCACTAATAATATGGCTTAGGAGTACGGGTTTTGGGATTTTATCAGAAGGTTAAGAAAACAAGGTTTAAGGAGACAAGGTACATAGGTAAACCTTTCCCCCTCACAGCCCTCAGTTAATATATGGATCTCCTCTTCAGCGTATTTCTCATCAAGCAACCAGCTAGTATTTGTATTAAAATAATATATTTCTATGTACATATCTATAGCAAAAAGTTCAAGATACAGTATCATTACTTTATCTGGTCCATGGGTATTACAATCCCCCCCTTAAAGTCTTTATCATCCTCAATGATTAACATTGTATCAAAACATATACACAATTTTCCTGTCGTAATGTTTCATTATATACACATTTTCAAAATGAATGCAGATACTCTCCCCGCATTATATCTTCAAGTTACCAGGTAGATTCCTCATGTCTGTAATGGGTCCATTGGACCTTTACCTGTCCGATGACTTTGTTCCCGAGTATCTTGCTTCTGTGATCCAATATGCAGATTGGTTGAACCTGCATTTCCCCTTCTGGTTCCACCTGTTCTTAATTGTGGCTTTGTTTAAGTACTTGTAATCCAGTAACTTTTGGTCTGCTGCCATGGTCAATGTACACAGCTTCCCACACTTTGCTTGATAGCACTACCTATTTTATAATATGTTAGGAACCCATGTATTTACTTTGTTAGTATGTTGTTGTTGGACGCATATGCTTTGTAAGTCGTCCCGTAGTATTTGTTGATCAATAGTTTGTGTTATTGTTGTTGGCGTATATGCTTTGTAAGTCGCCCGTAGTATTGTTGATCCATAGTTTGTAGTGGCCCATCGTTTTGACCCATAGTATTGGCACCTAGACTTAGTATATAAGTGTGTGTTGAGACCTATGAAGGACCGTGAAGTTATTTGTATTGAGCTTGCTCATAGGAGGTTGCCCCCTCGAAGTGGCCTGTGATCAATATAAAAGTGATTCTGAGTTCTGTCATTTCTGCTATTTCACATATTCATATTAATTAATTGTTGCAGGTGCATCACATCTCGTATCAGAGCACTTTCTTGGGCTCGCTGGGTGAAATTTCTGCCAATTTTTTTTCGCATCTGTTGCAGGTTCGGATTTGGGAATAATCCCTATCCGCTTAACTGTGGGAAGTACTTGGGCATAATCCCTAAAACTCATTGTGAGGAGTGCCACAGGAACCCCGAAGTAGCTGGCCCATTGACAGGACCTGCCAGTGAAAAGGGCAATGACCCCTACTTGATTGACTAGTTCCCACCCGTGAGGTAAACCAAGAGCTGTTGTTTGTGGAAAAGCGGTTATCAGTTTTACCTGAGCTGTGGAGTGAGGGGTACTGCCCCAATATGCAAGCAGTCAGACAGCATTGGTGGCGAGTGAAACTCCTGAACTGTTAGGAAGCCGCACATACCTGGGGTCCATATCTACTTTCAGCTGAACTATTGTCGATCATTACTGCGCCGTTTCAAATCAATTTTGCAAGACGTTTTAGATCCAACCATTTTCAATCCATTCAGCACTGTTCCAGATCCCTTCCGAGCCGTAGCCGCTCCAGTCTGAAAAATAAATTAAAAAAAAAAAAAACTGCTTCAGTTTTTTTGTCCATATCTCCCTTGTTTTCACTCTGTTTCCCTTGAAATTTTTGGGGAACCCCTATCATCCCATTCTGCATATTTCATTCCCGAGGACCCTATCCCCAATTTCCCTTCCCAAAGCCCGAAAGCCCACATTTGTCTATTTTTAGGGTTTGCCATAACTTCCTCAGATTTCACCCAATCACCTTCAAATTTTACCACAAAGTTCCTTTCTGAATTCTGCTTCTTTGTCCCCCTCTGCCAAATTTTTCCATTCTTTCACCCCGCTTCTGAAATCCTCATTTTTGCTTCCCTATCTAGTCAACAGTGTCCAACACCTAGTCAAACCCCAATTACCCTTCAGATTTTTTCCCAAGTCCAGATTTTCCCTTACTGAAGCAGTTTCTGTTTTTGTTTTCCTACCAAGTAAAAAAAAAAAAAAAAACTCCTGGTTATGGTTGTCACTCGTGCAGGAGCAAAAACCATGGAAGAAGCACTTGCAGCCATCCAAGCCAAACTCCAGGATCTGGATGAAAATTTTCCCGGCCTCCATCTTGAACATTCAGCTATGAACAACAAACGGCAGTCCGAGTCTTCATCAGACAATGGGTTCTCTTCTTCCAGTAATTTTTGTGGTCCGAAGCTTGATTTTCCTCGCTTCAATGGTAGTGATCCAACTGGATGGATCTATCGTGCAGAACAATATTTCAGTCTGCATAATACTTTTGATGTCAACAAAGTTCCGCTAGCATCCTTTCACTTGGAACAGGAAGCTCTTCAATGGTATCGTTGGTACATCAAGGCTCATCCAGAGCCCAAATGGTCAGACTTTTGCCAGCTCCTTTTGCAACGATTTGGTCCTAATGCTTTTGATGACTTCACCGGAGCCCTCACTAAACTCTGCCAAATTGGTACTGTGAGAGAGTATCAAACCAAATTTGAGAACCTAGCCAACCACACCGAAGGATTGTCTGATGACTTTTATCAGAGTTGTTTTATCAGTGGTCTAAAGGATGCCATCCGCTCTAAGGTCAAAATGTTCTGTCCCACCACAATGATGGAAGCCCTAGGGTTGTCTAAGTTGGAAAAAGACAAGATTGCATCCCAACAACGCTACAAGCCCACTTTTGTTCCCTTCTGAAATATGGGTTCTCAGCGAACACCTATACCGCAGGCTCCTCGATCAACGCCTATCAAGCATTTGTCTGAAACAGAGATGCAAGCACGCAGAGAAAAGGGGCTTTGCTATAATTGTGATGAGAAATTCACTCGGGGACATAGATGTGTTCAGCAAAAGCTCTATCTCTTGGATGTGGAGTCTCCGTTTGCCTCTGAAATTGGTGACGAAGATCCAGAAACACTGGATGCTCCGGTCGACATTCAGGAACTGCCTATTGACCCCCCGTCTCAGGATGACCAGCCAGAGATATCTCTCCATGCTTTAGCTGGAATCACCACCCCCCAAACAATGCGAGTCAGGGGTTACTTCAAGAAGCTTCCTCTTACAATACTCATTGATTCTGGTAGCACTCATAATTTCATTGACCCTCGGATCGCCAAACAAGCTGATTGTTTTATCCATCCTTGCTCCAACTTTGAAGTCATGGTTGCCAATGGGGGCACCTTACCTTGCAAAGGGAAGTGTCAAAATGTGCGTATCTATATGGGAGATTATACCTTGCGCTCTGATATGTTTTCCTTGCCCTTAGGCGGATGTCATCTGGTTTTGGGCGCTCAATGGCTACGCACACTTGGCCCTATCTTATGGGATTTTGCTGAACTTTGGATGCAGTTTTCCCTCAATGGAAAAAAACACACATTGACAGGATTACAACCAAGTTCTCTCAGCATCATCAGTTCACATCGCATGGAAAAACTCCTCAAGAAGAATTCACATGGTGTCATCGCTTAGATCCATTCCATTCAAATGCAACCATCAGCGGTCTCCACTACTCCTTTGGATCTACAACAAATTCTGGATCGATATACAGGTGTCTTTGCTGAACCAGTGGGATTGCCACCTTGCAGGCCAGAAGACCATCGTATTCATCTCCTTCATGGTAGCGTTCCTCCCAACATCAGGCCCTATCGCTACCCATTTCACCAAAAAACGGAGATTGAAATGCTCGTTCGGGACTTATTGAAGCAAGGTATTATTCGTCCAAGCACTAGTTCCTTTTCTTCTCTAGTTATTCTTGTCCGCAAAAAAGATGGGTCATGGTGCCTCTGCATTGACTTCAGAGCACTTAATCACCTCACCATCAAGGATAAGTTTCCAATTCCTGTTGTTGATGAGCTTCATGGGGCTCACTTTTTCTCCAAGTTGGATCTTCGTTCTGGGTATCATCAAATTCGGGTTCATGAGGATGATATCCCTAAAACAGCTTTCCACACACATGATGGCCATTATGAGCTTTGGGTCATGCCCTTTGGCCTCACTAATGCTCCTTCCACATTCCAGGCCTTAATGAATAAAATATTTCGACCCTACTTGCGGAAATTCATTCTGGTATTCTTTGATGATATCCTCATCTACAGTAAAACATGGGATGAACATCTCTAGCATTTGGATCTTTTCATGCAACTTTTCTCTGATCATCATCTCCATGCCAAGCAGTCTAAATGTGTTTTTGGATAGAAGGAAGTTGAGTATCTCAGGCACATTATCTCAGCACAAGGGGTTTGCGTGGATCCTGCCAAAATCGATGCCATGAAAAATTGGCCGCATCCTCAAACACTCAAGAGCCTTCGTGGTTTTTTGGGGTTGACTGGCTACTACCGCAAGTTTGTCAAGGATTATGGGAAGATTACAGCTCCATTAACTGCTCTATTGAAAAATGATGCTTTTACATGGACACCTGCTGCTCAGTGTGCATTTGACAAACTAAAACAAGCTATGTGTACTACACCTATGCTAGCTATGCCCAATTTTTCCAAGCCCTTCACTATTGAGAGTGTTGCTTGCGGCAATGGACTTGGTGTTGTTCTCCTTCAAGATGAACACCCCATTGTGTTCACCAGCAAAGCCCTTTCAAGTAAGAATTTAGCTGCCTCTACCTATGAGAAGGAAATGATGGCTATTTTGCATGCAGTACAAAAGTGGCGCCCATACCTTTTAGGGAATCATATCTACATCAAGACTGATCACCAGAGTCTGAAATATTTCTTGGACCAGCGTGTCTCCTCCCCGGCACAACATAAATGGGTTATCAAACTCATGGGTTATGACTATGAGATCACTTACAAGAAGGGTAAAGACAATATTGTGGCAGATGCTCTTTCTCGCACATTTGATGCCCAAGGTTCTCTTTCAGCTATTTCTATGCTTGTTCCAAATCGGTTGCAATCTGTTCAATATGGTTATGTCAATGACTCTTCCTTATCTCAAATCATCCAACGCTTGACCAACAACCATTCTACTATACCACATTACTCTTGGGATGGTGCTTCTCTGCGATACAAGGGTCGTCTGGTGCTTCCCCAGAGCACAGATCTTCAACAGGCTGTCTTCTATGAACTCCATGCTTCTCCATCAGCAGGGCACTCTGGGTTCCTCAAAACGTATGAACAAGCACGGCGTAACTTCTTTTGGCAGGGCATGAAAAGGACAATTCAACAGATGGTGGCCAAATGTGATACTTTCCAGCGCAATAAGGATGAAACAACACTCCTTCCAGGATTGCTTGAACCCTTTCCCATACCTACATGGATTTGGATAGATATTTCTATGGATTTCATTGAAGGGCTCCCTAAATCTGGCGGGAAGACAGTGATTCTTGTTGTGGTTGATTGCCTCTCCAAATATAGTCATTTTTGTGGTCTCAGCCATCCCTATACAGCCTCCTCCGTCGCTCAAATTTTCCTGGACCAGATCTTTCGTCTTCATGGCATCCCTTCTTCCATTGTCTCGGATCGTGATGCGACTTTCACCAGTAATTTTTGGACAGAACTATTTTGCCACACTGGCACCAAACTGAAGATGAGTTCAGGGTATCACCCACAAACAGATGGTCAGACAGAAATTATCAATAAATGCTTGGAAACTTATCTTCATTGCTTCACCTTAGAACAACAACATCAGTGGGCAAAGTGGCTTCCTCTCGCTGAATGGTGGTACAATACCTCTTACCACACCACCTCTAAAATGACCCCATATGAAGCAATCTATGGTCAGCGATCCAGGTGGATATTGGTGGCCACCCACCTTTCCAACTGGCTCAAAACAGTTTTATGGCAATTTTGGTATTGTCTATTTTTAGCAGTTTTTTGGGTCCTGAACTTCCGGGGCCGTTTTGAGGCCCTAAACGACCTTTTTTGGCAATTTGGAGGGCCAAATGGTTTCCCTTAGCATACATTTGACTTAAGTCGAAAGTTGTAAATCTCGGATAGACCTTTCCAACGGGCTACCGAGCACCCCAAACGGAGATCGTATGCAAATGTTACGACCCTGAGAAGTTGATGTACTAACTTACCCAAACGGGGCCCACATGACTTTTGGTGCTTCATCTCCTAGGGTTAGGTTTTTGGATGTCTAGGGTTTTTGAAATTCCTGTTTATTGTAAAAGGCCTTGAGAGCCTCATTGTAACCATCTTCTTGCGAAATGAGCGCAGTCGCCACATCTCTTCTCAGAGATAAGCCGCCACCATTCCAGCAAGCTTGTTTTCCGCTGCATTTTACATTTCTAGCTTATTTCCTTATTGAATAGAAAACCAGTTTTACTGTATCTCTGTTATTTTGTGTTAAGCATCTGATAATAATCTGTATTCATTTCATTCTGCTCATAAAATCCGGATCAGTCAGGCACCTCCATCTCTTCTTCCATACAACCCCACCAGTTCACCAGTTCAGGAAGTTGACACAGTCCTTCGAAACTGCGATCAGATTCTTCGCATTTTGTGGGACAATCTTCACATGGCAAGAAATCGCATGAAGCAACAAGCTGATCAACACCGTTCTGAGCGCACTTTTCAAGTCAGCGATATGGTTTTTCTTCGTCTACATCCGTACAAACAATCCTCCTTGAAACTCAAAGGGCGTCATAAGCTCGCTCCAAAGTTCTATGGGCCATATCGGGTTCTTCAGAAGATTGGGTCCATTGCTTATAAATTGGAACTTCCTCCTTCTTCCCGCATTCATCCAGTCTTTCATGTCTCTTGTCTGAAGAAAGTTCTTGGCACCAACATCAGTGGACAAACGATTTTACCCGAACTGGATAATGAAGGATCCATCCTTTTGGAGCCAGAGGCCATCCTCAATCGGCGCACGCGTCAGCTTCGCTCTCGCTCTATCACAGAGGTCTTAATCCAGTGGCACGACATGGAACTAGAGGATGCTACATGGGAACCACTCCTTCATATTCAACAACAATTTCCACATCTAAAGCTTTGAGGACAAAGCTTTTTTTAAGGGGGAGGGGATGTTAGGAACCCATGTCTTTACTTTGTTAGTATGTTGTTGTTGGACGCATATGATTTGTAAGTCGTCCCATAGTATTTGTTGATCAATAGTTTGTGTTATTGTTGTTGGCGCATTGTAGCTAGGGTTTTACCCCTAGCTTGTGCAAATGAGCACCTACTAAGGAGAATGGACTCCTTAGTAGCAATTCAGTAAATGGAAATAATTAAACTAAAACAGAAATAGAAACTACTCTAACACATGCATGAAACATAAAGAACAATTTGTAAACAAGGGTTTTGTATTGATATTACCTTCAATGTGAAGGTTGATGAAGCTCCTTGCAATGTCCAAGAGGGTTGCTCCAAGCTCCAATGTGCTCCTTCTCTTTCTCCAATGGTGGGGATGGGCCAAAAGAGGCTCTCAAGGTGAAAGTAGTTCAATGGTGAACTAGGGTTTCAAGAGAGATTTTGGCAGAGTAAGGGTATACTTGATTGTGGATATGGAATAAGGGATCTCCATCACCTATTTATAGTTTTTTGGTGGTGGAGTGTTGACCCATGGTTTTAGGAAACACATGGTTTAGGGCAGCTGTATAGGGTTTTTTCCTCCTTTTCCTCATTATTTTATATTTTTTATTCCCTTTTTAGGGGGTTTTTGCTATTTTTGGAGGAAAAAGGGGTTTTTTAGCCTTTTTGAGGCTATTTTGAGGGTTTTGTGGCCTTTTGGAGGCATTTTAGGCCTTTTGGAGGCTTTTTAGTGGCCCGTAGTATTGTTGATCCATAGTTTGTAGTGGCCCATGGTTTTGACCCATAGTATTGGCGCCTAGACTTAGTATATAAGTGTGTGTTGAGACCTATTAAGGACCGTGAAGTTATTTGTATTGAGCTTTCTCATAGGAGGTTTCCCCCTTGAAGTGGCCTATGATCAATATAAAAGTGATTCTGAGTACTATCATTTTTGCTATTTCGCATATTCGTATTAATTAATTGTTGCAGGTGCATCACATAATAGATGCAACCAATTGATTTAAATTTCTCACCTGTGAAATTCATCATTGCAATTCTTTGTTAGGTCAAGCATAAAATAACATTAAAATCAGTCAATTAATTTCCCAAGTGACATGGAAAATCCATGCTATATCCATGATACTTTCACACTTTTCATGCTTTCCCAACATGCCCATAAACTCATTCATGTTCTTCCTTTCGCGGGGAATTAACTAATTCATCCTTCAGAAGTATTTCAAGCAATCAAGCACAATCATTTCTCAGCCAAAACATGCATTCAAACAATTTTATGTTTTCTGTAATGCATCAATTAAAAAGGAAAGAGGAGAGTAAGAATTCCCCCCTCTTAGTCTTGTTCTAATCTAGAGTCATGCCATCACTGTGGTTCCATGTTCCTTAGCCTTTTTCACTTTAATGTGAGTACTTAACTTGCCCTTTCTTGGCTATGACACTTAGTGTCTGATGTCTATCCCAGGCTTCTCATCCAAGGAACCTAAATAGTAACCTGATTACTAATGCTCTAGAGCCCCCACCTCAACATCAGTGATATAATAAGTTATGTTGCTTCCCGAGATTATGTTCAACCTTTTTAAGTAGAGTCACTCTAGTTCTATTCAGAGCTTATGCTCAACACATAATGAGTATTCCATATGCTCCAAATCTTCTGCTGAACACATATATGTCATCCATGTGCTCCATAGCTTCTGCTCAAGACATGATGAGTAGTCCATGTGCTCCAGAGCTTCTTCTCAACACATATATGTAAACCATGTGCTCCATAGCTTATGCTCAACACACGATGAGTAGCCCATGTAATCTAGAGCTTCTGCTCAACACATATATATCATCCATGTGCTCTAGAGCTTATGCTAAACATATGATGAGTAGTCGATGTGCTCCAGGAGTGTGCCGCATCAAATTGTATCTGTTCGAGGTGACACACAAGATGAACAAGCTATTTCATTAGTATTGATGTTCTACAATGGTAAACATATTTCATAACATTCACTACCAAATATTGAAATACCAGGAATGTGTCCATTCCCGTAGGTATAGTCAATATTGATAACCCTAACATAACTCAACACCAAAAATGTGTGCACCCCTCATTGATGTGAAATATGCAGGTCCTACTCTTACTTCAAGCAGTTTGAAATAATATAAATACAATAAAACATGCTCTGCATATTAACTCTAATAACTAGACATGTCTATATCTCAGCTAGGGTTACAGAACACTTATTTCTTTTTGTAGCTATGCTTTCTCTTCCTTTGCGAGGAGTGGGGATCCCTTCTATGAGTTGTCAGTCCCTCGGTTTTCCACCCCAATCTCTTTAACGTTACACGTATGCCCTATTTGGCATAAATTTTACCATCTCACTCACATGGATTTCCACCATGTAGTGCAGATAAGGCATCCTCATACTGTTGGTATTTTGCAAGTGGCACCACTATGCCCATTGGGTTTTATTCTTATTACCATAACATGGACACCCACTTACACATGTCCTCCTGGCACATTTCTATACAAGCCAACAATGATTAGCAATCATCAGTAGTTTTCAAGTCTTAAATTTACAAGTCTTAAATGGACAATCTGTTATGTTCATAGCTAAGTTTACAACCATGAGATCATTCTCATGAGGTTTGACTCTTGCACGTGGTATATTTTCAGCCTTCATCATGGACTTACCCACCTTTCCATGTCGAAAGAAGTCTACCTGAAATATGAACTCAAACTAGTCAAACACTTTGTGAGTCTCTCATGCACATAACATTTTTATTGCAATAGTCATTAAAGTGATTTTCAGAATTATAATCACCCAATCATTCAAGCACTTTCTGTTGCTAACATCTTCTTACCACAAAAGGTATAGGTGTATTTTATATGCATCTTTATCATAATAAAATTTAAAAGACACCATCACATTGTTTATGTAATTTTAATAAACCTTCGGTACCCATTACTTCCTAGTCATAACCTTTATACATCTATGTCCTTCCACAGAGTATTCTGGCATCCCTCTCATTATGACTACCTCCATCTAATCCTTCTTGCAAAGTTGACATCAACCCACTGATGTTACCTGATCAATTGGTTTCTTACGAAGGACTACACAGTCTTCCACCGACCTCTTGATCACAGATTTGTTGCTCCAACATTGCTTCATAAGATTGCTTTTCACAAGAAACTTCATCATCAGCATCTTCAGCCATGCTTCTATTGTATTTGGTCATTGGAAGTCACTTGATGCATTTTATTTTGCAGTTGGATCAAATTTTGCAATAACTGTTGATTGATTTGGTTCTGTTGTTCCAAACTTTGCAAAGTTACATTGTTTCAAAATTGCAAATTCCTCAAAGTTTGCACAACATCCAGGGTCCCTAAACCGCCTTGGCGGCCATTGGATTCATTACCTTGTTGTTCTTCACCAACTTCTTCAATAAAATTAGAAAATACGGGATCCTCTACCATCTCTTTAATTATGTTTGCTTGTCTTTACTAACAAACTGCAAATTGAGTGCATGAATATTTATGTATAATGCTAACAATCTGAACAAAAAATGATTATTAGTCTAAAAATTAATTACAGCATATATTCTAATACATTTATATATCTATTTTAAGAAAAAAAATTCAATTCTAGAGGCCCGAGAGCTGCAACCGGCACTCTGATACGAATCTGTAACGTACCCGCATTACACACACAAACACTTTATAGTATAAAAATAAAACAAAAAAAAATTCTTTTATACATCTAGTTAACAACTTCATAATTTTCATTATTTTCCTATAAACATTACTCTACACCAGGGGAACTCTGCTCCTTTCTTCCAAGATTTCCTCCTTCACCAGACCTATAGAGATATTCTGATACATTTCAGGGTTCAACTCTATCATTTCCCAGAGATTAGGTGAAGACTAACCATTCCTTAGCATGGTGAAGGATAATACATAAACAACATAAAGAATGACACTAAGCTAGATAGACATATCATAGCATGCAGAGTTAAACTACACAAAACAACTTGAATCGTAGGACAAACACCCAATCAAGCATACAAACTTCATAACCAGATTTAATCCTATCATTCTAAGAACATTACATGAACCATCCATTCACGAATAAGATTGTGACAGAATAAGCATACATGAGATTAATAAATGAAGTATAAGCCATGCATCTTTCACATATAATATTCCTAATGCAGATATCTCATGCAATTGAAGGAAACATCATTCATGAATGCATCCTTCTACACAGGCTTAAACATAGCATTATCATGGGCATTTAATTACTCTTTCATTCAACAATTTGAACATAATAAGCATAATAATTCACATTAACATTAAAATTCATCCACAGATATTAGCTATTCGAGGACTCCATGAAGTTCGATTCAAACATTCCCAATATACAATAAACAAAAAGAAACTTTTCCAAAACGCCATTCCAAGACAACACACCTGGACCAAGAAGTAATTTGAATAAAAAAAATATTGCAAACCTGATAGAGCGCATAATGCTTCATTTCCATATGAAAGGTGGAGACAAGGACCGTGAGGGCTTGGACATGATTCATGCTAGCAACAAATTGGTCTTGCAGCATTCTAGCCCTTTCGACGCACATATTCACTAACGTCTCTTGGTGATGCCTGGAAGTCTCTGTACTCATGAAATAGAAGCTGTAAATAACCATGTTGCTTCCTAAAAGAATCCACATAATGACCGCCATTGTATTCCATCTCTCACCCACCCTTTCGCTAATAAATCCATCAATAGACTGCCATGACAAAATCCCATTAATAACTCCATTCCCTCCATTCCCATTTCTCCTACTGCCTCCATGAGCACTACCTCCCATGAATAACTCCATTCCCTCCATTCCCATTGCTCCTATTTCCAAATATGCAATTACCACCATTTAATTTGGGCATTCAAGTACTGGCAGAGTTTAGTATTGGAAGTGTATATGAATTCAAAGTATGCAGTTCCATCTACCACCATTTAATTCATAAAATCCAAGGTGACCTGGAACTTGAAGCTTCAAGGATGGCAAGCAGCTCAACATTGTACATAGTGGCTCAACATTTAAGATGCAGGGTTTAATACAAATACAAGATGAAAATTCCATCTATGTCAGCCGAGATAGGTGTCGGATGCCACCCCCAACCTAAATAAAATCACAAAAAACTATACAAAATACTTTGGGTATGAGAAAAAAATTCTAAATACAAAAGAGATTAATAGTTCCTTGCAAGCACTATATGCCCCCACATGGACATAATAACAAGTATAATAATTTTAATCAATATCAAATATATAATAATCGAAAAAAATACATATGCTTGTGATGCACCTGCAACAATTACTTAATAAAAATATGCGAAATAGCAGAAATGACAGAACTCAGAATCACTTTTATATTGATCACAGGCCACTTCGAGGGGGCAACCTCCTATGAGCAAGCTCAATACAAATAACTTCACGGTGCCTTCATAGGTCTCAACACACACTTATATACTAATTCTAGGTGCCAATACTATGGGTCGAAACCATGGGCCGTTACAAACTATGGGTCAACAATACTACGGGCGACTTACAAAGCATATGCGCCAAGAATAATAACACAAACTATTGATAAACAAATACTACGGGACGACTTACAAAGCATATGCGTCCAACAACAACATACTAACAAAGTAAAGACATGGGTTCCTAACATCCCCTCCCCCTTAAAAAAAGCTTTGTCCTCAAAGCTTTAGATGTGGAAATTGTTGTTGAATCTGAAGGAGTGGTTCCCATGTAGCATCCTCTGGTTGCATGCCATGCCACTGAATTAAGACCTCTATGATAGAGCGAGAGTGAAGTTGACGCGTGTGCCGATTGAGGATGGCCTCTGGTTCCAAAAGGATGGATCCTTCATTATCCAGTTCAGGTAAAATCGTTTGGCCGCTGATGTTGGTGCCAAGAACTTTCTTCAGACAAGAGACATGAAAGACTGGATGAATGCAGGAAGAAGGAGGAAGTTTCAATTTATAAGCAACGGACCCAATCTTCTGAAGAATCCGATATGGCCCATAGAACTTTGGAGCGAGCTTATGACACCCTTTGAGTTTCAAGGAGGATTGTTTTTACGGTTGGAGACGAAGAAAAACCATATCGTCGACTTGAAAAGTGCACTCCAAACGGTGCTGATCAGCTTGTTGCTTCATGCGATTTCTTGCCATGTGAAGATTGTCCCGCAAAATGCGAAGAATCTGATCGCGGTTGTGAAGGACCGTGTCAACTTCCTGAACTGGTGAACTGGTGGGGGTGTATGGAAGAAGAGCTGGAGGTGCCTAACCATAGACTGCTTCATATGGGGTCATTTTAGAGGCAGTGTGGTAAGAGGTATTGTACCACCATTCAACGAGAGGGAGCCACTTTTCCCACTGATGTTGTTGTTCCGAGGTGAAGCAACGAAGATAAGTTTCCAAGCATTTATTGACAATTTCAGTCTGACCATCTATTTGTGGGTGATACCCTGAACTCATCTTCAGTTTGGTGCCAGTGTGGCGAAATAGTTCAGTCCAAAAATGACTGGTGAAAGTCGCATCACGATCCGAGACAATGGAAGAAGGGATGCCATGAAGACGAAAGATCTGGTCCATAAAAATTTGAGTGACGGAGGAGGCTGTATAGGGATGGCTGAGAGCACAAAAATGACTATATTTGGAGAGGCGATCAACCAAAATGAGAATCACTGTCTTCCCACCAGATTTAGGGAGCCCTTCAATGAAATCCATAGAAATATCTATCCAAAGCCGTGTAGGTATGGGCAAGGGTTCAAGCAATCCTGGAAGGAGTGTTGTTTCACCCTTATTGCGCTGGCAGGTATCACATTTGGCCACCATCTATTGAATTGTACTTTTCATGCCCTGTCAAAAGAAGTTACGCCGTGCTCGGTCATATGTTTTGAGGAACCCAGAGTGCCCGGTCGATGGAGAAGCATGGAGTTCATAGAAGACAGCCTGTTGAAGATCTGTGCTCTGGGGAAGCACCAGACGACCCTTGTATCGCAGAGAAGCACCATCCCAAGAGTAATGTGGTACAGCAGAAGGGTTGTTGGTCAAGCATTGGATGATCTGAGATAAGGAAGAGTCATTGACATAACCCTGTTGAACAGATTGCAACCAATTTGGAACAGGCATAGAAATAGTTGAAAGAGAACCTTGGGCATCAAATGTGCGAGAAAGAGTATCTGCCACAATATTGTCTTTACCCTTCTTGTAAGTGATCTCATAGTCATAATCCATGAGTTTGCTAACCCATTTCTGTTGTGCCGGGGAGGAAACACGTTGGTCCAAGAAATATTTCAGACTCTGGTGATCAGTCTTGATGCAGAAATGATTCCCTAATAGGTATGGACGCCACTTCTGTACTGCATGCAAAATAGCCATCATTTCCTTCTTATAGGTAGAGGCAGCTAAATTCTTACCTGAAAGGGCTTTGCTGGTGAACGCAATGGGGTGTTCATCTTGAAGGAGAATAGCACCAAGTCCATTGCCGCAAGCATCACTCTCAATAGTGAAGGGCTTGGAAAAATCGGGCATAGCTAGCACAGGTGTAGTACACATAGCTTGTTTTAGTTTGTCAAATGCACACTGAGCAGCAGGTGTCCATGTAAAAGCATCCTTTTTCAATAGAGAAGTTAATGGAGCTGCAATCTTCCCATAATACTTGACAAACTTGCGGTAGTAGCCATTCAACCCCAAAAAACCACGAAGGCTCTTGAGTGTCAGAGGATGTGGCCAATTGTTCATGGCATCGATTTTGGCAGGATCCACGCGAACCCCTTGTGCTAAGATAATGTGCCCGAGATACTCAAATTCTTTTTGTCCAAAAACACATTTAGACTGCTTGGCATGGAGATGATGGTCAGAGAAAAGTTGCATGACAAGATCCAGATGCTGGAGATGTTCATCCCATGTTTTACTGTAGATGAGGATATCATCAAAGAATACCAGAATGAATTTCCGCAAGTAGGGTCGAAATATTTTATTCATTAAGGCCTATAATGTGGAAGGAGCATTAGTGAGGCCAAAGGGCATGACCAAAAACTCATAATGGCCATCATGTGTGCGGAAAGCTGTTTTAGGAATATCATCCTCATGAACCCAAATTTGATGATACCTAGAACGAAGATCCAACTTGGATAAAAAGTGAGCCCCATGAAGCTCATCAACAACAGGAATTGGAAACTTATCCTTGATGGTGAGGTGATTAAGTGCTCGGAAGTCAATGTAAAGGCGCCATGACCCATCTTTTTTGCAGACAAGAATAACTGGAGAAGAAAAGGAACTAGTGCTTGGGCGAATAACACCTTGCTTCAATAAGTCCCGAACGAGCATTTCAATCTCCGTTTTTTGGTGAAATGGGTAGCGATAGGGCCTGATGTTGGGAGGAACGCTGCTAGGAAGGAGCTGAATACAATGGTATTCTGGCTTGGAAGGTGGTAATCCCACTGGTTCAGCAAAGACACCTGTATATCGATCCAAAATTTGTTGTAGATCCAAAGGAGTAGTGGAGACCGCTGATGGTTGCATCTGGATGGAATGGATCTGAGCGATGACACCATGTGAATTCTTCTTGAGGAGTTTTTCCATGTGATGTGAACTGATGATGCTGAGAGAACCTGGTTGTAATCTTGTCAATGTGTGTTTGTGTCCATTGATGGAAAACTGCATCCAAAGTTCGGCAAAATCCCACAAGATAGGGCCGAGTGTGCGTAGCCATTGAGCGCCCAAAACCACATCACATCCGCCTAAGGGCAAGGCAAACATGTCAGAGCGCAAGGTATAATCTCCCATAGAGATATGCACATTTTGACACTTCCCTTTGCAAGGTAAGGTGCCCCCATTGGCAACCATGACTTCAAAGTTGGAGCAAGGATGGATAAAACAATCAGCTTGTTTGGCGATCTGAGGGTCAATGAAATTATGAGTGCTGCCAGAATCAATGAGGATTGTAAGAGGAAGCTTCTTGAAGTAACCCCTGACCCGCATTGTTTGCAGGGTGGTGATTCCAGCTAAAGCATGGAGATATATCTCTGGCTGGTCATCCTCAGACGGAGGGTCAATAGGCGGTTCCTGAATGTCGATCGGAGCATCCAATGTTTCTGGATCTTCGTCACCCATTTCAGAGGCAGGCGGAGACTCCACATCCAGGAGATAGAGATTTTGCTAAACACATCTATGTCCCCGAGTGAATTTCTCATCACAATTATAGCAAAGCCCCTTTTCTCTGCGTGATTGCATCTCTGTTTCAGACAAACGCTTGATAGGAGTCGGTCGAGGAGCCTGCGATATAGGTGGTCGCTGAGAACCCATATTTCGGAAGGGATCAAAAGTGGGCTTGGAGCGTTGTTGGGCTGCAATCTTGTCTTCTACCAACTTAGCCAACCCTAGTGCTTCCATCATTGTGTTGGGACAGAACATTTTGACCTCAGAGCGGATGGCATCCTTTAGACCACTGATAAAATAACTCCGGTAAAATTCATCAGACAATCCTTCGGTGTGGTTGGCTAGATTCTCAAATTCGGTTTGATACTCTCTCACAGTGCCAGTTTGGCGAATTTTAGTGAGGGCTCCTGTGAATTCATCAAAAGCACTAGGACCAAATCGTTGCAAAATGAGCTGGCAAAAGTCTGGCCAGTTGGGCTCTGGATGAGCCTTGATGTACCAACGATACCATTGAAGAGCTTCCTGTTCCAATGAAAGGATGCCAATGGAACTTTGTTGACATCAAAAGTATTATGCAGACTGAAATACTGTTCTGCACGATAGATCCATCCAGTTGGATCGGTACCATTGAGGCGAGGAAAATCAAGCTTCGGACCACGGAAATTGTTGGAAGAAGAGAACCCATTATCTGTTGAAGACTCGGACTGCCGTTTGTTTTTCATAGCTGAATGTTCAAGATGGAGACCGAGAAATTTTTCATCCAGATCCTGGAGTTTGGCTTGGATGGCTGCAAGTGCTTCCTCCATGGTTTTTTCTCTTGCACGGGTGACAACCATAACCAGGATTTTTTTTTTTTTTTTTTCTCATACTGGAGTGGCTACGGCTCGGATTTTTTTTTTTTTTTTACAGACTGGAGTGGCTACGGCTCGGAAGGAATCTAGAACAACGTCGAACGGCTGGATCTGGAACGGCTTGCAAAATGGATCTGAAACGGTGCAGCAGTGATCGACAATAGTTCAGCTAAAAGTAGATATGGACCCCAGGTATGTGCGGCTTCCTAACAGTTCAGGGTTTTCACTCGGCCACCAATGCTGTCTGACGGCTTGCATATTGGGGCAGTACCCGTCACTCCACGGCTCAGGTAAAACTTATAACCGCTTTGCCACAAACGACAGCTCTTGGTTTACCTCACGGGTGGGAACTAGTCAATCAGGTAGGGGTCGTTGCCCTTTTCGCTGACGGGTCCTCTCAATGGGCCAGCTACTTCGGGGTTCCTGTGGTACTCCTCACAATGAGTTTTAGGGATTATGCCCAAGTACTTCCCACAGTTAAGCGGATAGGGATTATTCCCAAATCCGAACCTGCAACAGATGCGAAAAAAATTTTGGCAGAAATTTCACCCAGCGAGCCCAAGAAAGTGCTATGATACCAGATGTGATGCACCTACAACAATTAATTAATAAAAATATGCGAAATAGCAGAAATGACAGAACTCAGAATCACTTTTATATTGATCACAGGCCACTTCGAGGGGGCAACCTCCTATGAGCAAGCTCAATACAAATAACTTCACGGTGCCTTCATAGGTCTCAGCACACACTTATATACTAATTCTAGGCGCCAATACTATGGGTCGAAACCATGGGCCGTTACAAACTATGGGTCAACAATACTACGGGCGACTTACAAAGCATATGCGCCAACAACAATAACACAAACTATTGATCAACAAATACTACGGGACGACTTACAAAGCATATGCGTCCAACAATAACATACTAACAAAGTAAAGACATGGGTTCCTAACAATACTCTATAATATTTAATTGAGAAGAAAAAATACAAGCATAATGGAAAAACAATTAAAAAACTTTAAAAATTAATAAACAAGGTGCACATCAAATTTAACCCCTATGTCACATGGTGCACATCAAATTTAACCCCTATTTCACATAGAATTGCCATTGAATAACACATTTGCTTTTTCAAAACAACATTGTGTAGTTTTGAAAAGAGATTAAAAGCATAGTTTTGAGAAGAAGTGTGCAACTTGTTGATGAATAAACAAGAAAACAATTGGCTATACCCTTGCTGCCACATATGAAAAATACCACCCTACAAAATGATAGGGGGTCGAAATATAATAACCAAGACTAAAATTATCTACACACCAATAATGAAAAGCTATAGGGATCTTCAACTAATACCAAATCCATGCAAAATGCACGATAACAGTGATAGACCATGGATTAGGGAATTAATGCTTACATGATGCTCTTGAAAAGGAAATTTCTATAGTAGTCAGAGCCTCCTCAACACATGCCCTAATCAGGTGTGGCTGCAGAGTCAATAAAGAATGCCATTATCCCACAACGCCATTATCCCAGATGTGCAAGAGTCATAAATTGTTAGAAGTTCAAAACGCTAATGGGAAGTAAAATCAGGCATGTGTGAGCTTGCTTCTATGATATCCATGTTGCTTCCATATGATATCAATGTTAAAGTCTTGATGTGTAATCTCATGACAATTAATTCACATGAAAATGGATTTGAAGGGGTGATACCTATGGGATTGCTCAAAACCCCACCACCCCATTTTTTTAATAACCCTTCATGAAGATGAGAGGCTCCTTTCAGTTTCACATATGCCTCTTTATTGAGGGCCCTAGAAATGTGGATAAACTAGACATCCTTAAACATTAAGACCTCTTTTTTATTCATTTAATAAGCTTAGCTAATTTATCGTCATTCAAATCCTTCCCATTGTTCATACAATTAAGGATGATGGAGGATTCATTGATAAATATGAGAGATATAGTGATTAAAGAGTTTATTGATGTTATTCCCAAGAGGAGAGCATAAACTTATGGCTAATTGTTTGGGGTTAATGTGCCTAATCTCCATTCATCTATTAGTTCTTTAGTTCCTCTCATATCATATATGATCTCCCTATACTTTTCACCCCTAGAAATAAGTAATAATATGTGCGTGCATGCACGCGTGCACAAGTGTTCTATTTTTAACATTTCATTTTTTATTTCTCGATGTAATATTTTTTTTTATTATCGTTTATTTTTGTGCGTATTCTTCTTATTATGGAAATTTATATGTTTATAATGAACAATCATTTTTTTTTTGGCAAGTGGTAGTACCCCCTGACTAGAAGGCTTCGCCATTGGCTAAGAGACCACGAACCAGAGGCATCTAAGCCATCAAAATCACCCGAGGATCGCACCCGGCCTGGACCGCATCAACCCTTAGTAGGGTTAGATTTTAGTATCTGCGGGGTTTCGAACCGACGACCTTACCACTTAGGGTGTCTTAACCATCACCCACCAGCGACTGTTCTACATCTCATGGATTTATAGTGAACAATCATTAATTAATATAGATCACTATGACTAACTAGCAACTTATCTTTTAGCCTATGGAGCATAGAATAGACAATGAATTGATGCAATGTTAATTACTAGTTTGAAACTTCGTGGGTGCAAGCCTTACATTTAAGAAAACTAGCAACTTATCTTTTTCAAATTTCTTTTTATATTATATAGAAATGAAAACTTAAAAATTTTAATTTTTAAAATATTGTAAATTGTAAATATTCTCAATGTGTAGTTCCATTATGATTTATAAGTCCCATAAAACTCCTAAACTTGAGTAAATCTCTCCATTAAATTCGTGATTTCTTCGTTGTGGGATGAAATGTTACCTTGCAACAAATCCCTTTTATTTGCTTAATGCCACGGGCAAATAAAAACTTAAAAGGCAAAGGAAAACTTAAAGGGCAAGATGTGAGACGATTCCCTCACAAGTTGCAAGTTGCAATTATGAAAATCGAACTGACACAATGAATGAAAATTGGGCCTCTAGCGCTTACAAAATAAATTGGAGTGAACCATGAGTCACGATGAAGGAATATCTAATACAATGAAGAAGGATTTGGATGTTTCCTTTTGTAAAATAAATTAGAGAATTCCACTAAGAAAGATGATTTATATTGAAGATCACAAGCAAATTTTATTATGCAATATTTAATGTCCATTTGTTATCGGTATGCTTCACATATAAAGTAAAAGTGGAGAATGCACATATAAAGTAAAAGTGGAGAATTCCACGTAGTAGAGTTGGAGAAAAAGGTAAATTTGATTTAACATGTTGTTATGCAAGTATTATTAATTAGTCCTAATACGTCTTTGATGTATGTCAAATTTGGAAAGAGGAAAAACAAAAAAAAGATAAATCCAATGGAAAAGTTAAATCATGTTTGGAGTGTATTTTTGTAAAAGAGTTATACCCCATACGAAGGTAGGACACATCAAGTTTCTTATATGCATTTTATTAAAATATTATTGTATATTTAACAATATTTTTGTAAAATGTTTGTATTTTTGTATTGAATGAAGTAAGATATGAGATTTCAATGTTTTTAACAACAAGGTAGGACATTTGTTTTGTTTAATATCGATAAATCGTAAAAATGTAATTGAAATTTATTTCTCAAAAATTTCTTTAGAAAAAGATTATTGCATTTCCTTTTGAATAATAAATAGATAAGTGAAGCAACTGGGGGTGCAAAGGAAGTGGTAAAAAGAAATGATATGAAAAGTTGTAAATGGAAGGTCACAAGTTCAAATCCCCCCAAGATTACACGTGCCCCATATTTGTGATCTATGTGGGTGCACTTATGGGTATAGTGGTAGTGGATGAGAATCGACCATGTGTCATGCAAGTACAAACCCTGCCTTAGTTGTCAATTCCCCTATTAAAAAATAAATAAATAAGTGAAAATATTTATCTATTGTATTTTCTTTTCAAACTTTTTCCTGGTTTTTTCATGACAAATATTTATGTTGAAGGAATTTTATAGTGAGAATCCATCAATAGGAACTATACCAAGATTCAACATCTAATAGGTGAATACATAGTCACCATGTCAATCCTTATCATTTGCTCTCCTCTAGCCACAATGGTCCACACACGCCCAGGTGCACGAGGGGGACAACAGTCGATTGGATAAATTGGCATTGTTATGGCAGAAGCATAAGAATAAGAATAAGCAAAGCAGGAGTACACTACACACATAAACACATGAACACACAAATGATATGCAGGAATACGAACTGATTTCTCTATTACTGAAAGATTACTCGACGCTAAGATCATAAGATCATCAGATGTATATTACAATATTTTACATGCTTATATAGAATGTTGAGATGCTTGGGTGCCTACCCGTTACGTTCAGTTACATGAGAAGTTATAACGGTTTCAGAAGTTCAACTGTTACAGTCGACTGGAATACGGGGAGACAATATGTCGTAGTTTGATAGTCGCAAGTCGCAAGTCGATTCTTGTCGAAGTCAATGAATTGTCGTAGTTTATGTTAGAATTCGATAACAATGCCAATTGCTGAGTGGATCAAAACTCCTTCCTTAAGAAACAATGGGCCCCATTGTTTGCTTGATTAGGTGAGGAAACTTGTCGGTCAGTTCAGTAGCAGAGTATCATTTTCCTTGTGCGGCATCTGTCTAGATTTAGCTACCTGAAACAAGGGAATTTTGTTCATCCTTGTATGGCGTACTCGTCGTCCCATGATGGTGTCACAAGGAAGAGGTTCCTGAACATCTGGATGGATGTCTTCGGGTTCTGTTGTCTGCAAGTCATTTTGTTCCAACAGTGGTGCATAATATGGTCAAAGTAGATCCATGTTAAATACTGGATGCAGACCCAGGCATGAAGGAATGTCAAGCTGAAAATTGTTTTCCCCAATCTTCTCAAGAATACTGTAAAGACCATCTCACAAAGGTTTCAACTTCTTATATGGACTGGTGAAGCATTCCTTCTTGAGATGCAACCAGACCTTATCCCCAATTTGAAATGAATCAGGGATACGATGCTTATCATGTCGGGCCTTAGCTTTTGCATTAGCTCGTTGCAACATTTCATGTGCTTGTCTCTGAATGTCGGATATCTAATCTCGAAACTTCAATGTTTTTTCAACTTCTCGTTGGTTGTAGTTGGTGTTGTTCGACTGTGTCGAAGAGCTAATCAAATCAATAGGCACTGAGGGTTGAAACCCGTAACATATCTCAAATGGACTCTTTCCCATAAAGCTGTGCTAGGCATGATTGTAGCTATGTTGTATGTATGGAAGATTGTCATCCCATGTTCATTGATGCTTGTGGTTGTACATACAAAGCAGTTGTATGACCAAGCGATTCACAACTTCCGTTTGTCCGTCTGTCTGAGGATGGAAACCTATCGACAATGAGAGTCTTGTGTCGAGCTACTGCCAAAGAGTCTTCCAAAATATGTTGATGAATCTAGCATCTCTATCGGAAATAATGGTTGTCGGTAAACCATAGTGTTTCCAGACATGTACGAAGAAGAGATAAGCAGTTTGTTGTGCTATCGTAGTCTTCTTGCATGGAATGAGAATGGCCATCTTGGAAAATTTGTCGACTACTACTAAGATCGCATGATGCTGATGTTTGGTAGTAGGGTATCCCGTCAAGTAGTCCATATAAACATATTCCCATGGTCGACTAGGAATTGGTAAAGGTGTGTACAATCCCTGTCATCAATTAGGCGGTTTAGCAATGGAAAAAACCAAGCATGATCGAATGTACTTGTTGAGGTCAGTTTTAAGTGTAGGACAAAAGAAATACTTTTGGAGGATAGAAAGGGTCTTTTCTACTCCAAAGTGTCATGCAGTCTTGCTATAGTGTGCGTCCCAAATGAGCTACTGTCAATGCTTACCGGTCGGTACACAAAACTGTCCAAGCTTGTACAACAAGGTGTATTTCAGGAAAAAGTTGGAGGTCCATGACTTGTTAGTCTGAAGTTGTCGGTAGACTGGTGAAAAGTTGATGTCTTCCTGATACAATTGAGGCCAAGTAGTGGTGTCATATCCCTGCATACTCATCACTGTAAAAAAGAGAGTAATGGGTGGTTAACTTAGACAATCGGCAGCGGCATTGGCTTTACCTTTATGATACTTAATTACCAACTGAAATTCCATCTATGTCAGCCGAGATAGGTGTCGGATGCCACCCCCAGCCTCAATCAAATCACAAAAAACTATACAAAATACTTTAGGTATGAGAAAAAAATTCTAAATACAAAAGAGATTAATAGTTCCTTGCAAGCACTATATGCCCCCACATGGACATAATAACGAGTATAATAATTTTAATCAATATCAAATATATAATAATACTCTATAATATTTAATTGAGAGGAAAAAATACAAGCATAATGGAAAAACAATTAAAAAACTTTAAAAATTAATAAACAAGGTGCGCATCAAATTTAACCCCTATGTCACATGGTGCACATCAAATTTAACCCCTATTTCACATAGAATTGTCATCGAATAGCACAATTGCTTTTTCAAAACAACATTGTGTAGTTTTGAAAAGAGATTAAAAAGCACAGTTTTGAGAAGAAGTGTGCAACTTGTTGATGAATAAACAAGAAAACAATTGGCTATACCCTTGCTGCCACATGTGAAAAATACCACCCTACAAAATGATAGGGGGTCGAAATATAATAACCGAGACTAAAATTATCTACACACCAATAATGAAAATCTATAGGGATCTTGAACTAATACCAAATCCATGCAAAATGCATGATAACAGTGATAGACCATGGATTAGGGAATTAATGCTTACATGATGCTCTTGAAAAAGAAAATTTCTATAGCAGTCAGAGCCTCCTTGACACATGCCCTAATCAGGTGTGGCTGCAGAGTCATTAAAGAATGCCATTATCCCACATGTGCAAGAGTCATAAACCATTAGAGGTTCAAAACACTAGTGGGAAGTAAAATCAGGCATGTGTGAGCTTGCTTCTATGATATCCATGTTGCTTCCATATGATATCAATGTTAAAGTCTTGATGTGTAATCTCATGACAATTAATTCACATGAAAATGGATTTGAACAGGTGATACCTATGGGATTGCTCAAAACCCCACCACCCCATTTTTTTAATAACCCTTCATGAAGATGAGAGGCTCCTTTCAGTTTCACATATGCCTCTTTATTGAGGGCCCTAGAAATGTGGATAAACTAGACATCCTTAAACATTAAGACCTCTTTTTTATTCATTTAATAAGCCTAGCTAATTTATCATCATTCAAAGCCTTTCCATTGTTCATAAAATTAAGGATGATGGAGGATTCATTGATAAATATGAGAGATATAGTGATTAAAGAGTTTATTGATGTTATTCCCAAGAGGAGAGCATAAACTTATGGCTAATTGTTTGGGGTTAATGTGCCTAATCTCCATTCATCTATTAGTTCTTTAGTTCCTCTCATATCATATATGACCCCCCTATACTTTTCACCCCTAGAAATAAGTAATAATATGTGTGTGCACGCACGCGTGCACAAGTGTTCTATTTTTAACATTTCATTTTTTATTTCTCGATGTAATTTTTATTTTTTATTATCATTTATTTTTGTGTGTATTCCTCTTATTATGGAAATTTATATGTTTATAATGAACAATCATTTTTTTTGTTGGCAAGTGGTAGTACCTCCTAACTAGCAGGGTTCGCCATTGGCTGAGAGACCACAAACCAGAAGCATCTAAGCCGTCAAAATCATCCGGGGATCGCACCCAGCCTGGACCGCATCAACCCTTAGCATGGTTGGATTTTAGTATCTGCGGAGTTTCGAACCAACAACCTCGCCGCTTACGATGTGTTAACCATCACCCGCCAGCGATTGTTCTACATCTCACGGATTTATAGTGAACAATCATTAATTAATATAGATCACTATGACTAACTAGCAACTTATCTTTTAGCCTATGGGACATAAAATAGACAATGAATTGATGCAATGTTAAGGTACTCCTTGCATAAGGTTACCAGTTTGAAACTTCGTGGGTGCCAACCTTACATTTAAGAAAACCAGCAACTTATCTTTTTCAAATTTTTTTTATATTATATAGGAATGAAAACTTAAAAATTTTAATTTTTAAAATATTGTAAATTATAAATGCTTTCAATGTGTAGTTCCATTATGATTCATAAGTCCCAGAAAACTCCTAAACTTGAGTAAATCTTTCCATTAAATTCGTGATTTCTTAATTGTGGGATGAAATGTTACCTTGCAACAAATCCCTTTTATTTGCTTAATGCCACGGGCAAAGAAAAACTTAAAGGTCAAGATGTGAGACGATTCCCTCACAAGTTGCAAGTTGCAATTATGAACAATCGAACTCACACAATGAATGAAAATTGGGCCTCTAGCGCTTATAAAATAAATTGGAGTGAACCATGAGTCACGATGAAGGAATATCTAATACAATGAAGAAGGATTTGGATGTTTCCACTAATAAAGAAGATTTTATATTGAAGATTACAAGCAAATTTTATTATGCAATATTTAATGTCCATTTGTTATCGGTATGCTTCATATATAAAGTAAAAGTGGAGAATGCACATATAAAGTAAAAGTGGAGAATTCCACGTAGTAGAGTTGGAGAAAAAGGTGAATTTGATTTAACATGTTGTTATGCAAGTATTATTAATTAGTCCTAATACGTCTTTGATTATGTGAAATTTGGAAAGAGGAAAAACAAAAAAAAAGGATAAATCCAATGGAAAAGATAAATCATGTTTGGAGAGTATTTTTGTAAAAGGGTTATATCTCATATGAAGATAGGACACATCAAGTTTCTTATATGCATTTTATTAAAATATTATTATATATTTAACAATATTTTTGTAAAATGTTTGTATTTTTGTATTAAATGAAGTAAGATATGAGATTTCAATGTTTTTAACAACAAGGTAGGACATTTATTTTGTTTACTATCAATAAATCGTGAAAATGTAGTTGAAATTTATTTCTCAAAAATTTCTTTAGAAAAAGATTATTGCATTTCCTTTT
This sequence comes from Larix kaempferi, assembly GCA_027924585.1. Taxonomy (NCBI): domain Eukaryota; kingdom Viridiplantae; phylum Streptophyta; class Pinopsida; order Pinales; family Pinaceae; genus Larix; species Larix kaempferi. The sequence continues at coordinate 61,726,328 of BSBM01000299.1, forward strand.
AATAATAAATAGATAAGTGAAGCAAGTGGGGGTGCAAAGGAAGTGGTAAAAGGAAATGATATGAAAAGTTGTAAATGGAAGGTCACGAGTTCAAATCCCCCCCAAATTACACGTGCCCCATATTTGTGATCTATGTGGGTGCACTTATGGGTATAGTGGTAGTGGATGAGAATCGACCATGTGTCATGCAAGAACAAACCTTGCCTTAGTTGTCAATTACCCTATTAAAAAATAAATAAATAAGTGAAAATATTTATCTATTGTATTTTCTTTTCAAACTTTTGCCTGGTTTTTTCATGACAAATATTTATGTTGAAGGAATTTTATAGTGAGAATAATCAATAGGAACTATACCAAGATTCAACATCTACTAGGTGAATACATAGTCACCATGTCAATCCTTATCATTTGCTCTCCTCTAACCACAATGGTCCGCACACGCCCAGGTGCACGAGGGGGACAACAGTCGATTGGATAAATCGGCACTGTTATGGCGGAAGCATAAGAATAAGAATAAGCAAAGCAGGAGTACACTACACACATAAACACATGAACGCACAGATGATAAGCAGGAATACGAACTGATTTCTCTATTACTGAAAGATTACTCGATGGTAATATCATAAGATCATCAGACGTATATTACAATATTTTACATGCTTATATAGAATGTTGAGACGCTTGGGTGACTACCCGTTACGTTCAATTACACGAGAAGCTAGAACGGTTTCGGAAGTTCAACTGTTACAGTCGACTGGAAGACGGGGAGACAATATGTTGTAGTTTGATAGTCACAAGTCGCAAGTCAATGCTTGTCGAAGTCATGTCGAATTTGTGTCGAAGTCGATGAATTATCGTAGTTTATGTTAGAATTCGATAACAATGCCAATTGCTGAGTGGATCAAAACTCCTTCCTTAAGAAACAATGGGCCCCATTGTTTGCTTGATTAAGTGAGGAAACTTGTCGGTCAGTTCAGTAGCAGAGTATCATTTTCCTTGTGCGGGCATCTGTCCGGATTTAGCTACCTGAAACAAGGGAATTTTGTTCGTCCTTGTATGGCGTACTCATCGTCCCATGATGGTGTCGCAAGGAAGAGGTTCCTGAACATCTGGATGGATTTCTTCGAGTTCTGTTGTCTGCAAGTCATTTTGTTCCAACAGTGGTGCATAATATGGTCGAAGTAGATCCACGTTAAATACTGGATGCAGACCCAGGCATGAAGGAATGTCAAGCTGAAAATTATTTTCCCCAATCTTCTCAAGAATACTGTACAGACCATCTCGCAAAGGTTTCAACTTCTTATATGGACTGGTGAAGCATTCCTTCTTGAGATGCAACCAGACCTTATCCCCAATTTGAAATGAATGAGGGATACGATGCTTATCATGTCGGGCCTTAGCTTTTGCATTAGCTCGTTGAAACATTTCATGTGCATATCTCTGAATGTCAGATATATAATCTCGAAACTTTAATGTTTTTTCAACTTCTCGTTGGTTGTAGTTGGTGTTGTTCGACTGTGTCGAAGAGATAATCAAATCAATAGGCACTGAGGGTTGAAACCCGTAACATATCTCAAATGGACTCTTTCCCATAGAGCTGTGCTGGGCATGATTGTAGCTATGTTGTTTGTATGGAAGATTGTCATCCCATGTTCGTTGATGCTTGTGGTTGTACATACAAAGCAGTTCTACGACCAAGTGATTCACAACTTCCATTTGTCCGTCTATCTGAGGATGGAAACCTATCGACAATGAGAGTCTTGTGTCGAGCTAATACCAAAGAGTCTTCCAAAATATGCTGACGAATCTAGCATCTCTATCGGAAATAATGGTTGTCGGTAAACCATAGTGTTTCCAGACATGTTCAAAGAAGAGCTAAGCGGTTTGTTGTGCTATTGTAGTCTTCTTGCATGGAATGAGAATGGCCATCTTCTTGCATGGAATGAGAATGGCCATCTTGGAAAATTTGTCGACTACTACTAAGATCGCATCATGTTGATGTTTGGTAGTAGAATATTCCGTCAAGTAGTCCATAGAAACATATTCCCATGGTCGACTAGGAATTGGTAAAGGTGTGTACAATCCCTGTCGTCAATTAGGCGGTTTAGCAATGGAAAAAACCAAGCATGATCGAATGTACTTGTTGATGTCGATTTTACGTGTGGGCCAAAAGAAATACTTTTGGAGGATAGAAAGGGTCTTTTCTACTCCAAAGTGTCATGCAGTCTTGCTATAGTGTGCATCCCAAATGAGCTACTGTCAATGCTCACCGGTCGGTACACAAAACTGTCCAAGCTTGTACAACAAGGTGTATTTCAGGAAAAAGTTGGAGGTCCATGACTTGTCAGTCTGAAGTTGTCAGTAGACTGGTGAAAAGTTGATTTCTTCCTGATACAATTGAGGCCAAGTAGTGGTGTCATATCCCTGCATACTCATCACTGTAAAAAGGAGAGTAATGGGTGGTTGACTTAGACAATCGGTGGCGGCATTGGCTTTACCTTTCTGATACTTAATTACCAACTGAAATTGTTGCAAGTAATTAATCCACTTGAGTTGTCGAGTTGTTTGTAATTTCGACTGGGACGGGGTGAACTGTAAAGGCTTGTGGTAAGTGAGGATGACCGTTTCCTTGCCAAGGACGTAATGTATCCATTTCTTAAGAGCTTGCACAATGGCGTACAGTTCTTTTTTATACGTCGAATATCTTCTAACAGTGTCATTAAAAGTTTCAGAATGAAAAGTGATTGGTTGACTAGACTGAGTGATCACTGCACCCAAGGCATAGTCCGATGTGTCTGTCTCAATCTAAAAGGGTTGGTGCAAATCAGGTAACACAAGTATTGGTGCAATGCAAAGCTTTTGTTTGAGTTGTTCAAAAGCTGCTTGTTGTGTCGGTGTCCATTTGAAGACATTTTTCCCATTTCCTTTCGTGAACTGATTCAAGGGCTAGGCCATGTGACTGAAACCGAGTATGAATCATCGATAGAAATTCTCCAAACCAATAAAACTTCTTAATTATTGAGTGCTTTGAGGAATAGGCCAGTATTTGAGGATTTGTACTTTGTCTGGGTCAATGTGAATGCCTGCAGAGTCAATTACAAATCCCAAATATCTGATGTTTTCATCACAAAGGAACACTTGTCTATGTTCAAGTAGAGTCAATGTTGTTGGAGAGTGTCGAGGACTTGTTGAAGTTGTCCGACATGTTCTTCCCATGATCGACTGAAAATCAATATGTCGTCGAGATAGACAATGACCCATTTTTAGATGAAAGGTCGAAGAATATTATCCATGTATCGCATGAAGGTCGCAGATGCATTGGTTAAGCTGAAAGGCATGACTAACCATTCAAACAATCCTTCCTTGGTCCTAAAAGTAGTTTTCCATACATCTGAGGGCTCGATTGGAATCTAATGATATCCTGACTTGAGGTCGAGCTTAGTAAAGAATGTACCACCTTTCAGATAGTCGATGAGCTCGTATATCCATGACAGAGGGTATCTATTCTTTACCAAAATTTTGTTGAGGGCCCTGTAGTTGATGAACATGCACCAAGTCTTGTCTTTCTTTGGAATAAGTACTAATGGACTCCCACAAGGAGAGGAGCTGGGTCGGATATGACCTTCGTCGATCAATTCTTGAATTTGTCTGTGATTATCTTCATTTTCGAGAATGGATCTTCTGTAAACAGATGCGTTAGGTAATGAAGAACCAAGAGCAAGTTCAATAGAGTGTTTTACCTGGCAATGTCGAGGTACTATGTCTGGAACTTGGAATAGGTTCTGGTATTAATCAATAATATTGCGTTCTACTACTTCTGTTGGGAGCTTCACTGGTTGGTGAATCGACTCATTGTTGCAGTCTTCCTAGAATGTTGCAGATTTATCATAATCAATGCAAATTTGTGAGCATGATTGATGAGATTATTCATCTTTTTAGTAGATATCATTGTAACTGTTGGTGTAGGTCATCACTCTGGTACACTATACCATTGATTCTGAATTCAGAAAATCACCTTCTCAGGTCGTGACTGATAACTTCAATAGCAATCCCAAAGGTAAGGTTTCCCAAACAGGGCGTCGGATATGGGGAGTGGTGCCACGTTGCAAATTAATTCATCTTCAAAAGGCTTTATGAAGTAGGCGAGTTTGCATTGTTGAGTGATTATTAGCTCTTTTCCATCCTTCATGCAATCGATGTTGTAAGGCTGAGGATGTCGAGTGGTAACAAGACCTAGTTTCTTCACAAGTTCTTCAGAAACAAAGTTCTTCTGGCTTCCGTTGTCCACAATCAGATGCAATGGATTGTTTTGAAACCTTATCCATGTATGCAATAGGTGCTCTCGTTCCTCCTCATCAAAGATAGTCGAGGCTGCTGAAGATGTCGATTTTGATGTCAAAAGGGTTGTTTCTTCTGGGTCAGATTCTACCACAATCTTGTTGAATGCGTTGGATGTCGACGCTTTTTCCAAAAATGTCTTTCAAGCTTTTCATTCAGACGTATCATGCAAAGATGTGTGGTGGTAATCACACCATTTCCCTGTAGGAGGTTTTTTTCTACATTCCCTTTTGTGAAAAGGCTTTTTGCTATGATCTAGCCTTGGCGGAGTTGGATGAGAATATTTCGACTTGTCGAAGTTGGCTGGTTCTTTCTTACCAGGTGGTCGTCTTGACGGTTTAGTCGCGAAGCGTGATTTTTCCCTTATGTTTGGTTTTGAGTTTGCTGGCATAGTGGAGTTCATCCACTAGCGTATTGACAGTCAGAAACTCCATCTCTTGTTGAATGTACTGGGACAATCTGCTGACATACTTCAGAACAAGCAATTTTTCTTTTTCTTAAACACCAAGTCTAGCCACAAGTCGATAGAAGTCGTTGGTGTAACTTTGTACAGACTGGTGTTTCCATTTCCTCAGCTGCTGCCACTTCTTATACTATTTTTCAAGGTACTTGGGAGGGTAAAACTCCTTTTGGATGTATTCCACAAATTTCTCCCATGTGTCTATGGGGTCTCCGCTTTTCTCCATCTTTGTCGAGAGGTTCTCCCACCAGCAGTGCATGGATGCTGACATCTTTAAGGATGCAATGGTGATCTTTTCAGATTCCGAGAGTTGATTCATAGACTAATAGGACTCCAATTGTTGTACCCAATTGTCAATGGATTCCATGTCAATCTTTCCTTCTAGATTCTGTATGTCCAAATTCATTTTGCACTTTGAAGGGGATGATTTTGTCCGAGTTAGTTCTCGTCGGAAATACTCCTGGTGTTGAAGTAAATCACTTAAGAATCTCATTGAACTAGTCGAACATTTTAGTTCATTATTGAGTCAGTGCTTTCTATATGAGTTGCTGTGTCTCATCGATTGCATGTTTATCGCATGTTTCTTCTACCATCTATGGAGGTAGTGTCTACTTGGATTGTTGAGTTCGGGAGCGTGTTTGAACTGGAATAAGTCAGGTAACTTCAATGGAAGTTGTTATCTCCCCAAATAAACATAGGCTAGTCGAGTCATCTAGGTGATAGGAAGTCTCTTATTATCTGTTTTTGGTCTACCCATGTCTGAGTTCTAGTCCGGTAGGTCTGAGAAGGTAATGAAGTCTGAAGTGATATTTTTGCATTGGCCTCCTTCCGAAGACAAAGTTTCAGGTTTCGGTAGTTTAGGAGGGCCTATTTTTGGTTCATTAGCTACCGAAAGCCGGGTTTTCGGCTGTTTATGGTGAAAAAGACAGAACACTACAACCATCGAAAGCGGAAAAGTTACAGCGTAAAGTGGAGAGACGGTTTTCGGTGGCTTGGGCGAACATGACGGTGTTCATTAGCCACCGACATTTCAAACATTTTTCGTAGCTCGAGGGGCAAAGTTGAAATCTTCCCTAGCAGCCAAAAGGGAAAAAGTTATGCCAGCATTCATGAAGCCGTTTCGGGGGTTTGGGCGAACACAACAGTGTTCATTAGCCACCGAAAGCCAGGCATACTTCCCACAGCTTGCCGTCAACTGGGGTGGGTTGGCTTCGGCCGTCGAAAATAGAAGGCATTAGCGAAAATCATTTTCCAGTGGCATAGCAGGTTTGAATACAAATTGTCAGTTGCCGAAAGGGAAGTCACGTCAATTGACTGACATGTCAAATCGAGGGTTCGGGGTCATGGTGCAGGGAACCCATCATAGTTAAGCCACTGAAAGGGTCATTTTAGCAAAATTCTGATGCACCCTGAGAGAAGTCCGGACGCCACTGCCATACTTCTGACCAGACGGACCTCTTTCCCATCCACTTAACCACTTTTCTCAATTTCCGTTCCACTGCCGCAATCATATCTCAGCCACCATCATTTCACCCTCATGATTACCCACCTTTGCATACCCTCAGAGTTAGCTCCCGAAAGGCCACACCACCTTCATATTTTTGCCCCCACCGTGTCGATTGAGCCCATTTTTCCCTGTTCCCTGTCACTCTCTCAGTCTGGTTTTGAGCAGCAAGCGCCACCAAGCAGGTCATCGATGCCGAAAGGGGGAGGAGCAGTTTTGAGAAAGGAATTAAGTGACACCTGCTACCCGGAGGCACACCCCGAGGTAGGTTAGTTTTTCAAAAATGTTGGTTTCTATAACTTTTGTAAAAAACTTCAGGGCTCTCACCAACAAGTAGCTGAAGCTTTCGCTCTCACATATGATGGAGAAAGAGCAGTAATCGGCAAGGAAGAGTTCCATGTGGATGAGGCCCTCATTGCCCAAGTAACAGAATTGCCCACAACTGGGGAGAGCTAGTTTAAGACCACGATTAAGAAGGATTTTGAGTTTAAATCATATCTGAAACTGGAGCATAGGAGTCAGGTCTGGAAGAAGGACATACCTATGTCATACCTGGAGGACAATTGGTAAGTGTTAGTGAAATCCATCCTGGCCTATATAATCTGTGAGGGTAGGTATAACCGGGTGTTAATCTATCATTTCAGATTGCTGGATCATTTCACGGGAAAAAACCCTCTAAATCTCCCGTTCTACCTCCACAAGAGCCTCACCAAAATGGTTCACCAAGTAAAGGCTTAGCCCTCCAAAATTGTAGGGAGGCTATTCCACCATGGTCTGATCAAATTGTTGGTCTTTGAGTTATTGCAGAGAAAGGGCATGAAATGGACTTTCTTTCTCTTCTGGAGTGGGATCGAAACCAAATTACAGCCAGAAGGTGGGAAAAAATCCTCAAACCCCGGGAGTGGAAAATGGAGAAGGAGGGCTCTTCCCCCAAATTTAGTTAAACCCCTTTCCTCAGCTCCACCGGCGAAGAAAACCAAAAAGAAGCTGACATTTGATGACAGGGATGAGGATGAGGGGATGGTTTCAGAAGAAATTCCTTCGAGAAGTGCAAATCCTTTGAACCTCCCTTACACTGATTCTGAAGAGGAAGGGGAGTTGCAGAGAGCGAAAGAAGAATTTGATGAGGAGAAAACAGGACAGGTGCCCCAGGAAGAAGCCCCAGCCCTGATGGAGCAGGAGAGTGACTGTGTGAAGTTGTCCCCATTTGCCTTTATGGAAGAGAAAGGCTTGGACTGTGTCAATTTACCCTCCCCTACACCCGTGGAGGAGAAGAGTTAGCAAGTGGCAGACAGGCCAACCCAAAAGGCGAAGATTTCAGCTTCACAAAGAATCAACTGGCTCCTTCAGCAAGCTTATGAACGCAAGTTCCTCTTGAAGGTTATTAAAGAGAAAAATGAAAGGTTGACAGCGAGGTACAACGAGCTTTACAGATACTTTCACAGATTGACCAAGAAACATGGAAAGATGAGGGGCAGAAACATAAGGCTTGTCAGGGAAAACATCTGATTGAGGAGAAGGGTCGAAGTTTTAGAAGGCAAGGAAGGAGGCCAAAGTCCCCAGCCCATGGCACATTCAAACCTAGAGACCTTAGTTGCTTCCGCGATTGACTTGGAAAATCCTCCGACCTCGGCCCAGGAGGAAGAAACATCCAAGTAACATGAGGATGTAAACATAGTTTTGACATTTCTTTTTGCAATTGAATCTTACATGGTTTTCGGCAGCTTGGGAAAACATCGGAACTGTTCATTAGCTGCTGAATCTCGTTCTGGTAGCTTATGGTGTGCAAGCAATGTCCTCCTAGATACCGAAAGGGAGATAAGGTTTTCCAGCACCCTAAAGGTTTCGGTGGTTTAGTCGAAGCATTATTTAGATTCATTAATCACTGAACGTCAGGCTTTCGGTTGCTTGTCACCTTCAAGCTCAGTTTTGTTAGCAGCCAAAAACGAAAATAAATGCACGAATATATCAGCAGGAAGCAAACCTTTTTGGTATGGTTCCTAGCACCTTGAAGACATTTTCTAGAAGGCTGACAGGCGTTTAAGTGTACCACGATCACCTCTGTTCATAGACTGGGAGCACTGGCAGATTCAACAGCAAAATATTCTTGCCTATTTTTGGAAAACACCCCTACAGGTTTCTACAGAATGGCATTTTCACACCTGTCCCAACCCAAGATGCTCGTCTCAAACTGCCAGGCGTGGTGTCACTTACACAGAGCAGTTACTTTGGTCATGATGCATTACTGCATCTATCATTCGTTGTTTTCAGTTTTTATTTTTAGTATATTCGATCCATCTGTTTGGGATCCAAAAAACTGTGTAATGGCTATAAAGCCGAAGACTGAAGCAGAATACAAGTTCGATTTTGGGATATTTTCACACATTTGTAAACTCAGACATTTTATGCAATAGTAGTAAAACCAGTTTCTTTCGCTATTAATTGTTCAGTTTTCCATATTCTTTCTGTTATGTACTTGTGTTTGAATGTTACATTCATGCGGTTATGTTTGCTTACATTTGATGACTATCATCTTATAATTGTATCCACAAGCTTAACTCTGCAAGTGTTCTGTGACTATTATAATCTACCATTCATATATAGGTTTTGTGTATGATTCTGCTGATATGATAGTTATTTCTCCATGCAATCACTTATTTTTAAAACCTCTAAATGCTAGTGGTTGAGAGCCTCGTCTATCTGAGTGCATTAGATATGTTTTGAGTGAAAAAGAGTGTTTGAATCGTCCAACTTGATCCAGCCCCTTTTATATTATTCATATTTTGGTCAAGTTACTAGGATCTTTCGACTGCAACCTAGAAAGACTCCTGGAGTGATAACAAAAGTGTTTACGCAAAACTTAAGCATGAACAAAGTTGATGTGCTCTGATACCAATGGTCTGCATGTGCCCAGGTGCACAAGGGGGACAATAGTCGATTTGATAAATTGGCACTGTTATGGCGGAAGCATAAGAATAAGAATAATCAAAGAAGGAGTACGCTACACACATAAACACATGAACACACAAACGATATGCAGGAATGTGAAATGGTTTCTCTATTACTGGAAGATTACTCGATGCTATGATCATAAGATCATCTAATGTATATTACAATATTTTACATGCTTATATAGAATGCTAAGACGCTTGGGTGCTTTCCCGTTATGTTCAGTTACAAGATTTGTTAAAATGGTTTTGGAATTTCAACTGTTATAGTCGACTGGAATACAGAGAGACAATTTGTCGTAGTTTGGCAGTCGCAAGTCGCAAGTCGATGCTTGTCGAAGTCGTGTTGAATTCGAAACTTGTCGAAGTTGTGTCGAATTCAATGACTTGTCATAGTTGATGTTAGCATTCGACAACAATGCCAATTGTTGAGTGGATCATGCAGTGTGTCTTACCTATTGCTAAAGTTAAATGTTGTTGATTTTTTTTGGTCGAGCATGCATCTGCTTCACCTATAGAAGAGTGTTGAGATTTGTTGGAACACTCATTAAAGATAAACAAATATGATCTTGAGTGCTCATTTTTCATTAAGATAATAAATATATAAATAAAATATGCAGTGCCCATTGATTTCATATTCCAAGAGCTCTCTTGGACTCCTCGTGATTCTTATTATTCACATGTGACTCTTCATGTGAATAGTAATAATACTACAATATAGTTTCCCATAACCACAAGGATTATGTTTCCAACATTCCCCCCCTTAATTCGAAGGGATGTTTGTGAGTCCAATAATATTTCTAAAAGAGATATAAAATATGGAATTGGATAGTTGCAAATGGTTGAGCCCATCAATGAAGTGCTCTCTCAATTGGTGGTTTAGGATGCCATAAATTTGGTTAGCAAAATATTTTCTATTATACAAAATGGTGGTTTTGGATGACCACAAACCTGGTTAGTAGAAGCCAATGTATTCTACTAAATGTGTGGTTTTGGATGACCACAAACCAATGCTAGATTATCATTTAGTATTACCACAAACATGGATAGAAAAAGTTGATTTTTTCTACTAAATGGGTGGTTTTTTTATGACCACTAACCAATGTTATATGATAATTTAGGATGACCACTAACCAATGGTATTTGGTGGTTTAGGATGACCACAAATATGGTTAGTAAAAGTTGATGTCTTCTACTAAAAGGTGGTTTTGGACTATCACAAACCTAGTTAGAAGAAGATGATTTCTTCTACTAAATGGGTGTTTTTGGATGACCACAAACCAAGTGGTATATGTGGTTTAGGATGACCAAAAAGATGGATAGAAAAATTTTATGTCTTCTACTAAATGGGGGTTTTTGATGACCACAAAAAAATGGAACCACTGATGAATTGATTGTTGAAGCATCATTTTAAAGTGAGAGAGATATATTTATATTTTGATGGCCTCCACTATCACTGGTATTGAAAAGTTGCAACATTGATGTTCTTTCTTTTGCAAAGGAGAGTGAGTAATTTCACTACCTTTCTTGAAATTCGATAACTCAAACTCCCAAGTAGTTGCTCTTACATAGAAGGTACAACCTTATGAACAAAGTCAAAATGGCATGGAGCACTACCTTGTGAGTCATCTAAATAAATTCCTTGATAGATGTACATAAACTTGTGGGAAAATACAAGAAATTGAAGAACAAAAGAGTTGTAAAAAGGATAATTAGACATAACAACTCTCTTTTCTACTTCTTTTTATTACTGACCCCACAATGTTAGTACCAATATTTTTCTTTAAAAACGAACTCCCTAAAAATGGAGATAATCATTGATCTCAATTCAACATCTTATTCTAGAACCTTAGAGTAATGATCCTTTTGAAGAGAATGCGTGATCTAACATTCTAAACCAGTTTTCCAAGGTTTTAAATAATCCAAATATAAATCTAATATATATATCCGTCTTCAGAAAAAAACTAATAGGACAATAATTAAAATCTTGCAATATAAACATGTACAAATGCCTTCATAGTAGAAGGGACCAAGTAGCAGGCACAACAAGACTGCTCAACAGCAAAGACAATGACATCAATCTCAAAGTATTAATTTGTTATGCAACTCTCCATCCATAACTCAACACTCCTTGAGGGGATAAAAAAGTATTGTTTACATCATTCACCATTATTCTAACATCCTCGATAATTTCTACACTGGGGAGCGCATACCTATGATATTGATTACTAATAGGTAACAAGATACAAAAGACTTGCAAAGTCATAAAGTAAGGGGTTATAAATCGTCATTCACCAACCAAAACTACACAAAGGTATGAACAACAAATTATGTACAAGAAAACAACAAAGGGTTCTTCTAAAAAAATGTACAATGTACACACTACAAGCACACAAATCATATATGGGAACAAATTTGTGTAGATATAAATTCAGAAGTTACATTAGATAAGGGCTAGAATTGAACTTTGTAGGTCTTCTATTACCATGGTTATCGTGCAAACTATAAAAAGAAGATTCCCATTTCATGAAACAAACTTGGAAACCCTTCTTAAACCCCAATTTCATTTCATCCAAATTCGAACAGTTCATATTATCAATATCTTTGCGTATAGCATAATAAGCAAACGAAAACATAAAATACTCAAATGCATTCAATCATTCCTGAAATCCTCTTCCATGTATGTCCTCCTTGAATCAACCTTTAAATAAAAAATGAAAATATTTAGATAAGATATATAAACCCATCTCCAATTGAAGCATGGTACAAATCCAAGACAAATGGTACTCGAATGGATCACACATACCTCCAAGCTCTAATATCACTCATGGAACACTCAATAAAGATATTGGACAAAGATAATTCTGAATGCTCATTTTCCATTAAGATAATACACATATAAATACAATATGTTGTGACCATTTCTTTCATATTCCAAGAGGTGTATTGGACTCCTCTTGACTCTTCGTATTCACATGTGACTCTTCATGTGAATAGTACTAATACTATAATACAATTTACCATAAACACAAGGATCAAGTTTCCAATAAGAACAACATTGAATCCCAACATTGGCTACCTATGATACCTTAGGTTGGACTACAATAAATCAACGTGTGAGAAACCATGGTTTTGAAACCACCTAGTGATGGATTGGTAGAACTCACCTAAGTTTCTCCTAGATGAAGCAAGCATCTGTTATTGCTTCTCCTATAACAAAGTGTTGAGAGCATCATTTAATCTCAAGAGCAAATGTTTCTCCTATGTACAATATTTTTGCTGGTATCCCATGAGACCTTAGGTTGGATTATAGTAAATCAAGGGGTGACCAAACATGGTTTTTAAACCACCCATTAATGGATTGGAAGCACTTATCCAACTTTCTCCCAAGTACTTAAAATATAGAAATTTTTATCTATGCATCCATAGGAAACAATGGAATACTATATTTATATGTATATATATCACTCTTGTGTCATGTTCTACTAGAATACTATTATATCATGGTGGGGGGGAGGAATCCATTGGTTCTTGGAGCAATAGCTTCTCTTAATTAGAAAACAAAACCATGAATGATGCCATGGTAGTTACTCCCTTATTAATTGATTCAAACTAAGGTTTAGACTCTATCTAATAGAACATTATCCATCTGTGTTTGTCTTAGTGATTGGTGGTTTTTTTCTTTCTAAATGGAATTCAGAGATAATAATTGTGATAATCTGCAAGGATCTAGCAACTGTAACAAACTCACAATCTAACTCTCAAGATTATTTGCAAAGAAGAAGAAGCATGCATTCAATAATCACTCATAACCACAGAATAATGGAAAATGTCAATATCATACAATGAATAATGAATGTAGAGAATGCATTACAATAATCAATGATGAGGAATCATATAGGATTCGAATTAGCCAAGTAGGGTATTTGAATTCTGAGCTCAAAGTCTAGCATGAATAACTACGAAGACATCAACTAGTCAGCAGTATAAGTCATGAGTGGTAAGAGTCAGTTAAGTGTGTCTAACTGAGTTTAACGGAACTAACTACCCATAAATCAAGGAATGGAGACTCTAAGTGGAGGGCATGAGGCTGTCTGACTCAAAGTCTAGCTTGGATAACAATGGAGACATCATCGAGTCAATAGTATCAATCATAAATGGTAATAGTCAGTCAAGTGTGTCTAACTGAGTCTAATAGAACCATCTAGGCATAAATCAGGGAATGGAGACTCTAAGGGGGGTGCATGAGGCTGTCAAATAGTCATGTGGAACTCCAGAACTAGCTAACTAGGAGCTACAAGTAGTCAGTATGAGCAATCAGTGGAAGAACTACTCAATCAATGCATTAACTGAATGATAACTCCCGGTAGGTGAGATAAGTCGCCCTAACTGAGTGATAACTGATGGTAGGTGAGTAAGAGTGATCTAACTGACAATGGTAGGTGAGAAAGGCACACTTGCTAAGCAGATAAGTCAAGGAGGGTGCGTTAGGTAGGTAGGAGGCCAAATGAGGGCTAAAGACAAGCTTTGGAGAGCTAGAAGCAAGCTCTAGGTGCTGGGAAGAAAACCATGATGATGACTAGATGCATACAACATGCATATTTTCATGCAAGCATGCAAAATACAAAATGATGGTGTGAATATTCCAACACCCCCCCGCAAGCTATACTATGAGGAAATAACTGGAAAATAAAATTAGGGCCCTGGTGACTGAGACCAAAGGTCACCCCGTACAAAAAATAAACTAAGTGAGGAAAGAGAGAAAACCCAATGGGAAGAAAGCCCTCCCTCAAAATAGACTGAAGGATGCTGATGAAGCATATAATCACTCACCCCTGAAGGAGGCAAGTGTCCCTCTTTACTGAAGAAGGATCGACCAATCTGAAATGGAACAACAATGTGAAAAGGATGAACCCTTCCATTCTGAAAATTTGATATGGTTCTTCTATGATCATGTGGATCACCAACAAGATCACCGACAGATCGGAGTGTAGTGGCTTCTCGTCGAGGAAGAGGAGGATTATCAGGTGAGAGATCTTCAGGTTACTATGGATCTAGATCTCTCATTTGCTCATATTCATCATCAGTTGCTAGACCTTCAGGTTCTTGTGGATCTGGATCTAGCATTCTATCATCATCATCACCATCTTTTGAATCCAAAATATAGTGTGAAGATGCACCATCACATCCAAACTCTAAATATAAAACCTCATGAGTAGGAGCAAGTAAAACTGGATCATCACATGCAAACTTTGAAATATCAAAAGAAGAAGTAAGTAAAATTGGCTCACCATCACTCGAAGGAGGAATATATCCAAAAGAATTGATGTCATGAAACTGCTCCAGAATATGCATGTAGTCCTCATTTGAACCAATATGACTGTAATCAATAGAAGAACAAGGACTAGATGATGATGGATCTTCATTAAGATCAAAAGAGGATATAGTAGTGGAGGCCCATAGAGTTGGACAAACATGTGCTGGATCTTGCATTCACAGTTTTTCAAGAGTCCTCTTTTTCTCAATCTCCTCTGATGTATCTTTGCCCTTTAGACAACCTTCAAAGGTGCCATGAACAAACTTGCTACTTAGAAGACCATCAACCATATTCTGATCTAGCTTGTGGTTGAAATGATATAGTCTACTCTCTTCACGAGTATGAGAGTGAAGAGCAGACTCCTTTGAGAGAGGCAAGAAGTGTGAAAACTCATAGAGTCTTGTCCCATGATTTGCAACTCCTTTTTTAATGATTTCCCTCTAAACCATGTCTTGAAATTCGACTTCGTATGGAGTAAATATCACCCTTTTGGGATACCTAGTATGAGTCATTTGATATACCGAAAGGACATTCGGTGCAAGAGAAGGAACAAAAAGCACATAAGAAAAGTGACCATGATCAAGATCGATTCTTCCAATCCCATGAGAGGAGACTTCTGCATCATTTCCCAAACTGACTAAAGGACCAATGGAGCTTTTGAAACTAGAGAAGAGATCTTTGGAGGAAGCCATGTGGCATGATGCTCCTGAATCTATGATGAAATAATAATCGGTTGATGCACTTGCTATGAGAGCATTACATCTTTCTTTGCCTTCAGATCTAGAAGATTCAGTATTAGGATCTTTCTTTCTTGCACATGCTAGTACAAGAAGATTGCTCTTCTCAAGTAATTGACCCATCAAATATATAGTCTTTCTCATGCAAGAAATCTTAGGATGAAAACCTCTAGAGCAATAGGTGCACATGGTCTTTCCCTTCTGAGAATGCTTGGTATTCCTTGAGTTCAAAACCCAATCAGGCTGATATGGAGAATTTGTATGCTTTGTATCATCCGATCTCTTGTCAGAAATATTTTGCTTACCTTTACCATTCCCTCTCTCTCCAACTGTAAGGGCTGAATCCAATTTGGGTTTGATCATTCCCATAGAGATCAACTTCTCTTCCTCTTGAGTAAGAGATTGGGTGAAATCATCAAATGAGGGAAACTTCCATTTTGGAATGGACAACCTAGCTGGCTGGAAATTAGAGACAAAAACTAAGAAGTTTGCCCCCAACTTTGAGAGAATGGCAAGTATAAGCTGCTTGTCTTCTTTCACTATCTCATATCTTTTAAACTGTGATATCAAGCTTTTAAACTTGGTAAGAAAGGCATTAATAGATTCAAAGCTGTCCGGACTCAAACATATGAGCTCATTCTCCAATTTGTGTCCTTGCATATCATCTTTCGGTCCAAAAAGAGTTTTGATCTTGTCCCAAACCTCTTTAGGAGATGTAATATCGATGACATGGAAGTGAATATCTTCATAAATTGAGAGAAGGAGTAGGCCAATTGCTTAATCAAGCCTATCCAAGTATTTGGAATTTTCAACTACACTAAGAGGTTCTACCATCGTTCCGTTGAGTGTTCGAGTGAAGCTCTTTGATCTCATGAAGAGAGTCATCTTGGATTTCCGCTCAACATAGTTGTAAGATGTATGCTTTAGATCCATTTGAAACAGAGAAGGTCGAATAGTTGAAGAAGATTCTGAACGGGTGAATAAACCTCCAAAACAAGAGAATTTTTGCTAATGGAGAATGCTACACTTCGACTGAACACTACCTTAAGGACACTTGGAACATAGACTAAGTCCTTCACACATGGCTAGACGTCACTGGATTTCTCCAATAAATTCAAGTAATAGCACTAGGATTTGATGTGAAAACTCAGAGGCTTCTGGTGCACAAGTAAAAGATAGCTGCTCAAAGAAATGTTGCAACTGCTGCAATGGTTGTAATTCGAATACCTTCTTACTGCTCTGATACCATGTGATAATCTACAGGGATCTAACAACTGTAAAAAACTCACAATCTAACTCTCAAGATTATTTGCAAAGAAGAAGAAGCATGCATTCAATAATCACTCATAAACACAAAATAATGGACAATGTCAATATCATACAATGAATAATGAATGTAGAGAATGCATTACAATAATCAATGATCAGGCATCCTATAGGATTCAAATTAGCCAAGTACGGCATTTGAATTCTGAGCTCAAAGTCTAGCATGAATAACTACGGAGACATCAACTAGTCAGCAGTATCAATCATGAGTGGTAAGAGTCAGTTAAGTGTGTCTAATTGAGTCTAACAGAACTAACTACCCATAAATTAGGGAATGGAGACTCTAACTGGAGTGCATGAGGCTACCTGACTCAAAGTCTAGCTTGGATAGCAATGGAGACATCATCCAGTCAATAGTATCATTCATAAATGGTAATAGTTAGTCAAGTGTGTCTAACTGAGTCTAACAGAACCATCTAGGCATAAATCAGGGAATGGAGACTCCAAGGGGGGCGCATGAGGCTATCAAATAGTCAAGTGGAACTCTAGAACTAGCTAACTAAAAGCTACAAGTAGTCAATATGAAAAATCAGTGGAAGAACTACTCAATCAATGCACTAACTGAGTGATAACTCACGGTAGGTGAGATAAGGCGCCCTAACTAAGTGATAACTGATGGTAGGTGAGTAAGAGCATTCTAACTGATAGTGGTAGGTGAGAAAGGTGCACTTGCTAAGCATATAAGTCAAGGAGGGTGCATTAGGTAGGTAGGAGGCCAAATGTGGGCTAAAGACAGGCTCTGGAGAGCTAGAAGCAAGCTCTAGGTGATAGGAAGACAACCATGATGATGACTGGATGCATGCAGCATGCAAAATACAAAAATGATGGTATGAATATTCCAACAATAATTTCAAATACCCATAATAGGAAATGCTTGCTCTTGAAGGGTATTCATGCTAGGAAATAATAATTAACCTTGAGCAAGATGTATAAAGTTTGTTATTGCTCTCTCTCTCTCTCTCTCTCTCTCTCTCTGTATATATATATATATACCAAAGTTTCTCACTACAACTAAATTCCAACTAGGGTTCTCATTATTAGTTTGTAATTTAACTCTCTTGGTATAAACTTATCTATTTTTTTTTTTTGGGGGGGGGGTGGAAAATATTAAGGTATAAATACGTAGAAAATCACCATATTCTATGACTAAATCACATATGTATTACCATATTTTACTACTACTTATGGTATAATGAAGTTTATTCAATAGGAAATAACCAATGGGAAACATTGTTTGAACTTCAACTTATTGGATAATAGCATCAAAACACTACGAAGTGTTGTTTTGAAGAACATATTATATAGAGACATATTACATGAAAACAATGCCAATACTTTATAGAAAGAGTTGAGAAAGCCTCCCTGTAGATATATGCATGTTCAAATGCATGAAGATTTGACAATTTGTTATATCCATACTTCACAAAAGTTTTTTGGGATTAACATTGTTCTTTTATAGTAATTTGGGAAATGAATTTTCAATTGATAGGTAATAAACCATCAAATTGGCTTGGGTTTGGAGGTGCGTGAGGTGTCCTCCTGGACTCCGATGAAAAGATAGAATTGACCGTCTCTCAAAGTATAAACAAGGAGACTAATAATCAAACTGATCTATATCAATTGTATATGGGATTGGAAATAATTCAAAGTATTTAGATCCCTTTTTTTAATCCTGGCAAGCTCTCTTTTGGTTATCAAGCATGTAAGAAACACATTGTCAAAGAGGTTGCCAATCTATCTAGAATCTTTGAAAGGATCAATTGGATCCTTAATCAGGTAAAAGAATCAAAACTCTCGTATGTTTTTAAAGGTATAACAACACGATTGAAGATAATCTAGACAATGAAGCAACCAAATTGGATAGGGGTCTCTTCGTTCAAAATGGATGTCTTCCTAAATGTAGGTGGCTCCCCTATATTTTTTATATGGTGGATTTTAGGTTTCAATTTTTAATGTCCAATTCAGTGAACTTGGAAACCAATGGCATTGCGTACATCTATAGGTACCTTCTTTGTGTGAGGGATCGCTTGAAATTTATGGCAAGTGAGGGATCCATAACACCCCCTTATGTTCTTGGATTCATCCTATGCTTACCTCTCCTTTGTTGTTTTCGTTATAGCTCTTTTGGGGTGTTTCTCCAATGTTGGCTGTATAAATTTGGTTAGCAATACCAGAGGTGCGATAAGGATTGGGATGCATGGTTGTACGGATGCTTCAAGTTATGAAATTGATGGTACTTAACCAATTTCTTGGGTAGTCCAAAGAGGTAAGGCCAATCACCTTCTCCACATCTCATTTGGCTGGGATATGATTAAATTTGTAGTGCTTAGGGTGGATTGTGGAGTTGGAACTATGAAATCTTATTTCAGTCCCATTTGACATGGATCATTTTCTCTATGTGGTGGGAAAACCATTTCTTGGATGGGGAACCACCATATTTCAAGGAATTTACTGCATGATGAAATGGATATCCCGTTGAACTAGGGAGCGGATGGGGGGGATAGTCTTAATGAAATTCATGAAATAAAGATGATGATGCGTCATTTGAAATTATAGATGGATGGAATGAGGAGGTCAATTAATGGCATAAACTCACATATTACACAATAGGATGTTAGACAGGAGGATCTTGAGAGTAAAGTGAAGGAGTAAGGGAAGGTCGACAAGTTGATCAATGACATATAGTTTCACTTCAACATCATTCTGGATTTATCATAGGGCATGTAGTCTCAAATAGTTCATTATGTGGGAAAATAAATTTCTAAGTTAGAAATAGTCTCTTCATTATTTTACTATTATAATTAGGAATGGAATGATTAAAATCTATATTTATTTATTTTGTAAGGGATTATTGTACGTGTCATTTCTTGAATCTCAAATTTAATTTTATGTGTTATTATTTCAAAAATGCATATGGGTTGTTCCTTCTTTCTTAGTTGGGTGATCATCAATTATTATAGCTAGGGTAGAGATGGGACTGCTAAGTGATGGGAATTTGTGTATGGTGCTTTGTTATGGTATAGATTAGCTATCCAAATTCCTTTATTTCTTAGCAAAGCATGTTTCCAAATGTTGTATCATGTTTTTCAGGTTGGTCCTTTACAGTTCTATCCTAGTGGTGCATGGGATGCACTATACTCTGAAAGTTTTGTAAAGGTCTATAATGTACTACCAACTACTCTCACTGCAAGACAAGCTGTAAAGGTGCATGTATTCCTAGGTCTACATCTACTATAAACGGTTCCACATTGTTGTTATACTTCCATTATTTGCTTTATTTATTTAAACCAAAGGGTTTCATTTATGATAAATGATGTATTCTTCCAGGCAATGATGTATGCTCATCTCAAGAAAAAGGAATTTGATGCATTTCTATTTTTGTATTAATATTGAGAGATTTAAATTCTTGGATGTGCTTGTTTTATTTTTAGGAGGATTTAAGAACAAGGGGTTTGAAGGATGATACAACTTGTACTATCTTTGATATTATTCCTCCAAAACACTCTACTTCTATTTCATTTCCTCCTAAGAATAAAAATATGTTGAGATCATTAAATTTTATATTCAGGAAATGATATTGAGATTCAATGATTATATTGACTAGCAATCTTTTTATAGTTGGAAATTTTGAAGAACTCTTTGAAGAAGGGTCATTAATGATTGTTGATAGGTTGGTAGTATTTTTATTAAATTTCTCCAGAATTCTTTCATTTTAGAAAAATTTTAACCTTCAAGTTAAATTTATACCATATCTGTTGTTTTACTAGATAAATCATTCCCATATTATTTATGTCTCTATTATCACAAAAAATAACAAGGATCATAAATGCAAATAACAAGTGGCTTGTGGTGGTTATGGTATGGTGTTTGTTAACCCATGGGGATGAACATGATAAGGTGAGACACTAGGGAAAAAATTATGAGTGGACAAATTTGATAAAGGCCGTAATTGTTTTGAGGGATGATGGGATTCATGGCACAGGTTGTTTCCACTAGGGTGTCATAGTACCTTGTGAAAGATAGATTCAAGCGTTTCAATTTCAAAATTGAAGAGATGCTCAGGAACCATTAATGTTGGATGGTTCTAGATGCGTAGCTCCAAGAGGGGATTGTGATTTCGATCACAAAGAAGATGATACTATCCTATCAATCCTTATGGGGAAGACCTAGAAAGTTTAAAATATAATAAAACCCTCATTGATGTACAATTTTATGAAATGAATACACATAATTTTTTCCCATTGATGTTGAGATATATTAATCTATATTTGCATGTAATAACAATTTTGAAACCAAATCTACATTGGCATATGAAAAAGAAGCAAAATTCACAATTTTCTTGTTTCTTTTCATAGCCCATGGGCTAATTTTTTTTTTATGTTTTTTCCCAGAAAAGATTCATCAATTTCCATATTTTTCTAGTATGATTCGTCCAACTTCCACATGATAAAAATATTTTACTCTAAATATCACCAAATTTGTCCAAAAACTATATAAAATCCTTAGATATTTTAGTATTTTCACTAAAATATCGCCAAATATTTTATGGTTGGAAATTTAATAATTGGTAAGATTCGCTAAGGTTTCTACACTTTCAAAAAAATATGTATCCTTAAAATTTTCCCTGTTGGTAAAACAATGATAAAGTTGGATCATTCTCATGTCTTATGTGAAGACTCCATATGTTTATGATTGAAACGATGCAATTTCATTAGTTTTATTGGATTTCATTTTAGATTTTTTCTTTTTATTTGATTTACTGGAGCTTATGAGTGAAAGTAACTTAGTGCTTATGAGGAACCAACATTTCCACAATGGTTAGGGAGGTCCACATTGATTTTTTTGGTTCTTTTATCATTTTTTTTATATACATTACCATTCTTATAGAACTTGGAGGTCCAAAAAGGCTTTTTACATATTTTTTTATTATCATTGTTGTTTATCCAATACCAATCACTTAACTCAACTTGTCCCTGGTTTTGTCGATACAAGTGTTATTTGAAGATAAATGTGACTTTGGAGGATTGGATACCTAATGAAAATGTTGAATTCCTTCATGGTGAACACATCATAATGAATTTTCCCCTGGTTCTCTTGTAGTCATATTTTCATATTGGCCTTTTGAAAACATACAATGCTATTGCCTCCTTTGTTTTTGGAGAGGACTACAAAAGGCGGAAGAAGAAATGATAGAAGAAGGAAGTGCGGGGTAAAATAGTGGGAGTTTCCGAACATATGCTAACTGCCACAACCGTTTTGTAACTACCCTCAAAAGTATAAAAGGAAGAGGAATGTAAGCAACAAAAGAGGGAAAAGAAGTGATAGATGTGAACGATCAGAGGAAAATAGAACAACAGAAGGCAGAGATAGCCAAATCCGCTGCAAAGGATAATGTTCCAGGTGATCTCCTGGAATCCACAGTTTCCATGTTACAAGGTTGACGTTTTGAATCCACAGTGCCTTTGTTGGCCCATGTGCAAGAACCCATTCTCAATTTTGCAAAAACAAATGGTTTCATTCCCGAGACTTGGTTTTTAATGAGAGGTTGTTAACTCTATGGATACCTATGTGACGATGAGTTAGATTTGGCTATGGTGGGATAAGAATATTGATCATTTCACAATAGAGGAATTCGGATTACGAGGGTAAGAAGTATCGATGTTTAGACAATATATTTTCTACAGAGGGCCAACATTATATCAATACAAAATTCTATGGATTGAAATTTCGGTAACCCTAGAAAAATGGTTACGCACACTTTCAAAAGCTCTTGAATATCAAAACCGACAAAGAAATATTGTCCAGTGGACCCAAAAAAGAACTTATTAGACTGAATCATCTAGATTCACTACTAATCATAACTGTATATTTCTGGGTAGAAAGTTCCCTCATTGGGTCACGGGGGGTTCACTAGTGAGGCAATATCATATCGCGTCCATTCATATTGGGGGTTTGAATACTCTTAAAGACCTCAAAAATATATTTCCATGTATTAAGGGGTCAAGGGGGGTCTTAATTTGACATAGTAATATAAATATTGGGGGTTATTTTATTTGGGTGGGATGAGGAATAACCTCCAAATCGTGGGATGGATTCATACCTCCAAATCATGGGATCAATTCACACCCATCTAAAACTTAAGGACCCCCCATTTTTATTTGATATTGCTTATGATCCTAAGTTTTGCATAAATCTAATAATAGTGTACCAATGATAATATCGATGGAAGTCTCCTTGGATTACTGGCATTAAGCAATCAAAATTTAATAGCTCATTTAGGCTTTGTTTGAATTGATGTTATATTGTTTTTCATCTTTAATTTAAGAGAGGTAGCTAATTGGGAGTTCTGGAGTTGAACAATTGTATTGTATTTTTTGTAGGCATTCAAGTAAAAGATCCAACTCTTCATTTTTTAGGTTGGGGTTTATATGGGTATTGCGATTTAATCAAACCTTGCTCCATGACAAACAAGAAAAGTGAGATCAATCCCTTTTGGCTCTCTGGAACCAATAAAAGTTAGATCAATCTTTCTTGGCTAATTATTGTTTCAACTTTTTGTATTCTTCTTTAACATTTTTACATTGCCAGTTATGTAGATTTGTTAAATTGAGCCTTATATTTGGCACATTCATAATTCTAATTTCAATTCTTAAATGCAAGGCATCCGTCTTAATATTGTATTGGAACTGACATGAACATATGTGAAAATCTAAATTCTTATTTACATACCCTATGTGTTATTGTTACCATGAAATGGTATCATATAAGTTTCACCATCTGTGTATCTTTATAACTATTGCATGCTTGAAAGCTAACAATGGAGATTTTTACCTCTCCTGTAAAGATAAAAAAAAAAGATATTGCCTAAGAAAAGGTAACTAAATGTTGTTAATTCCCTTGATTGCAAGAATAATTGTAGAGGAAGTGGAGGAAATTCATTGCATCTTGTGAATGACCCAAATCCAAGCTATGCACAAGATTATATGGTGTTATTGGAAAGTAAGAGGAATTTTTCTATGTTCATTTGGGTTCAAACATCAATAATGTTTGTTTGATAAGAAGGTAAGGGAGTTCATCCACGAAAGGGTTTCAATTTTTCTTTTTTATAGATTTTAATTTATTAAGCTTGTATAAAACATGAGCTCTTTATGGCTATGCTTATATTTACATGATATAAAATGGGTAGATTGGTAGGTTGTGGTGTGAAACATCTGCAATTCTCATATTTTCTAAGCATTGCACTAAATATTAGACTATAATGCTTTTACATTCTTTGTTATGTTGATCTCTTGACTTGGTTTCCTTTTACGCATTTTGCCTTCCCTAGTATGATTTTGTTGGGTGTTCCACTATCCAATGCTACAAATTGTTTAGTCACCCCTGCAATCCTAGTGGGACCATTATTAGCATTATACTATTATTTTATTTAGCATCTTGTTTGCTTATACTAAGATGTGTTAGGGTTCCTGTTTGTTACAACTTAATAATATGATAAATAAGGGGTATTAAAAATGGGTTGATAAAAATGGATACTTACAATATCTGGTGAAACTAGGGGTTTTATTAATTGGAAAGGCATATTGGTAGGGGGTTTCAATAATAAAATTTTAGGAGCAATTTTCCAATATTTCATGAAATTAGGGGTATTCTTTAATATCATGTGAACGATCGTGCTATGTAACAAGTTCACTAAGTGAACCCCCCGTGCATTGGGTATGCTCTAGAATTTGCAACTGAAAACAACCAATCGGCATTTAAAGTTAAAGACGAACTCAGAATAGGATCTAGGAGAATATTGTTGAAAGAAGTTCCAATATGGAGTAAGACCTGTATGTTTGAATTTCAGTTTCTTCCTATAGACTTGATTAGAATGGAGGATTAAAACCCTCACACCCAAGGGGAAAAGTCGAGGTGATGCTATTAAATTTCAAAAGGTAGAACTACTATCAATGGATGGGGTTTATAGTAAAGAATCAATGGATGAAAGAGTAGAAAGAAAGGTGGAAATTTGTGAGCAATGGTGGAAATAAAAAATGAGAAAGGCATAGAAAAGAAGCATGCAACTGGATAAAGAAATGTAGAATAGGGAAAAGAGTGAAGAAATCAAAGAGAGGAACTAAATAGATCTAGACTAAGGCAAAGATAGATAGAAGTGCTAGATATCACAGTAAGAGGAAGCTAGGGATAAGGCCCAAGTGGAAAGAAGGGCTATAGAAATCAACCACCAAGTAATGAAACATCATATCAATCACCAAAATCAGCCCTTGATGCAGTTGCAAAACATCATGAACTATCAGTACCTGTGAAAAATGAAAGTACAACAGAAAGAGAAATCCCCATTGTCGTTGAAGTGGTTACTGGAAGCAACACATGTAGCACTCCGCTGATTGACCCCTAGGCGCACTAGAAAAATATGTTAACAAACTCTCAAAATTTTGTTTTACAATTACCTTGGAATAGTCAGATGAATAGTAATACCAATATCTCACAAATTAGTTCATTAGTAGGAGGAAGTAGTAGTAGTTCTTAGCATAATAGTAGTAACAGTGTAGCACAACCAGGACCGCAAGGGTTTGTATTGGTAGGAAATATAGCTATGAAAATGGATAGAGTACCAATAGGACCACCCCTGAAATGTCCAAATTGTTTGGGGAAAGGAGGATACGGTGATGCATCGCAACACTACTTCCTATGTGAAGCGATCTGGAATGCCAGAGAAACCCCAACAATGGATAAGTTGGTTGAATTTCAAATAACTTTAAGTGGAAGGACCTTATAATGGTACACGTAGTTTCTTGAAACATGAAGACCTCTAGCTCCCACTTTAGTTGAGACAAATATTTTTTTCCTGGATGAATTCTAACAACCCAAGTCCGAGCAGCAAGGTGTTGCAGAATTAAAATAAATTAGGCAGATGCATGGAGAATCTACCTAGGCATATGTGCAATGTTTTAGGGATGTACTAACTAAATTAATATTTATGTTCCATTAGTACCACCATAAGGAATGGTTTATTTAGGTTTTACTTCCATTAAAAAATATACCTTTATCACAACAAGTGATAGACTTGCCTAGAACTACATTAGAGCAAGCAATGAATATTGACACCATGCATAAAAATCTGAACACTACTGCGGTTGCAGATTCACCATCTTCTAGAGAACTAGCACATGCATAATAAGAAGGTGGAAATAGTTGAAATACTTAAGGATTTCAATATACCAAAAGAAAATCGACTACATGTATGGTGTACTAGTTGCATGATAGAAGGACATAATGCTTCAAAATTCTCTAGGACGAGAGGTGGAAATTTTTTGTCAAATGTCCCATTTAATGGAGGATCATTTAATATAGGTTCAGGTGCAACAATTGCATAGGTTTCGCAGTGAACCAATTTCACTCAGTAAGATGTACAACGTACCCAGAACTACCAAGTGCTTCTCCCAATGACTATTGCAATATTTTCAAATAATTTGGTCATCTTCCGCAACTCTACCCAATATTATAGAAATACTCCTCAGTCCCAAACACAATATACTATGAATTTTCCGTGTCCACTATACATAGTTCTACGAAGTGTAGGGAAATGGATGCTCTGATAGAAATGTTAGATCGCTCTATATACTAGGTGGCAAATCAACCCCTCAAAATAGGGGGAGTACATGGGAGAATATTTGGTGGCCGATGAGGAGGCGGTTGCACAGGCCCCATCTGATGTTGCAATTGCAATGATATTGGCCATTTTTCATGTGACTGTCCTCTTCCAAAAAAAACACAGCATACCTATTGTTGCAAGAACACCCACATTGTGAAGGAATGTCCTAAATTGATCACGAAATGGGAATATTGTGCAAGGATTCCATCCAACTTCATTAACTATATATCATGAGAAGACTGAAGTGCAACAAGATTTGTTGTTAATCAGGCAGGCACCAAAGTTGGATCAATCAACGATGACCAAACTCCCCAGTAATTAGAAAGGAAGCACCAAGTAAGACTAAGTATATTCCAGTCCAATATAAACATATATACTGGGAGTCTGTAGACATGTTTGGTCGAATACCAACACCATCATCCCGAGATGAAGTAGGACCATCTGACCAATACAAAAAGAATGGCTCAAGAACTAATGAGGGAGAATCAGGTAATAACAAATCAAGGGACTTTGTTTCATTATGGTTCCATTTATTAAAATATATTTTGGAGGATGAGAATGCCACTCATAATTTGTGGAGAGCACTTCAAAACCTACACGATGTTGCGTAAATTGATGGTGATATCTGTGCCCCACTACTAGAAAGAAGCATGTATTTGGTGCAACAAAAGCGAAAGAAGATGACTAGTCGAGAGTTTCATCTAGAAGCACAAGTACATGGCTATGATATTAATAATGTGATGCTAGAATTAGGATATGATGTAAACATCCTAACAAAGAATTCATGGGAATCAATGGGATCTCCACCTATTGTCTATTCTCCCTTTCAGTTGAGGATGGAAAATTCGTATCGTAGTTTCCCCAAAGGTTGGATAGATAATGTTGAAGTTGATTTCAGAGGTGTCAAAACCACTATATATTTTGAAGTAATCAAGATCATGGGAAGAATGGACTCCTACCCAGCAGTGCTAGGAATTGAATGGGCTTACAGTAAATGTAGGATAATTTATTTGAAAAATAGAATTATGAGTTTTGAGGTTGATGGCATGAAGGTAACAAAACCTCTAGATCTACACGAAGGTCTATGATACATAGAGATAGTCCAAGAAAATACGGAAACATATGTCATGGAAAACATATATTTTCTAACATAAAGGAAAAGGGAATATTATGTAAACTCGACAGCAGAGAGATTAGTACGTTGTAGGATCATTTGGTCCTTTGATAGCGATTCTGAGGAGGCCTAGGACAATTGGAAAAATGAGCGACATGAGCTCTCATCCAAACATTGAGAAATGGTGAAATCAGTTTGCTGGATTGGAGTAGAAGTGCATGATTCACCAAGGTATGATGTAACCAATAGCCTAGACCATTTCCTTAGGAAAAGGATTTAGTCACCAAGGAATACGATAGGGATGTTCTTGATACCACACTTAGAGGTACTCCCACAAGATGGTGGGAGACACAAAAAGATGATATACATGATTGGGATACCACTCAGTTTTCACTAATGATAAGATTCAAGATGCCCATGCATGCCAATATGGTGAAATAAATATACATGGGAGATTCCAATCCCTATGAGCACATTGGCATGTGTGAGAACTAGTGGGAATCAAATGGACTCCATCCAAAGTCTTGGGTTCATCAATTCTTTCACGAGCTTGGACCCATCCCAAAATCCTGGTACTTACATGAAGAAACAAGGAGACAGACTAGATGTTGGAAGACAACGTTTTCAAAATTATGTTACGACATTTCAGTTTCAATAACCAGTGATATGGTGATGGAAGCATTATTGGTTATTAAGGAAGAATTATTCACAAACAAGTTGCAGAATGTGGGACAATCGTATGTATATCCTGAGAATCAAGAAATTTCAAACTCGCATTCATTATTCCTGAAATAATATTTCCTCTTTGTTGCGCAAAGTTCGATTGGGAGAACTCCAATCCAGATGAGCTCGAGCATTTCTTGCACTTAACCTTCAAGGAGTCGGAACGATCTCGAGCAGTGAGACAGACAAAAACCAAAGATACTAGAGAAATCTATGCACAACCTTTAAAATTGTATAAAGTCAACATTGGTACTAAATATAAACCAGAGATGGCAACCAATGGGGATTATTGGGATGAGCAAATGGTGTCTGAGGGTGCATCACTATTGAAAGAATATGACGATCTATTTCCGCAAAGTTTTACTAAACTCAAATGGACTTAGAGAGATCTAGGAAAAATGAATATTGCATTGAAACCATGTTCCAAACCTATTAAGCGTCGACTGTATAGACTTAATCCATGAGTGAAGAAGAAGATGGATAAGGAGATTGACCACATGCTAATCACAAGGATAATTTTTCTAGTATATGAATTACACTAGATCAGTCTTATCATCATCCAAATAAATAAATATATAGAGTACATCATAATATGTGTTGACTATCACATCTTGAATGTTGCCTATGTTCATGACCCATTCCTGGCATCGTTTAGTGACAAAGTGCTAAATCAAGTAGTAGGAAATGAAGCATAATCTATCAGTAATGGATTCTCGAGATACCACCAGTTCAGGATTGTTGAAGAATATAAGAAGAAGACCACATTCACTATAGAATGGTGATCATTTTATTATAATGTGATGTGATTTGGATTGAAATATGCACCATTCATTTTCTCAAGGATTGTGATTGTGGCTTTCTGTGAGTTCCTCCATAAGTTCTTGGAATTTTATCTAGATGATTGGACAGTCTATAGCCTATTCAAAGATTATGTTTCACTTCTTTGACTTACGCTGGATCGTTGTAGACAAATGGGGCTTTCTTTGAACTTTCGCAAGTGTATTTTTTGCATTACTTTTGGCAACTTGTTAGGCCATACGTTTTGCAAAGATGGTGTACTGGCAGATCTTGTGAGAATTGCAGTAATTGAGAACCGGAAGGACCCAATGCTGCTAAAGCAATTACGATCCACATTGGTACATACATGGTATTATAGAAGGCTCGTCTACAACTATTCCTCCATCACTGCACTCTTGGAACAATTATTCAAGACAACATAAACTTTCAAGTGGAATGATAATTGTGAAAAGGCTTTCGCAATATTAAAACAAAAAATGGTAAAAGCCTCGATTCTATCATTCTCAGATAGGAAAAAGGAGTTCCATGTACATGTTGATGCATCATGGATTTATCTTGGTGCTATATTATCCCAACTAGGTGAAGGAGAGATGGACAATCCATTTTATTTTTCTAGTATAAATCTATCACAAGTGGAGTGCAACTACACAACAATAGAGCGAGAAGGATTGGTTATTATTTATGCATTCAGAATTTCTCCCATTACTTGGTGGGATGACACTTTAATTTTTTTATGGATCACTCAACTCTGAATTGTTTGGTCAACAAGCCCATTCTAGAAGGACAAATTTTCAAATGATTACGCTTATTCCAAGAATTTATTTTGAAGTAATATTCAAGCCAAGGAAGCATAACCATGGACTTGATCATATATCATGAATAGATTCCAAAGTAGTTGATGGACTTATTAATGACTAGTTACTGGATGCAACTCTTTTGAAGGTAGAATCCATTCCATCCCATTGGAGAAGATTGCATTGTTCCTTACCACATGAAAGGCTCCAAATGGTTATTCTACAACACAAAAGCATAATTTGGTTGTTAGAGATGTGGAATATTAGTTGATCACGAGACAAATCTATAAATTGGGAATTGATGGGATTCTCTGCTGATGTGTATTAGATCATGAATTCCAAATCATTTTATGGGAATTCCACACTGGTGTTGTGGGTGTCCATGTGGTGGAAAATCCACTAGAAGGAAGGTACTCCAAGCAGGACTATGGTATCCTACAATGTTCAAATAATACAAGGGGTATGCTAGGAAATCCAATGTTTGTCAATGGGTAGACATACCATATTTCCAAGATGATATTCTCCTTCATCTAGTGCAGGATTAGCAACCCCTTTAAAAATTGGCAATCGATTTTGTGGACTTATCAACCTCCCAGATAAATCCCACTACATTTTCACTGCAATAGACTACTTAACCAGATGGGATGAAGCAACACAAGTTCATGATTGTTCCCCGAAGAAAGTGACTCAGTTCATTTATGAAAGTATTACTACTCGGTTCGGATGCCCCATGAGTCTTACAAGTGATCAAGGAAAGCACTTTCTAAAAAAACTATTAAAGAATTGACAAGTGAATTTATAATTCAACACCACAAAATCAGTACATATCACCCTTAGGAAAATGGCATTGTTGAAGCTTTGATTAAAATACTAGCGAATCAAGTAACCAAATTTTGTTGTGTAAATAGGGATGATTGAGATGACCGATTCTAGCTATATTATGGGAATACAATACTACTACTAAGAATATCCACATGCATACTCCATTCGAGTTGGTCTATGGAAGAGAAGCAGTAGTTCCTGCAGAGTTTGTAGTTCCAATTATTTACATTGCACACACAACATATATGACATAAGGTGAATCAGTTACAGAATGTATTGTGAAACTAATGGAACTGGAAGAATATCAGTTCTAGCAGACTATCATGCAATGATGAAAAAAGGGCGACAAAAGGCATGGCACGATAGACACATAAAGCATAAATAATTCCCCAAAGGAGAAAGGTTGCTACTCTATGACAAAAAATTCATGCAACATCCAGGGAAGCTACATATGCGTTGGCTAGGCCCATTCATTGTTGTAGAAATCAAAGATTCAGGTGTTGTGAAACTTGTGCAACTTTATGGTATCCTACATCTCAGATGGGTGAATGGTGCATGCCTAAAGCCCTATGTTTCTGATCAATAATTTTGTAACATATCACTCCTACTATAAGGAGTTAGTTAGTTAGGATTTAGGTTCACTTCTAAGGTGGTGATTTTTATATTTTCAGTTTTTAGTTGTTCCTTTTAGTTCAATTAGTTGGTAGTTAGTTTAAACCATTGTGTTTGGGGATGGACCCATAGTTCAATTTAGTTTCATTCAGAACCATGTTGTAGTAGTACAATTTTCATATCCATCAAATCACATCCCACTCATGAGAATTCACAACCACTCTAGGTCACCTGGTGTGTCATCATTGAAATCCTCTACCATCTTGAGACCGAAGCACTAATGACCACTCAACAATCCCATCCATATGATTTTCTCACTCTATCAATCATCATTAATCATCCCTTACACATGATTTCCATAGCCATATCCCAAACCGTTAGACTCTACTTGTATGCCTACAATCATTGCAATTTCTCCCCCATCACCAGATCTCCAATGCAACATTTCCCTATCCAATCCATGCAACGTGATAGGCCACCCTGCAATCATTCCACATCTATATATAGATTTTATAGACACACAATTTTCCCTGCTAACCCATCACCCTCTAATCCACAAGTCCTATTCTCATGTCTCACCCTGTTAGACAAATACAGATAGTCCCGCTAGTCCCTGTGTCTATCCCTTGCTACTTTATGAGATTGTATCCCTCATCAAGCCTTTCTCAATTGTATCTACGCGGGTCACCTCATTGATAGCTCCCATACAAGTTCCATGATAGAATAATAGTTTGATGAATAAAGCTCTACAAGAGGTTCTGATCTCACCATGAAGATGCCTAGGAAGCTCGAGCTTGGCCATTCTGTCTCCCATATGCGATAGATTTTGGGCCACATCACACTCTCTCAGTTCCCCTAATGCCACTGTTATATATTATGGAAGCTTGGGAGATGCGTATTTTGAATACCAAGTGGCCCTAAAAGCTCTATTTGCATTCGAACATATATTCAATCCCCATTCCTTACTCTCATTGATGTTATGGCTGATTGGAAGATTTCCTCAAGGAATCTAGTCTTTTGTTGAAGGAGTACCGAGCTCTTTTCTAAGCATGATGACATTTCCAAAGAGGTTATCGACACTGAATATTTTGAAGACGAAGCGAAAATAAACCTTCCTACTTTCTATAATGCCACAACTAATGGTCAGACAAAATTTCTTTTGAGCATCATAGATATCCCCAACATTTGGCAATTTTCTTCGATGTCCTGCATAGAGAAGTTGTAATTCAATGTTGTCCAGTGCTAGAAGTGATACGTCGACATTGTTTAGTGCTAGATTTAGCTCTTTTATTTAAAGAGCTAGTAGCATAGGATGTGCAAGGATCAAGAACACACAAAATTAAACTTGAGGGAAAGTCAACCCATGTGGTTAGGGATTGTTGGATCCTTCATTTTTGGAGAGGAGCACAAAAGGAAGAAGAAGGAATTACAAGGTAAAGGAGCAAGAGTTGCAGAATAGATGTTAACATCAGCAACCGTTTTGGACCTGCCCTCGCAAGTATAAAAGGAAGCAAAAGGTAAGTGGAAAGAGAGACAAACGAAGTGAGAGATGTGGATGATCAAAGGAAAAGTAGAACAATAGAACATAAAAATAGTCAAATTTGTAGTAGGGGATAATGTATCTCAGTTTTGGGTAGTTGGGTTTCTCTTACATGTTTTTTATATATCGTGATGGGTAATTCTGAAGTGATTGTAAGGCCACGGAGCCACAATGTAATGAAGTTTATATGATTTAATGAAGAAGTATTTTTGGGCCCCTCAATTTTATGTGTTGAATCTGTTTGTATTTCACGTTCTTACTCTTTATTTTCTATAAGTAATATATATGTTAATGATGTGATGTTCTGATACTTAAAGATGAATATTGTTTCGGTATTATTTATAAGAACTTCCACAACTGTATCCTAACAGTTAACCAATCCCTATTCCACACCGCTCTTATATGTGCTTCGGGTGAGACTTTCCCCTTTGGGGGATTGAAAATGCCAGCACCCTAGACTATAATGGTGCCTTTGTTGGCACATGCACAAGAACCTAGTCTCAATTTTGTTCCAAAAAATTCCATAACCAACCTCCAAGGCACCAACAACATTAGTCATATATATTGTTTATGTCTTCTTCCAACCAAAATAGAGTGCATGCCTTCCCTCACAAAGAAGAATGGAAATCACAATTATTGATTCAATACATGGACATGACATTTGCATGGATGATTCCAACATAAGAAATCACAAATGCACTCAACACAGTGTGGAACCCCATAGAAGTGCTCATTTATATTATCCAAAATCTTTCAATTTTTGTGTCAAAATGGGTTTTGGGTAGTGACAAAAATCTTGATTCATCATTGTTCCATCCCTTCACTTAACTCGATTGTGCATTGGGGTCATCCCACAAGCACACAACAAAGTCAATTGTTGAATTTTCTACACATTCATCAAATTGCTTGAATTCATAATTGAATTATAGTAAACGTATTGGTTATCATAATAGAAATAATTGCAAATGACATATACACTTCATAAAATATTAATACATGTCATTCACATAAAAATGTGTAATATATATACTTTCATCCAAACATAAGAGGCACATAACGAAACTATGCTATGTTTCTTATCAATTTTTATTACTATTTTTAAGTCATGAAGCCACATCAAAACCCAAAAGATACCAACCATACGTGTAAATTAGCATGGGAAAGTGTGGTTTGAGGTAGTTGTTAGCAAATATGGAACGAGAGACACATGGGTTATGCAATCCATCCCTTGTTATGAATTTTCAAGCGTTCATGGTCAAAAGTGTTAGTGCATGCAATATGCATTTTCTTAAGGGAAGACCATGTTATAAGTTCAACTTATTTCTTTCGTTGATTGCACATGAAGTTTAGTTTCCTTTCATTTGACTACTTATATCACATAAAAATAATTATGTTTTCTCCCTTTTCAATGTCATCAATAAGCTTGTTCCAGTGCTCTTTAGTTCTAACTCAAGTTTCATTTTTGACCAAGATTATAAATCACCATCTCTTTTATTTTTATTTTTTCTTTTTGATTCGTAAACTACCATGGATATTCCACTAGAAAAATTCTTCAGATTGGATCTTACAACTTAGTTCTTTTATTATCTTATTTCCACTGAATGATAAATAAACTAGAACTCTAATAAAAATAACTAGAGCAAATAAATACAAAATCCACACAATAAACAAAAGATTTACTCTAGGAAAACCTACTATGGGGAACAATCTAGCTATAAATGAGGACTATGCCTTTCTCTTTTATATAGAATGCAAATACAAAGGAAAAGGTATTTTCTATGTAGTTGTACATATGACTTTGTAGATAGAATGACTACTAAAAGGTATCCTACTTCCTCTATTAAGCTCTAATTTCCACTCCCATGCTATTGCTCAACTATGGAACAATACAATAAAATCATAAGAATGGAACCCCTTATTTTCATATCATCTTGATATTTAACATTATATCCTGATAGCTATCTATGGTTAGTTATAGGGTTTTTGCATGCCTCAATTCCTAATGTTAATTTTTCGATAATTTCATTCCATTATCATTCATGATCACTAAGAGAATAACATGTACAGCATATCAACATCATATCAATCATAGACACAATAACAAGCACACAAGAGACATAGAGTTTCCTCGGAGAAAACCGAGAAGGTGAAAAACCCCACAACTTCCTCAGAGATAGAATAAGCCACAATACAAGATCACAATGGTCAAACCCAAAGAGATGTCTCTAGCAGATACTCCTCCTCCTCCACTTGTGCGCCACTTTCTCTCTTAGCTATGCGAGCTTGAGAAGTGAGTGAATGAATAGACTGGTCCACTATCACTCTCTATTTATACTTGACTTGACCTTCCAATAAAACTAACTGGGCCAACCTCCTAATGAAGTCTAATAACCCAACCACTTAACTCAACCAGGGCTGACCCCACATTGGTGGTATAATAACACATCAAATATAAGTTGCGACACTTGCAACACTTACAAATGCAAATGACGACACTTCTAATTGGAGGAATAATACATCTCCATCATACATATAATAAAGTACAAGTGTAATACACAGAAGAATATCTTCTAAAGTTACAAATACATCAACACTCCCTCTTAACTAGGAAGGTATTCTATCAACACAGGTGATCAATACATAATGCCACAAGTCTTTAATTCTGTCACTGGATCACGGAGCATCATCATCATCACTGCTGCTGTACTTTGCATCTCAATCACTGGGCTATCTCTGAATTCTTCTCATCATAGGAAGTTCTACAAAGCCATCCCTTTTTCATGCTGGATTTAGGCCTAGCCTCCTGTAGGTCTTCATCATCTCTGGCCATACTATGGAATCCCTAGGACTAATTACATGTGTCACAAAACCTCAATAGAGCATCCCAGGATTGATTATGAGCTTACTGCTCAACCTATTGGATCTCCCAGGGAAATATTATATGTGAACACCACTGTTATAGGTCAAATATGCACTTCTCCATCCGTGATCACATTATGTTGTCGATCACACAAAAGGACAACATTGTAACATCCCGATATTTTCATAAAAATTTTAATTTTTTTTATAACAATGAATATTGTTAACAATTGTAATTGCGGAAAAATTGAATGTTGTAAGGACAATATTAATGCGTCATAAATGTGGAAAGTAATTTTGATTTACTTCTTACTCAAGGAATTAATGTACTCAATGTATTATGGCACTTTTTAGCTTACGACGTCTTTTTTGTATTAATTGTAATTTAAAAACTGCGTTAGGATTTTTCTTTAATTAATAAGTTCTAATAGCTACTTTTGATGATGATGAAAGGGTGGTCCTACAGGGTACCCTGGAGCTTACTTAGATACGTTTAGCTAAGGCATTTGCATCATGTGATCCATGTGCAGACCGCAGGTTAGATAAGAGTACATGTGTTTATCATCGGTGTAAATTTGTATGTTGATTACTTCATTGCGAAACAATTACTGGAGGTTTGGATACCCGGTTCTTCATTTAGTTTGTATGCTGTAAAAAAAAACTTCTCCACTGGTATAACTTCGTGTCGTCCAGGTATTAAAATGATTAAAATTATTATCGTATGTCTAACTGGCATTATCATCAATTTATTGATACCAAAATCTATTGTTGAGGCTATGTGAAAGTTTTAATTCTAGTGCTTATACTATAGAGCTTATCATTCTGTCTTGCTTCTATTTAGACTATTCTAAGTTTGAATTCATGATTTGATTATCAATGCCAGATTAATATATATAAGTGGTCTAAAGACTATTGTTATGAACTTGATGTTATAGGGTATAACGTCGCCATTCGAATCTCAACTTAGATGTTCATCTATCCAGTGGGCTTGTAATGCATGGCTCTCATTTTAGTGTTGTATTAAGTGACTATACTTATAAGTTCATAATCTTATTAAGGGTTTGAGGATTATAGCCTTGTATCAAAGCCTACAATGCACATGCCACGTGGCTTATACAATTGCGATGATGTTGTAATACATATCATTTACATATATTTTAATATAGCATCAAAGGGATTATGCATTCGTATAATGTATAGGTTGTATCACGAGTTACTATATTTGTTATGTTCAAACCTTGCATCTGAACCAATGCATTGCTACGATGGAGCTAACCATACGAAGGGTTGATTGTGACAGGGTGAAGAGTTTAGTTGGTTCCAACTGTCGTATTAATGACTTAGCCTACATTCCAGGTTTGTAAGGTGAAGTGGAAGCCGAGTTGGCCAGTATCACGTGGTTGTACAGACAGTAATGGCTCCATGGTCCGAGCTAGGCTATGCTTTGGATCTCAAATAAATCAACTTGAAACTTGGTAAGAGTGACAATTTAATGCAGTAATGACTACAGTTGGGTGTGAACCTCGACGTGCCCTGATGGGTAGCTCTACACCATCGATCTCCCAGAGGTGTGAGGTTGAGATTGATGCCCGATATTTGCGTGGTAAAATGGGAAAGTTGATGTTTCAGTCCTTCATTGTTGCATTTGTTTTGGAGGGAGGTCATGAAGCTGACCGGTTGATGCGAATTAGGTTTTCGAGCTTTGCACCTCTGCATGGTAGTGTGATGAGTTCGCAAGTAGTGCCATAGCACCGTGCTTTGACAGAGGTGTTGCATGCAGTTAACTCTTTTTTTGGTGGTTGTGGTTCATAAACCAATCCTGTGATGGTTATAGAGTTTGTGGTGTCTGGTTTCGTTGTTGCTTTCAATGTGCTTACCAATGTGGTGTGTCTATGGTTCAGTGTTCCAACTCAACGATAAGTTCTCACAATGCAAGTTTTTATGTTTTCTTTCCAGTACTTATATATAATTTTTTTATAAAGTTTTCCTCGGTTTGTAACCCCTTGAGCCATGTTTGGGAAGCTACCCAATGTGCAGGATGAAGACGAGGTTTGGGAGTGGGAGGTGATATGTCCAAAACCTGGTAAGTTCTAGGTGTTCTCAAAACCCTGTGGGTGTCCTTTTTATTTCAAGTTTTGATGGTGATTGTAAACGTCGAGGGTTGGAGTTATAGGACCCTAATCAGGTGATGGCTTTCAAGTTTTTCAACTTTAAAAGAAGATAGTCTGTGCAGGGTAGTCTTTGGTTGTTAGAGTTATCGCTCGGCTCTACTGCCTGTCAAGGGTATGCATTTAAGTGGCTTGTTGCTCCATGGATTTATTTTAATATTGTACTTTTGCTAAGGGTGAAACCCTATGGACTGTTGCACCATAATGTAATTATGTTAATGATTTTTCTACTGCCGGCGCCTGAGGGCTGAGGGTTTCCTTTTTCTCGCTCTATTTGCATTTTTGGATGGAGTGCCACCATTTGAATATCGTGTGGTTGGAATGTTTCAACGGTGGTCGAGCCTCGTTGTAGGTAGATTCCATTGTCCATCGCCATTGCTTGTTAGGTTTGGAAATGATAGCTATGGAATGTTTTGTTGATAATGGGAAAATGATACCACCGTGTTTTATGGTTTTACGAAGGTGCTCTATTTGTGAACATAGTTTTGCTTTCAGTTTGCATGTCTGAGAAATATTGGAATTCTGGAACTTGTAATGCTGGTAATGGCTAAGTCACACGTTCTTCTTTTTTTGTTTAAATGAATGGAATCCTTTTGTTTTGAATGCGTCCATGCTAGTGGTTTGAGGATCGAACCCGAGCTTGGGCCACGATCTGTACATAACTGTTTGGAGGTGTTTTTTGTTTGTTTGTACTATGGTTATGAGTTTTGGGTGGGAAACGACGTGGCCATCGTGCCGTCGGTCTCTTTGAAAATTCCTTGGTAGCTAAATAGTCTCTTTGTAATCTCAAAATGAAACCTAGAATATGGTTGCTATTATTACATAGGAATTATGACAGGGTTTAGAGTCCCATATTTTCTAGGGTTGGGTCGCTCGAATCGTACTTTGCTTTTGGTTCAAAAAGATAGGGGATTGATGTATAACAATCAGAAGTGTAACTAGGAAAATAAATAATTATGGTGTGTTTGCATGCGGATACTATGGATTATTGTACTTAGTTGAAAATGCATAAGATTCGTACTTGTTCTTACAACTGGTTAAAATAAAACGTATAGAAGAAGAGATTAACAATTGTATGATGCAGATGGATTTTTCTTGCAACAATGAACTAAAATCATAGATTTTTTATGAGTAAAATAGATGCGTATTCATAGCCTTTTCATGCAGAGAATGAAGTGTTGTGTTTGTTTTCAAGAATTAAAATTATGTGAATAGTATTTTCAGTATGTGCAGAGATTTAATTTGCAGCTGTTAAAATGTATAGAAAATGAAATTCCTGGGGAATAAAGATCTGTGCATGTGTGTCTTTCGGGGTTGAGAAATAGATGAATGTTATGTTTTAACTAAATGAACAGATTTAATGCTACCTCTCTATACTGGAGTACGATGCAGCCTCACACATGGGGAAAAATGTAGAGGAGTCATTTTATCAGTTAAGTAATAAAAATGAAATCAGAACTTTAAGCATTTTACTGCTATTGATCATTAATAATATTTCTAAACCAATTACTGAAAGAAATCATGTAACTGGAGAACACAGAAAAATGTAGAACCTGAGTGTGGTAGGAGAAAAAAATCACCCAAGAAGCCTGTTCCACCCAACCTGCTCCTAAAAAACCAAGATGCCTGCCTTAGGACCCCAGAGCCTATTCGCTAATCCACCAGGAGGAAGAAACTTCAGAAGCTTGGGACCCCCACTTGCAGCAGCAAGAATTTTTATCCATCTTGGCTTAGCAGTCAATGGGACCTGCACCAGCACCTCTGGTTTGTCCTTCTCATAATATTTTGCAGACTTATACTTGCACTCTCCACATCCTCCCTATTTGAATCTTTCAGTCATCACCTGATGCACATGAGGAAATGTTTCTGCAGAAAACATTCTAAGAGATCCCTACTCAATTCGAATTGCCTTTTATATGTTGCCTAGGTATTTTTGTAATTAATTGGTCATTAGTGAGCTACCTTCTCACCTCTCTCCAGCTGGAGAGGAAATGCCACAAATTAGGGGTAGTTGTCCTATAACCAACAGCTAATGGTAGAGTGCAAATGCTGCCATCTGTCCCATGCCTTCTTGCAGCTTCCATTCCTCCTAGTGGGCCAGTGAACACTCTTGTAACAACTTTCTTGAGTGTTTGTCTCCCATTTTTATTTATTAAATAATAATAATGAGTCATTACATTCATCTTTGACCTAATTTGGTCATAATTACAAAACTTTGTAATTATAATTTAACACAAAGTATTTTGCAAACGGATAATAATATCAAATGATTATTCTCAAAATTTGGGTAGGTGACATACACCCCCCCTTAAGCCTCAACATCATCCTTGATGTTGCTTTATTCACTCCTTGAGTGTTCCTGGAACAGAGTTGGGTATGCAGCCCGCGTACTACTCTCCAACTCCCAGGTTACCTCGGTTGGGCTAAAGTGCTTCCATTGCAATTTTACTTGGCCAATGGTGCAGTTCCGGAGTAGAGTTTCTTTCCTTGCGAGAATACAGTCTGGTTCCATTGGAAAATCGCCGCCTTGTTCCACCTGAACATTATTCCAATTTACAACATGAGTAGGACCATGCACATATTTCTTTAAAAATGAAATGTGAAAAACATTATGGATTTTGATGTTTGAGGGTAAGGCTAATTGAAATGCCACAGGTCCAACTCTTGACAAGATTTCGAAAGGACCACAATACCTGGGTGCCAGTTTGGCACAGCTTCCCAACTTTAATGAACTCTTTTTCGACCTTACCTTAAGAAAAACATGTTCACCAACCTGGAACTCTTTATGAGTCCTTTTAAGGTTTGCTTGACTTTTCTGTCTATTCTGGGAAGCTTTAAGATTTCCTTGTACCTGCTTCACGATTAGTTCTAATTCCTGCAACAATTCAGGCCCTAAAGTGACTCTGCTAATTGGATCACTCCATGAAACATGTGTGTTACATTTCTTACCGTAAAGAATTTCAAATGGGCTAAGCTTGGCTGAACCATGGTAGTGATTGTTATACGCAAACTCTGCTAGATGCAAGTAGTCTTCCCACTTACCAGGATGATCCTTAACATACATTCTGAGCATGTCTTCCAATATCCGGTTCACCCTTTCAGTCTGTCCATCGGTATACGGATGAAATGCGGTGCTGAAATTTAAGGTGGTATTTAACCCCTTAAACAAAGCCCTCCAAAAATTTCCCATGAACTTTGAATCTCAGTCTGAAACTATTACCTTGGGTATCCCATGCAGTCGAAAAATCTGCTTCATAAAAATTTATGCAATGTCAGGATCTTTATGGGTAGTTTTGACAGGGATAAAATGGGTTTCCTTGCTAAGTTTGTCCACTACCACCATGATGGAGTCGTGTTGATTTTGATTCTTTGGTAACCCAGTGATGAAATCTATACTTATGATTTCCCATTTCCAGCTGGGTATAGGCAATGGCTACAACAATCCAGTAGGGTGCTGGTGTTCCACCTTTACTTTTTGACAGCCAAAACACTTAGCTATATATTCTGCTACTTCATCATTCATTCTGGGCCAATAGTACTCTTTCCATAGCATTGTGATGGTTTTCTGATAACCTGGATGGCAAGAGTAGTGGCTTTTGTGCATCTCATCCAAAATCAGAATTTTTACTACTGGTGCGTTAGGTACATACAGTCTGTTTTTGTACAGCATTAAGCCATTTTCCTTCAAACTGAAATCTGTTATAGAATTTTCAGAATTGTTTTCTGCTGTCCTTTCCTGTAATTTTCTGTATTCTTCATCCTCTTTAATTCCTTCAAAAATCTATTTTTCCAAATCTGTTGCATATGTGCTGATGGCTGAAATAAAATGTATCCTTGCATTACGACTTAACGCATCAACAACTTTATTCTCCTTCCCCTTAATGTTCTGAATTTCAAAATCATATTCACTCAGAAAAGTTAGCCATCTAGCTTGCCTAGCATTCAAATTTGTCTGATCTAATAAATATTTCAGTCCCATGTTATCTGTCATT
Organism: Larix kaempferi; assembly: GCA_027924585.1. Taxonomy (NCBI): domain Eukaryota; kingdom Viridiplantae; phylum Streptophyta; class Pinopsida; order Pinales; family Pinaceae; genus Larix; species Larix kaempferi. The sequence continues at coordinate 61,768,035 of BSBM01000299.1, forward strand.
AAGGTAAATTTTCTGCCAATAAGGTGGTGACGCCACATTTTCAAGGCATGAATTACTGCTAACAATTCTAGATCGTAGGTAGAATAGTTCTTCTCATGTATTTTCATCTTTCTCGATTCATAGGCTACAGCATGTCCCTCCTGTGTTAGGACTCCTCCAAGTCTGTCATTACACGCGTCTGTACATACTACAAAATATTTATTAGGATCTGCAATCCTCAAAATAGGTGTCGTGGTCAGCAATTCCTTTAACCTTGTAAAACTGTCCGCACACTTTTGATCCCAGACAAACTTCTTTCCTTTTTTCTGCAGCGACGTTATGGGGTTTGCAATCCTTGAAAACCCTTCAATGAATTTTCTGTAATAACCAGTAATGCCCATGAACAATCGCACATCCGTCACATCTTTAGGAACCAACCATTCATTAATGGCCTTTATCTTAGTGGGGTCAACCAAAATCCCTTCCTCAAAGATTATGTGTCCTTAGTCCTGAATCTTGTCCTTGTAAAAATCACACTTACTGAACTTAGCATATAACTGGTGCTGCCTTAGAACTTGCAGAATGATGCGTAGATGTTCATCATGCTCCTCCTTGTTCTTAGAATATACTAAAATGCCATCGATAACCACAACTGTGAACTTATCTAAGTGTTTGTGCAGTATTTTTTTCGTCAAACACATAAATACAGCAAGGGCATTAGTCAATCCAAACGGCATGACAACAAACTCATAGTGTCCATAATGAGTTCTAAAGGTTGTTTTGAAAATGTCTTCATCCTGCACACGAACCTGATGATATCCTGACCGTAAATCAATCTTCGAGAATACCGTTGCTCCGTGTAGCAGGCCAAATAGATCGTCAATCCGGGGTAGCAGGTACCTACTCTTGATCATCATTTTATTCAGTTGACGATAATCTATGCAAAGTCTTAGGGTACTATCATTCTTCTTAACAAAAATGATCGGTGCTCCCCATGGAGACACACTGGGTCTTATGTATTTTTTATCGATCAGCTCCTTCAACTGAGATTTTAACTCATTCATCTCTAGTATATTCATTCGGTATGGAGCTTTAGAACTTGGTACTGCACCTGGTATTAAATCAATAGTAAAATCCAGGTCTCTTTTGGGAGGTAAGTCTGGGATCTCTTTAGGAAAAATATCTTGGAAATCCTTTAAGACAGGTATGTCCTCTATTTTCAGTTTGTTCTCCTTAGTACTCATGCACCACATTTACTACAAACATATGACATCCTTTCCTGACTGCCCTCTTTACTTGCATGGCTGAAATATGCCTAATGGATGTTTTCCTAGGGATGCCTTTTACTTCTACTATCCTTCCTTCATTATCCAGGAAAATGAAACTTTTCTCATAACAATTCAGAATGGAACGAAGGGTTTCTAACCAATCCATACCGCTTAGGATATCATATGATCCTAATGGAAAAATATTTAACTTGACCTGCGTTGTTAGTTGATTCAAAGATAAAGCACAATTTTCCACAAAATCAGAAACCTTTCTTCTTGTTCCTATCGCTAATCTAAATAACCAGGATTTATTGAATTTTTTTGTTTTCAACTTGAGGCTTTCTACAATAACTGGTGATATATGGCTTAAACTAGCACCAGGGTCAATCAAAATAGAAACTGGGTGGTTTTGTAGCATACCTTCAACCTCTACCGTTGAGACTTGGTGTTCTGCTTGCCGGTTGTCTAATGCTGCATTAATTCTGGGTACTTCTCTTGCCACATCTCCTACAGTAGCTTCAGACTGTATGGAGTGAATATGGTTGGCTTTTCGCTTCTTAAGGGGAAAATCTGAGGCATAATGAGGTCCTTGGCACTCAAAGCATTTTATAGGGGGCTTCTGCTCATCGGTCCTGGCAACATTGGGAACATTTCTGGATGTTGTAAATTTCTGCTACTGATTATTTCTGAAACTGTTCCCTTGAAAATTTCGATTCTGAAAATTTTTCGTCTGGAAACCGGAATTTCCACCATATTTGAAATTTTTCTTTTTCTATTCAAAATTACTGGGTTTTGGGTTTTTCTAACTCGATACTTCTTCTCTTTTCTTATTCTGGTCCAAGCAAAAAGTTGCTTTCCTCATGGCTTCTTCCAACGTCTTAGGGTTATCGTACTCTATTATGTCCTTGATGTTGAAGGGTAGGAAACTTAGGTACCTCTGGACCTTTGGTTTTTCTTCCACCATGTACGGCACATACCTTAGCAAACTTAAAAACTCGTTGTTCAATTTTTTCATGTTCATCATTCCCAGTTTTAGATCATAGAATTATTTGGATTTTTCTTCATAATACTACTCGGATAAGAATTTATTCTTGAAGTATCTTTTAAGAGTACTCCAACTCACATCTCGGTCCTTTATTCATTTTACTCTTTTAAGGTCTTGCCACCAAATATCTGCCTTCCCGGTCATATTATAAATTGCCATTTTTTCCTTAAGGATTCTGAATAGTTGTAGATATGAAAATACTTTTTCATGCCGGACAACCATGCTTCCGCTGTCTCTCCTTTCTCTGTTTTGCCATTGAAAGTTGGGGGTTTGATTTTCTTGAATTCACCAGATATCTGTTCATAATGTTTATTTCTTTTTCTCTTTGGCTTGAAGTCTCCTTCACTGCTGTCACTAGAGTAGTTATGCTTCTTTTTACGTGGATGTTTGGCAATTCTTGATGATGTTGAGTTGTTGTTTCCCTCAGCTGTTTTTGTTTGCTTATCCTCGCCTTCATGAGGTAGTTCTTCAGTTTCGGAAGTATGTTCAATTTCCTGTTCATATTTTGGGTATTGGTCGAAAAGTGCTTGCTTCAACTCCTTTTGTGTCCTCAGGTTTTTTTTCATTGTCCTACTTTACTGACCTTATCTCTGCTTTCAATTCTTGAAAATCACGTAACAATTCTGATGAATCGTTGCCCAGGTTGGCCTGGAATTGTTGTTTCATACTATGGTTGTTTGACGGAAATCTGCCCCTCATATGTTCAGCTGATCCTTCCATATTTGTAAATTAAAAACAATTTTTCTGTATACGACAAAATAAGTTAAACTTGAGTTAGCGAAAAATTTCACAGTCATAAATTTTTTGTTTGCGTGTTTCTTGGACCGTTTTTTAGGCCTAGAGTTTGAACATGAGCTCTGATACCACATGTAACATCCTGATATTTTCATAAAAAATTAATTTTTTTTTATAACAATGAATATTGTTAAGAATTGTAATTGCGGAAATATTGAATGTTGTAAGGACAATATTAATGCGTCATAAATGTGGAAAGTAATTCTGATTTACTTCTTACTCAAGGAATTAATGTACTCAATGTATTATGGCACTTTTCAGCTTACGACATCTTTTTTGTATTAATTGTAATTTAATAACTCTGATAGGATTTTTCTTTAATTAATAAGTTCTAACAGCTGCTTTTGATGATGATGAAAGGGTGGTCCAACGGGGTACCCTGGAGCTTACTTAGCTACGTTTAGCTAAGGCATTTGCATCTTGTGATCCATGTGCAGACTGGAGGTAAGATAAGAGTACAAGTGTTTATCGTCAATGTAAATTTGTATGTTGATTACTTCATTGCGAAACAATTACTAGAGGTTTGGATACCTGGTTCTTCATATAGTTTGTATGCTATAAAAAAAAAACTTCTCCAGTGGTATAACTTCGTGTCATCCAGGTATTAAAATGCTTGAAATTATTATCGTATGTCTAAATGGCGTTATCATCAATTTATTGATACAAAAATCTATTGCTGAGGCTATGCGAAAGTTGTAATTCTAGTGCTTATACTATAGAGCTTATCATTCTGTCTTGCTTCTATTTAGACTATTCTAAGTCTGAATTCACGATTTGATTATCGATGCTAGATTAATATATATAAGTGGTCTAAAGACTATTGTTATGAACTTGACGTTATAGGGTATAACATCGTCATTCGAATCTCAACTTAGATGTTCATCTATCCAATGGGCTTGTAATGCATGGCTCTCATTTTAGCATTGTATTAAGTGACTATACTTATAAGTTCATACTCTTATTAAGGGTTTGAGGATTATAGCCTTGTATCAAAGCCTACAATGCACATGGCACGTGGCTTATACAATTGCGATGATGTTGTAATACATATCATCTACATATATTTTAATATAGCATCAAAGGGATTATGCATTCGTATAATGTATAGGTTGTATCACGAGTTACTATATTTGTTATGTTCAGACCTTGCATCCGAACCAATGCATTGCTACCATGGAGCTAACCATATGAAGGGTAGATTATGATAGGGTGAAGAGTTTAGTTGGTTCCAACTGTCGTATTAATGACTTAGCCTATGTTGGAAGTTTGTAAGGTGAAGTGGAAGTTGAGTTGGCTAGTGTCATGTGGTTGTACAGACAGTAATGACTCCATGGTCCAAGTTGGGCTATGCTTTGGATCTCACGTAAGTTGACTGGAAACTTGGTAAGAGTGACAATTTAATGCAGTAATGACTACAGTTGGGTGCGAACGTCCACGTGCCTTGATGGGCAGCTCTACACCATCGATCTCCGAGAGGTGCGAGGCTAAGATTGATGCTCGATCTTTTCGTGGTAAAATGGGAAAGTTGGTGTTTAAGTCCTTCATTGTTGCATTTGTTTTGAAGGGAGTTCATGAAGCCAATCGGTTGATGCAAGTTAGGGTTTCGAGCTTTGCACCTCTGTGTGGTAGTGTGATGAGTTCCCAGGTGGTGCCATAGAACTGTGCTTTGACAGAGGTGTTGCATGCGGTTAACTCTTTTTTTTGGTGGTTGTGGTTCATAAACCAATCCTGTGATGGTTATAGAGTTTGCGGTGTTTGGCTTCGTTGCTACTTTCAGTGTGCTTACCAGTGTGGCGTGTCTATGGTTCGGCGTTCCAACTCAACGTTAAGTTCTCACAATGCAATTTTTTCTGTTTTCTTTCCAGTAATTATATATAATTTTTTTATAAAGTTTTCCTCGGTTTGTAACCCCTTGATCCATGCTTGGGTAGGTAACCAATGCATAGGATGAAGACGAGGTTTGGGAGTGGGAGGTGATATGTCCAAAACCTGGTCAGTTCTGGGTGTTCTCAAAACCCCGTGGGTGCACTTTTTATTTCAAGTTTTGATGGTGACTGTAAACGCCGAGGGTTGGAGTTATAGGACCCTAATCCGGCGATGGCTTTCATGTTTTCCAACTTTAAAAGAAGATAGCTTGTATAGGGTAGTCTTTGGTTGTTTGAGTTATCGCTCAGCTCTACTGCCTGTCAAGGGTATGCATTTAAGTGGCTTGTTGCTCCATGGATTTATTTTAATATTGTACTTTTGCTAAGGGTGAAACCCTATGGACTGTTGCACCATAATGTAATTATGTTAATGATTTTTCTACTGCCGACGCCTGAGGGATGAGGGTTTCCTTTTGCTCGCTCTATTTGTGTTTTTGGATGGAGTGCCACCATTTGAATATCATGTGGTTGGAATGTTTGAATAGTGGTTGAGCCTCGTTTGTAGGTAGTTTCCACTGTCCATTGCCATTGCTTATTAGGTTTGGAAATGATAGCTATGGAATGTTTTGTTGATAATGGGAAAAATGATACCACCGTGTGTTTTATGGTTTTACGAAGGTGCTCTATTTGTGACCGTAGTTTTGCTTTCGGGTTTTGCATGGTCTGAGAAATATTGGAATTATAGAACTTGTAATGCTGGTAATGGCTAAGTCACACGTTCTTCTTTTTTTTTTTTAAATGAATAAAATCCTTCTGTTTTGAATGCATCCATGCTAGTGGTTTGAGGATTGAACCCGAGCCTGGGTCACGATCTGTACATAACTGTTTGGAGGTGTTGTTTGTTTGTTTGTACTATGGTTATGAGTTTTGAGCGAGAAACAATGTGGCCATCGTGCCGTTGGTCTCTGTGAAAATTTCTTGTTGCTATTATTAGATAGGAATTATGACAGGGTTTAGAGTCCCGTATTTTCTAGGGTTGGGTCGCTCGAATCGTACTTTGCTTTTGGTTCAAAAAGATAGGAGATTGATGTATAACAATCAGAAGTGTAACTAGGAAAAGAAATAATTATGGTGTGTTTGCATGCGGATACTGTGGATTACTGTACTTAGTTGAAAATGCATAAGATTCGTACTTGTTCTTACAGCTGGTTAAAAGAAAGGGTATAGAAGAAGAGATTAACAACTGTATGATGCAGATGGATTTTTCTTGCAACAATGAACTAAAATCATAGATTTTTTATGAGTAAAATAGATGCGTATTCATAGCCTTTTCATGCAGAGAATGAAGTGTTCTGTTTGTTTTCAAGAATTAAAATTATGTGAATAGTATTTTCAGTATGTGCAGAGATTTAATTTGCAGCTGTTAAAATGTCTAGAAAATTAAATGCCTGGGGAATAAAGATCTATGCATGTGTGTCTTTCGGGGTTGAGAAATAGCTGAATGTTATGTTTTACCTAAATGAATAGATTTAATGCTACCTCTCTATACTGGAGTACGATGCAACCTCACGCATGGGGAAAAATGTAGAGGAGTCATTTTATCAGTTAAGCAATTAAAAATAAATCAAAACTTTAAGCATTTTACTCCTATTGATCATTAATAATATTTCTAAACCATTTACTAAAAGAAATCATGTAACTAGACAACATAGAAAAATGTAGAACCTGAGTGTGGTAGGAGAAACAAATCACCCAAGAAGCCTGTTCCACCCAACCTGCTCCTAAACAGCCAAGATGCCTGCCTTAGGACCCCTGAGCCTGTTCGCTGATCCACCAGGAGGAAGAAACTTCAGAAGCTTGGGACCCCCACTTGTAGCAATAAGAATTTGTATCTAGCCTTACAGGCTTAGTAGTCAATGGGACCTGCACCAGCACCTCTGGTTTGTCCTTCTCATAATATTTTGTAGACTTATACTTGCACTCTCCATAGCCTCCCTATTCGAATCTCTCAGTCATCACCTGATGCACATGAGGAAATGTTTCTGCATAAAACATTCTAAGAGCTTTCTACTCAATTCGAATTGCCTTTTATAGGCTGCATGGTTTTTTTGTAATTAATTGGTCATTAGTGAGGTACCTGCTCACCTCACTCCACCGTGAGAGGAAATGTCACAAATTAGGGGTAGTTGTCCCATAACCAACAGCTAATGGTAGAGTGCAAATGCTGCCATCTGTCCCATGCCTTCTTGCAGCTTCCATTCCTCCTAGTGGGCCAGTGAACACTCTTGTAACAGCTTTCTTGAGTGTTTGTCTCCCATTTTTATTTATTAAATAATAATAATGAGTCATTACATTCATCTTTGACCTAATTTGGTCATAATTACAAAAAATTGTAATTATAATTTAACACAAAGTATTTTGCAAAAGGATAATAATATAAAATGATTATTCTTAAAATTTGGGTAGGTGACAAACATGGATTGAAGAGCTAGATTGCCCTGGATGATGTATGGACTGGATTCACCCTCTTCAGCTGATATTTTCCCTGTTTTACCTGATATTTTGACATGTGCACTACTCTTTGGCTAGTAAACTAGTGCACATCTTGTAGTATGCCCTACTTTCCTCAAGGGAAACCAGCGCACACCTTGGAAAATTGTAGGCGCTTGTTGTAAAACACTAAAGTTGCATCCTGTGCGCTACTATGTCTTGAGAAACTCACGCACATCTTAAGATGAAATCAAAAATATATTAACTTAAAAATTTGGGATTAGTTGAAGTTGGTTTTGCAACTTCCCTAACCTCCCAATCCAACTACCTCTCGATCACAACTCCCTACCTTGTCCCATAAATACAAGGAGGATCCATGAGAGGAGATTAGATAGAAAACCTAGAAAGAAGGCATTAAGGGTTGTTACGATGGAGGAAAATCCCAAGTCATTGTGAAGAGTAGGAGCCCAAGATTCAGTTGCATAAACATCTCTACACGTCAGGTATATTGTACTAATTCATGTTTCTTTGACAATAAAAAGGTCGAAATACCCTTCCTGTCCAAAATCAAATGTCTATTAGATTGTATGTCTATTTGGATTAATATTTGATTATATTTGATGTTAAATTACTTTCCGATTTCATCATATTTATATATAGTCAAGATACGTTGAGGAAGGTCTCTTTTTGTATATATAGTCAAGTCGGAGATCAAGTGAGAGATCAAGTGAAAGATAGGACCAACCGTCAAGTAAAGGTATGTCTTTCGATATCCCGATCTCTATCATTTGTAAGAACTAGTTGCAATATAATAAATGTATTTTCCTGTCAACCCCGCCCAGTTGGTAGTGTCCATCTCCTCACTATAAGGTTAAAATCCTGAACAACAGACTGGCAACTCCACTAGGGAGTAACCGGTAGTTATTTTTCTCTAGGAGACCTAGTTTAGGGTTTCTTCCAGTCCCTTTTTCAGTTTTGATTCTCTGAGAAGTCTGGTAGGTCTATGTTACCTGTTGCTTACTGCTTGATTCATCTCAGTTGGCTATTGCAAATCCTGTCTTTGTCCTTTTGTGACATGTGCGCTAGTCTTCCCTACTAACAGTAGCGCATACCACCTGATGAGCGCTGCTCTTTACACTGCACAGTAGCGCATATATCCTAATGTGTGCTGGTTGCTGCACTTCACAGTAGTGCATTTTCCTGTAGTTTCAGTTTTTGGTTAGGGTTTGATTTCTAGTGGTTTGATTCCACTTCCAGCCTGTTGCTTTTCCTTCTTGACTGACCCCTGAGACTCCCATGTCTCTTCTGAGTCTTGTTGACCTCTCTTGAGTCTTTTTAGTTGGTTTGCTTGCTTGAGTACTTGTTTAAGTGTCTTTTACTACTTACTATCCATTTTTGAAGTTCATGCACTATTCTCTTTTGGACATAGCTGCATACTTTTATCCTAGTTGTTGTTGTAGTCATACAGACTTGCATTCTTAATTTTTGTTGTATGTTGCAACGTTTAGCATGTTTTCACTTTTGTCTTATCCTTTCCATTAGGGTTTGGATTCAAGTTTGAGTCCTTAGGATTGCTTTCGAAAGGTTTCTTGGTTTAGACACTTTCTGATTGGCTTATCAGTTTCAGTTCAAGTAAGTCAAATATTTCTAGTTATCTTTCTATTGAGTATGTGTGTTGTTAAAGTCATTCTTGGTTCACTTGCTTACTTTTTGCTTGGCCTAGTGTTTTCTTAAGGTTTTGATGCTTAGGAGCAACCTGTTTAGGTCTTCCTTTCTGTTATGAGCATCTCTTGTTCCTGTTTCTTTTACATTCTATTTCCAAGCCTCAAGTTTTTCTTTTGCAAAACCTTGGTAAGTCAAGTCTTCATCGAGTCTTTTGATTCATTTGCTTTGAGACATTTTGATGTTTGTCTTACACACGCTTTACATTTAGATCTTGCTTGCTTTTGTACAAGTTCTCTTTCTTTTACAATTATCAGAAAAGACAAAAAAAACATTCAAGTAGCTTAGTAGTAAGGTCTTGCATTATTTTGAGGTAGCATAGTTTGCTTTGAAAAATTTAAAAGAAAAATACAAAAAGAAGTTTGATTTTAAGATTGCCTAGTTTTTTTTATTTTTGAAAGAATATAAACAGAAAAGAGAAAAAATTTTGTGAATTTGAAAGCATTACTTTACATGCACTTTACTTTCATACAAACCATTCCACACACCGCACTACAACCCTTAAGTAACATGTCAGAACCCGAAATTTCTGAAAAATTTAAAATTTTATTTATAACAATAAATGTTAACTAAATAGTATTTCTGGTCCTGTTTTAATTTCAGTAACTAACGTAATCTGTTTAAAAGACTCTGTCTTACTAAAAATTTGATTTTCTGAGATTGTAACTAATGACTGTTTTTGCTTCAAACTGCAAGGGAAAAGCTAGTCGTAGCTGACTGGCTTACTTAGCTTCCGAGCTAATGCATAAGTCGTCTTCTGTTTCTCAGGTACGCCGGTGAAGTAAGGATCACTGTATTTTAAACTTGGTAAGCATCAATACTCCCTGTACTTTAAAACTTTAAAGAAGATTTATTTACTGTTGCAAGTTGTAGTGCAAGACAGTGAAGTTATTCTCATGAACTTACACTTGATTTAAGATTGATAGTCTGCCTCGACATGATATATCTTATTCGGATAGTATCATCAGGTTTTGTGATGAATTACATTGTTTCCGTTATAATTATTGTTTTAAGAATATGACTCTATGTTACTGCTATAACTATCACTGGAACAATTGTTTGTATCATAATTATTATCTGCATAAAGCGACTTAGCATCATGTGATATGTTGTCAACTAATACCGGTGATTACTGTTGTGTTCACGTATTATTAACGTGAGTTGAAAAGGTGGCGCCTCTAGCGTTGTTCCATTATATTAATCTAATATCGGGGTCCAATGTCTACTTAGAGATTAATTTATGTCACCTGACTGCGCCTTGTTTTTAAACTACATTCATGGTGTGAACCAGTAGAGGAATTTATATTTCAGTATCTTCATAATAGAGATTATTATTCTAATTGTTTACTGTTTAACAATAGTATTAGTAGAAAATACGATGATAGTATATAATGGCAAATGTGTATCTTGTCATATAGACTTGGCAACATTTCAATGTATTAAGTAACAAGGTGTTTTCAATTGAAAGTTGACTACCTTATTGCTTACATAGGAATGTAATATGCTCATGGCATTAATCTATGGCTTGGTTTCAATATATAAATAATATAATGATTGTGCAACAATCATAATGTTCCCATACGTTGGCAAACTTTATATTCAATATGGTGTTAAGATTGTATCTATCATACTAGGTTAAGAGAAACTCTATGGTTGAAGTTGACTATATCTCGTTCATATCATTGTAGGGAATATACATACCACGTACCTTGGGATTATTGAAGGTTCGAATGCAAGGCATGCACTATTTGTTGATTGAATGTATTTCATATTGTATTTCCATACGTTTGAGTTTGACTTGTATCTATGCAATGAATTTTGAAATCGATGAATAAAGATTTGGATGGCAACTGAACTATATGGTCTCGACCCAGATTACGTTGATATAATTCAATGCTACGTGGTTAACTCTCCTCCATGCATTTGGTGATATATAAGCTGTTATCGAAACCCTACCAGGTTATTGTCTTTGCCTCCGGGCTCGGGTCCTAAGGGTGAAACCCTCCATGTCTGGATTTCGTAGTTGGGTATTGCAACAAAATGCACAGTGTTGTGGTTCTGGTTTTCATGGTTTCATTCTATGGTAGGATAAGTCCTTGGCTCTGCTGATAGCGTTTGCTACAGTTTCCTTGTTTCGTGGTCTCGTTGCTCCTTCTTTGTTTAAGTCCCAGCTACTTACAGTCCTTCATTGTGCTGGTGTGGTTATGAGACAGGGTTTTGCTAATGTCTTTAAGTTATGAGAGGGTTGATGCATTTAGGTTTGGGGGTGTGCTTCTCGACTGGTTCAATCCCAGCTTGAGGGTTTCGTCTGGAGTGTTAACTGTCGTGGCTGTCAAGAAATGTTATGAAGGTTTCCCTTGCTCGCCCACCTGATGAAGGTGATGGGGTTTCACTGCTTGTTCAACTTGTGGCTACCGGTTTTCCGCTGTTACATTCCTCCATGGCTCGGTAAGATAATAATCATGTTTCTTTTTCACAGTTTTTATTTTTTGAAATTATTAATTAGATTTACGTTTGTATTACTACCCTCAGCATTCAATAAGGTGACTAAAAATCCCTCGGCTCCGTTAATGTGCAGGTCACGCGGCTCTGAAGATGTACAGAGCTTTTATCACCAACGCTGGCTCCTCCGGGTAAGCCTGGTTATCCACGGCTGTCTCTTCCTTTGCTGGTTTTGTGGTTAGGGTTGAGTCTTGGAGGAAAACTCCTGTGTAGTGAGGTCGTTAACGACTTGATGTCATGGGTGCAGTCATCTGTAATAAGTTGTTTTGTTTGAAAAGAGAAGGGGTTTGAAACCCTGTTATGTTTATGGAGAGCCATTCACGGCTCAGACTGTATGAGGCCAGGGTTTCTGTTAATGTACTTGTAATTGCTAGGCGTAGGGTTTTATCCACGCTGTTTAAATTAATATTTAATATGATAATAGGCCTGTCATGGCCGTGTTTCATTTTTGTGTTTTGTTAAAATATTAGAATGTTTGAAATGTAGGGATGAATGAGTTCTTCGATACCTGCAATGGATGATAACTCTACTGTATGGAGTTCATGTATCGTTTCTCCGTGTTTTCTAGGATTTTGAATGTTTAATTAAAAGAATGTGGATGTTCTCTGACTATAACTGTAATAGTTAAATAGTATAGGGTTATTCTGGCGAGTTGGGGTTCTGTTTTGTGTTCAACACATATATATGGAAATGTTAAATCAGTGGTGACTGGGAACGAGTTGTAACAAATTTATTTTGATTCCTGTATAATTATTTAATAACACTGTGGATAGAAATTATATACTTAGAACTATGTATAAACCTACTGTAGGTTTTGTCTGCCATATAAGGCATTCTTTTCATTTGTTTTCCGTCTGTCAAGTGAAAGATGTAAGGCTACGGTCGTGTAGGGTTTATGGACTACTCGAAGGGAGAATATTTAAAATGAAATAAATATTATTACTGTGTATAATTAGGAAGGTTGGTAACAGCCAATAATAGTTGCATTCGATGACAGTTTCTCTGTGTGTTAATATGGTTGTCTTGTTTGAAACAACTCTGTCAACTCTGTCATGATAACATGGCTAACAAATTAACACACTAGGTTGAAGGGGAATAGTACTCTACAGTTTCTATGTGTTTGTATTTGACTACTGTGTTAATGAATAAGATTATATGGAAGCTTGTAACAATAAAATATTGTTACAGTCACACCCCCCTTTAGTTAGTCGATAGCTGTAAATCATTTTCTGAATATAAACAATATAATAATATGAGTTTTGTTTATCTGTTAACTCGATACAAGTATGACCTTTAACTAAAGTTGACTGAAATATGAAACAAATATATGTATACAGGTATATTATTCTAATAGGAAATATCTCAAAGTAAAAACTAATATTTGTCTATATCTATTCTTATGACTGTTTAATAGCTATAATTCTGGAATATCTACTGTTTAATATTCTGTCTATTATTTAACTACTAACAAGAATTCTAGAAATACATAAACATGGTATTTGTTAACTGTAACAGTAACAAATATATGCTGCATAGGATAATTACTCTATTTAAATAAAAGTAGGAAAAATTCTAAAACATCTGAGTTCTGTAATTTATACCAAAAGAAAATACAGAGGCTGATTTACTGAAATTGAATACAGCCAAAACATATGAAAATTATTTAAACTAACAGTAGGAAGAGTGACATAACCTGTAGCTATAGTAGACAATAACAGCAATGGGAGGCTGTTCCTCCCTACCAATTCATGGAGAGTGCCCAGACAGCACTTCTCAGGACCCCCGAGCTTGCTCTGGTCTAACTGGCTGGAATCTAGGTACGGCCAATAATTCCCTCAGCCCAAGCAGCTATACTGGAACCAAGTTACTGCAACTTCCTGTATCAAAACACTTCCTTACTGATTTTCCCACTTCCTCAATGGGACTCCTGAATAGCATTCACCTGAATGTATTCTCCCCCTAGAACAATTGTTGAACCCCCAGCTCAGTTCATTGAGTAGTATTTAAAAGATTGCCTAGGTCTTAGTTGGGCTAACTGTCATTAATGAGCCACCTGCTCAGATTCCACTTTCTTGGGGAATCATGACCCCAAAATATAGGGAAGTTGCCACCTGCAACTCAGGAAGTGTTTGAGGATGCTGCCACTTGTCTTTTGTCCTTCCACCTAATTCCATCCACCAGCTAGACCAGTAACCTCTTTTAACAGCTCTCCCATGTTGTTGTCTCCATAATTTATTTATTAATAATAATTATTCAGAATTTGCATTCCATTTCTGGAGACTCTGCTGAGTCATCCATTCCTACTTAGCATTAAATTTAACATAATGTTCTCAGGAATATTAAAAATAATTACATTATTTTAATAAAATTGGGGTATGTGACATACACACCCCCTTAAAATGTAACATCGTCCTCGATGTTACTTATTCTTCTGCTTCAGCCCCCTGCTGGAATAGATGGGGATATGCTTCCCGCATCTTACTTTCCAGCTCCCAGGTAGCTTCTTCAGGACTAAGGTGCTTCCATTGCACCTTCACTTGTCCAATTATGCGGTTCCGTAGAGTAATTTCCCTCCTCCCGAGGATACAATCCGGTTCCACCAGAACTTCCCCTTCTGGTTCTACCTGTACAATGTTCCAATCAATAACATGAGTAGCATCATGAACATACTTTTTCAAAACAGAGATATGAAAAACATTGTGTACTTTTAAATTTGGCGGTAATGCTAACTGATAAGCAACTTGACCAATTCTAGCTAAAATTTCAAATGGACCACAGTAACGTGGTGCTAGTTTTGCACAACTTCCTAATATTAGGGAGCTCTTCTTTGGTCTTACCTTGATGAACACATGTTCACCTACCTGGAACTCTTTAGGAGTTCTTTTCAAATCTGCTTGACTCTTTTGCCGATCCTGGGCAATCTTCAAGTTTTCCTGCACTTGTTTCACAATCTGTTCCATTTCTTTCAATAAATCAGGTCCTAACACTAATCTATCTACTAGATTACTCCAAGAGATAGGAGTGTTGCATTTTCGTCCATACAAAACCTCAAAAGGACTAAACTTAGCTGATGATTGATAACTGTTATTGTATGCAAATTCGGCTAAGTGTAAATAATCCTCCCACTTACCTGGTTGATCTTTAACATACATCCTTAACAGATCTTCTAATATTTGATTAACTCTTTCAGTTTGTCCGTCCGTCTGAGGATGGAAAGAGGTGCTGAAATTCAAAGTGGTGTTTAACCCTTTGAACAAAGATCTCCAAAAATTTCCTGTGAATTTAGGATCCCTGTCTGATATAATGACTTTTGGAATACCGTGTAACCGAAAAATCTGTTTTTAAAAGATATCTGCTATGTTTGCAGCCTTGTATGTGGTTTTAACAGGAATAAAGTGTGCTGATTTACTTAATTTGTCTACCACTACCATAATCGAATCATTCTGATGTTGATTTTTGGGTAAACCCGTAATGAAATCCAAGCTGATTATTTCCCATTTCCAGCTAGGAATAGGTAAAGGTTGCAGCAATCCAGCTGGATGTTGGTGTTCTGTTTTTACTTGTTGGCAGTCCAAACACTTAGCTAAATATTCGGCAGTTTCAGATTTCATGTTAGGCCAAAAATATTCTTTTCTCAACATAGTGACAGTCTTTTGATAGCCAGGATGCCCGGAGTAAGGGGTTTTATGTATTTCGTCTAAAATTAACAACTTAACTGTAGGTGCATTAGGGATATACAGCCTGCCCTTAAACAACAAAAATCCGTTTTCATTTAAACTATACCCTTTTATCAAACTTTCTGTGGGTTGTTCTTTGGCTGTAATTTGTAAATGCTGATAATTTTCGTCTAATTTTATCCCTTCAGCCAGCTGTTCATTTAAGTCAGAGGTATAAGTGTTGCTAGCTGATATAAAATTCAGTTTTGCATTTCTGCTCAAGGCATCAGCCACCTTATTTTCCTTCCCTTTTATGTGTTGGATTTCAAAATCGTAATCACTTAGGAATGCCAGCCACCTGGCTTGTCTTGCATTTAAATTTGGCTGGTCTAAAAGGTATTTTAGACCCTTATTGTCTGTTAATAAGGTGAATTTTATGCCTATTAGGTGGTGTCGCCACATCTTTAAAGCATGAATTACAGCAGCTAATTCTAGGTCATAAGTGGCATAATTCTTTTCATGGATTTTCAGCTTCCTAGATTCGTAAGCAATGACATGTCCTTCTTGAGTCAGCACTCCGCCTAAACCATCATTACAAGCGTCGGTGCAAACTGTGAAATCTTTATTTGGGTCCGCTATTCTAAGAATAGGTGCAGTTGTCAATAAGGTCTTAAGTTTCTTGAAACTTTCTTCGCATTTCGCATTCCAATCAAACTTCTTGCCTTTCTTTTGCAAAGAAGTGATTGGGTTGGCTATTTTTGAAAAGCCTTCAATAAACCTCCGGTAGTAACCGGTAATCCCCATGAAAGATCTAACGTCCGTCACATCTTTAGGTACTGGCCATTCTTCAATTGCCCGAATCTTTTCAGGATCAACTGAAATCCCTTCCTTAGTGACTACATGTCCTAAGTACTGGATCTCGTCTTTGAAGAAATCACACTTACTGAATTTTGCAAAGAGCTGTTGTTCTCTCAGTTCTTGTAAGACTATTCGTAAGTGTTCTTTATGCTCCTCCTCATTCTTAGAATAGATTAAAATGTCGTCGATGAATACAACAACAAATTTGTCTAAGTACTTGTGCATTATGTTGTTCATTAAGCACATAAAAACAGCTGGGGCATTAGTAAGTCCAAATGGCATTACGACAAATTCGTAATGTCCGTACCTTGTTCTAAAGGCTGTTTTGAAAATATCTTCTTCTTTAATTCTTACCTCATGATAACCCGATCTCAGATCGATCTTAGAGAATACCGTAGCTCCACGTAGTTGATCAAACAGATCATCAATACGAGGTAACGGATACCTGTTTTTGATTGTCATCTTGTTTAGTTGACGATAATCTATGCAAAGTCGCATAGTTCCGTCCTTCTTTTTAACGAATATCACTGGTGCTCCCCAAGGGGATACACTGGGTCGAATATAATTCTTGTCTATTAACTCCTTTAACTGAGTTTTCAACTCGTTAAGCTCCAAGATATTCATACGATACGGGGCTTTTGAACTGGGAACGACACCTGGTACCAGCTCAATTGTAAAGTCTAGCTCCCTCTTAGGAGGCAATTCTGGGATTTCCTCAGGAAAAACGTCAATAAAATCATTGACTACAGGGATGTTCTCTACTGTTTTCTGGTTGCTTTCAGACTTATCTGTCTCATCTGTAATAGCTACAGCATAAGTCTTGCACCCTTTTCTGACTGCTCTTTTAAGTTGTAAGGCAGAAATCTGCCTAACTACGGTTTTCCTAGGGATACCCCTAACAGTTACAGGCTGTCCACTACTGTCTACACACCTAAAAGTTTTGTCAAAACAGTTTAAAACGACCCTATGTTGTTCCAACCAGTCCATTCCGATAAGTATGTCATAAGAGCCAAGTGGTAAAATGTTCAGTTTAACTGTAGTTCTAAAATCATTCATGTTTAAGATGCATTCTTTTACATAACAGTTTACTTTCTTCTTTGCCCCAGTAGCTAATTGTACAGACCAAGAATTATCAAACCTTTCAACAATCAAATTACATTTTTCTACCAGCTGAGGTGAAATATAACTAAGACTAGCACTTGGATCTATTAATATAGTAACTGGGGTTTTGTTAATCATACCTCCTACTTCCACCATGGAAGTTTGGTAGTCAGCCTGGCGGTTTTCCAATGCTGCATTGATTCGGGGCATAGTTCCTGCAAAATCTCCAACCGTCATTTCATCTTGAACAGTATGAATATTGCTGATTTGTTTCTTTCTGTTTGGGCAGACTGAAGCATAATGTGGCCCATTACACTCCCAGCACTTGACAGGTTCTTTTCGCTCAAAATTTTTGGTGTAGTTTCCATGGTTATTAGGAGTCTCTTTGCTGTTTTTATAATTGTTTGAATGGCTGACAACTCCATTTTTGTTTCCTTGGAAACTTTTACTATTAAAGTGGTTCCCGTTTTTACTATTCTTTAAACTTTTATGGGGAACAAATTCCTTTTTCTTGTACTCGATCAGATTGCTGTTCTTTTTGGCTTTCCAGCTGGCTATCCCCTCTTTCTTTTTATTCTGTTCGTAACAGAAATTTGCCTTGCGCATAGCTTCTTCCAGTGTTTTGGGGTTGTCATATTCAATTCTGTCCTTGATATGATAGGGCAGGCAACTAAGAAACCGCTGTATTTTTGGTTTCTCTTCGACAAAATACGGTACATAACGCAACAGACTTAAAAATTTACTGTTTAAGTCCTTCATCGTCATAGATCCGAGTTTTAGTTCGTAAAATTCCTTGGCCCTCTCTTCATAATACTGCTCGGACAGGAATTTCTTCTTGAAGTATCTTTTAAAGGTACTCCAATTAACTTCTCTTTCTTTAATCCCTTTGACCCTTTTCAGATCTTGCCACCATATGTCCGCCTTTCCCGAGAGGTTGTAGATGGCCATTCGTGCCTTTAGTTGATTTGAGTAGTTATAGATCTGAAAATATTTTCTCATCCCGGATAACCAGGATTCTGCCTCTTCTCCAATTTCAGCTTCTCCATTGAAAGTTGGGGGCTTTATCTTCTTAAACTCCCCGGAAATCTCTTCATAAGGCCTGTACTTTTTCCTTCGGTTGTGCAGCTCAGCTTCACTGCTGTCACTGCTAGTGTGATAACTGGGTTGTCCCTTTCTTTCTTCAGATGAGGAACTGCTGTAAGATTTAGCTGGTTTTGTCCTTTTTGACCCTCTTTGATGACTAACTTCTTCTGAGTCAGCTGGTTTGCTCCTTCCTTCAGTCTGAAATTTTTCTATCAATAGCTGATTTAACTGCTCCTGAGTCTTTAGAATTCTTTCATTATCCTTCTTGACTATTTCCATTTCTGTCTTTAATCCTCTTATGGTCTGCATCAGCTCAGTGGTGTGAGCAATTTCCTCTTCTGTCTCAGGTTCTCTTGACATCTGTCTTGTCACAGCATTGGGAGATTCCTCCTCAGCATATTCTCCCAGTTTTTCCATACCTGTCTGTAAAATTCGGAAAAGAAAAATTTTCTGTTCTGTTCATGAAACCGAAATATATGTTAGTACTTTATATAAAATAAAAAAAAAATCTTCTTTTATGGGCATTGTTTGCGGAAGTTTAGTGGAGTCACATTCAAGCCTAGTGTCTGAACCTGGCTCTGATACCACATGTCAGAACCCGAAATTTCTGAAAAATTTAAAATTTTATTTATAACAATAAATGTTAACTAAATAGTATTTCTGGTCCTGTTTTAATTTCAGTAACTAACGTAATCTGTTTAAAAGACTCTGTCTTACTAAAAATTTGATTTTCTGAGATTGTAACTAATGACTGTTTTTGCTTCAAACTGCAAGGGAAAAGCTAGTCGTAGCTGACTGGCTTACTTAGCTTCCGAGCTAATGCATAAGTCGTCTTCTGTTTCTCAGGTACGTCGGTGAAGTAAGGATCACTGTATTTTAAACTTGGTAAGCATCAATACTCCCTGTACTTTAAAACTTTAAAGAAGATTTATTTACTGTTGCAAGTTGTAGTGCAAGACAGTGAAGTTATTCTCATGAACTTACACTTGATTTAAGATTGATAGTCTGCCTCGACATGATATATCTTATTCGGATAGTATCATCAGGTTTTGTGATGAATTACATTGTTTCCGTTATAATTATTGTTTTAAGAATATGACTCTATGTTACTGCTGTAACTATCACTGGAACAATTGTTTGTAACATAATTATTATCTGCATAAAGCGACTTAGCATCATGTGATATGTTGTCAACTAATACCGGTGATTACTGTTGTGTTCACGTATTATTAACGTGAGTTGAAAAGGTGGCGCCTCTAGCGTTGTTCCATTATATTAATCTAATATCGGGGTCCAATGTCTACTTAGAGTTTAATTTATGTCACCTGACTGCGCCTTGTTTTTAAACTACATTCATGGTGTGAACCAGTAGAGGAATTTATATTTCAGTATCTTCATAATAGAGATTATTATTCTAATTGTTTACTGTTTAACAATAGTATTAGTAGAAAATACGATGATAGTATATAATGGCAAATGTGTATCTTGTCATATAGACTTGGCAACATTTCAATGTATTAAGTAACAAGGTGTTTTCAATTGAAAGTTGACTACCTTATTGCTTACATAGGAATGTAATATGCTCATGGCATTAATCTATGGCTTGGTTTCAATATATAAATAATATAATGATTGTGCAACAATCATAATGTTCCCATACGTTGGCAAACTTTATATTCAATATGGTGTTAAGATTGTATCTATCATACTAGGTTAAGAGAAACTCTATGGTTGAAGTTGACTATATCTCGTTCATATCATTGTAGGGAATATACATACCACGTACCTTGGGATTATTGAATGTTCGAATGCAAGGCATGCACTATTTGTTGATTGAATGTATTTCATATTGTATTTCCATACGTTTGAGTTTGACTTGTATCTATGCAATGATTTTTGAAATCGATGAATAAAGATTTGGATGGCAACTGAACTATATGGTCTCGACCCAGATTACGTTGATATAATTCAATGCTACGTGGTTAACTCTCCTCCATGCATTTGGTGATATATAAGCTGTTATCGAAACCCTACCAGGTTATTTTCTTTGCCTCCGGGCTCGGGTCCTAAGGGTGAAACCCTCCATGTCTGGATTTCGTAGTTGGGTATTGCAACAAAATGCACAGTGTTGTGGTTCTGGTTTTCATGGTTTCATTCTATGGTAGGATAAGTCCTCGGCTCTGCTGATAGCGTTTGCTACAGTTTCCTTGTTTCGTGGTCTCGTTGCTCCTTCTTTGTTTAAGTCCCAGCTACTTACAGTCCTTCATTGCGCTGGTGTGGTTATGAGACAGGGTTTTGCTAATGTCTTTAAGTTATGAGAGGGTTGATGCATTTAGGTTTGGGGGTGTGCTTCTCGACTGGTTCAATCCCAGCTTGAGGGTTTCGTCTGGAGTGTTACCTGTCGTGGCTGTCAAGAAATGTTATGAAGGTTTCCCTTGCTCGCCCACCTAATGAAGGTGATGGGGTTTCACTGCTTGTTCAACTTGTGGCTACCGGTTGTCCGCTGTTACATTCCTCCATGGCTCGGTAAGATAATAATCATGTTTCTTTTTCACAGTTTTTATGTTTTGAAATTATTAATTAGATTTACGTTTGTATTACTACCCTCAGCATTCAATAAGGTGACTAAAAATCCCTCGGCTCCGTTAATGTGCAGGTCACGCGGCTCTGAAGATGTACAGAGCTTTTATCACCAACGCTGGCTCCTCCGGGTAAGCCTGGTTATCCACGGCTGTCTCTTCCTTTGCTGGTTTTGTGGTTAGGGTTGAGTCTTGGAGGAAAACTCCTGTGTAGTGAGGTCGTTAATGACTTGATGTCATGGGTGCAGTCATCTGTAATAAGTTGTTTTGTTTGAAAAGAGAAGGGGTTTGAAACCCTGTTATGTTTATGGAGAGCCATTCACGGCTCAGACTGTATGAGGCCAGGGTTTCTGTTAATGTACTTGTAATTGCTAGGCGTAGGGTTTTATCCACGCTGTTTAAATTAATATTTAATATGATAATAGGCCTGTCATGGCCGTGTTTCATTTTTGTGTTTTGTTAAAATATTAGAATGTTTGAAATGTAGGGATGAATGAGTTCTTCGATACCTGCAATGGATGATAACTCTACTGTATGGAGTTCATGTATCGTTTCTCTGTGTTTTCTAGGATTTTGAATGTTTAATTAAAAGAATGTGGATGTTCTCTGACTATAACTGTAATAGTTAAATAGTATAGGGTTATTCTGGCGAGTTGGGGTTCTGTTTTGTGTTCAACACATATATATGGAAATGTTAACTCAGTGGTGACTGGGAACGAGTTGTAACAAATTTATTTTGATTCCTGTATAATTATTTAATAACACTGTGGATAGAAATTATATACTTAGAACTATGTATAAACCTACTGTAGGTTTTGTCTGCCATATAAGGCATTCTTTTCATTTGTTTTCCGTCTGTCAAGTGAAAGATGTAAGGCTACGGTCGCGTAGGGTTTATGGACTACTCGAAGGGAGAATATTTAAAATGAAATAAATATTATTACTGTGTATAATTAGGAAGGTTGGTAACAGCCAATAATAGTTGCATTCGATGACAGTTTCTCTGTGTGTTAATATGGTTGTCTTGTTTGAAACAACTCTGTCAACTCTGTCATGATAACATGGCTAACAAATTAACACACTAGGTTGAAGGGGAATAGTACTCTACAGTTTCTATGTGTTTGTATTTGACTACTGTGTTAATGAATAAGATTATATGGAAGCTTGTAACAATAAAATATTGTTACAGTCACACCCCCCTTTAGTTAGTCGATAGCTGTAAATCATTTTCTGAATATAAACAATATAATAATATGAGTTTTGTTTATCTGTTAACTCGATACAAGTATGACCTTTAACTAAAGTTGACTGAAATATGAAACAAATATATGTATACAGGTATATTATTCTAATAGGAAATATCTCAAAGTAAAAACTAATATTTGTCTATATCTATTCTTATGACTGTTTAATAGCTATAATTCTGGAATATCTACTGTTTAATATTCTGTCTATTATTTAACTACTAACAAGAATTCTAGAAATACATAAACATGGTATTTGTTAACTGTAACAGTAACAAATATATGCTGCATAGGATAATTACTCTATTTAAATAAAAGTAGGAAAAATTCTAAAACATCTGAGTTCTGTAATTTATACCAAAAGAAAATACAGAGGCTGATTTACTGAAATTGAATACAGCCAAAACATATGAAAATTATTTAAACTAACAGCAGGAAGAGTGACAGAACCTGTAGCTATAGTAGACAATAACAGCAATGGGAGGCTGTTCCTCCCTACCAATTCCTGGAGAGTGCCCAGACAGCACTTCTCAGGACCCCCGAGCTTGCTCTGGTCTAACTGGCTGGAATCTAGGTACGGCCAATAATTCCCTCAGCCCAAGCAGCTATACTGGAACCAAGTTACTGCAACTTCCTGTATCAAAACACTTCCTTACTGATTTTCCCACTTCCTCAATGGGACTCCTGAATAGCATTCACCTGAATGTATTCTCCCCCTAGAACAATTGCTGACCCCCCAGCTCAGTTCATTGAGTAGTATTTAAAAGATTGCCTAGGTCTTAGTTGGGCTAACTGTCATTAATGAGCCACCTGCTCAGATTCCACTTTCTTGGGGAATCATGACCCCAAAATATAGGGAAGTTGCCACCTGCAACTCAGGAAGTGTTTGAGGATGTTGCCACTTGTCTTTTGTCCTTCCACCTAATTCCATCCACCAGTTAGACCAGTAACCTCTTTTAACAACTCTCCCATGCTGTTGTCTCCATAATTTATTTATTAATAATAATTATTCAGAATTTACATTCCATTTCTGGAGACTCTGCTGAGTCATCCATTCCTACTTAGCATTAAATTTAACATAATGTTCTCAGGAATATTAAAAATAATTACATTATTTTAATAAAATTGGGGTATGTGACATGAAAGAATATAAACAGAAAAGAGAAAAATTTTTGTGAATTTGAAAGCATTACTTTACATGCACTTTACTTTCATACAAACCATTCCACACACCGCACTACAACCCTTAAGTAACAAGTAGCCCTTAAAAAGAAATATTAATCAAATTTATTAGCAACATTTTCTTTTTAGGTCTACACATCATCAACTAGCTTAGGCTAGAGTTTCGGACTTAAATCAACAATCGTAGTACGACTATCTTTTAGGTAAATCCATCTCTATCAAATAGTCCTTGGACTCTCTACTCAAACCAGATTTAAGCATGAGGCCGTGGGAGATTGGAATTGTTGAGGATATCCCCTCAGTTTCCTCTCAACCATAAACCAGAGTTGACTCACATACGGGGGTCCTTACGGACTTCGGGCTTTGCTACCCTGCCCATGCATTTCGACTAGGCTGACGACTGTCCCCCCAGGTTATTTCGTATTGATGGTAGCCTTAGTATCATACTTTTAGGGCTCTACATAGGTAGAGTGGGAGGTTATTCCCACCTCACCTCTGACAGACATGGAAGGTAACCCTTCGGTAGTAATCCCGGGAGGGCGGTTTGGTGATTCAAATGCTTGCACCCAATGGACCTTTAGAGGATGCCACGTAACTAACTGTCGATACTCTGTTAGTTTGTTCTAGGCCCTATCATCCCAGACTTGCTTCTGAGAGTATTTTCCATTGTGTGCCTAGTTTGATTACCTAGGACCTTTTTTAATGGTGTGCTCTTTGTGCCGCTTGTATTTTGGCTTTAGATATTTCTGGCCCGTTGAGTCGAAAACCATGGATAGCATCTCGGTGAGCACCAATAAAGGCACTCATGTTGAAGGAGCTCCTTGTGCTTTTCCATTCATTGGGAACATTGGTACTCCGTTAATGGCTACTTTGAATCTTCCAGGATTCACTATAGGGCTACTGGTTTCGTTGTTTTCCACTCCGAACGCCTTGCATTCTCCTGATGCTTCTCAAGGAAGCACCTCACATCAAGAGAATCAGAACCCTATGCCTGCTTCGCCAGTAACATCTTCTCCTCCTCCTTCTACCCATGTGGTGAAAGCAGTAATACTAGTAACCAGCAGTCTAAAAGGAATAGAAGGAGGAAAAATAGGAAGAAGATGCCAAAGCAAGGGGGCAGCCACCTAGCCTCTGAAGGTCATGCTGGGGGAACCTACCCAATATCTAGTGGTCATGTTGGGAAAAGTCACCCAGCCTCTAAAGGTCATGCTGGTGGAACCTGCCCAACCTCTGGTGGTCATGTTGGGAGAACTCACTCAGTCACTGGAAATCATACTGAACCTTGTCACCCAGCATCTGAAGGTCATGGTGGGGGTACCTACCCAACCTCTAGTGGTCATATTGGGAGAAATAGCTCATTCAGTGTAAATCATACTTAACTCACCCACCCAGCATCTAAATGTCATGTTGAGGGAAGCTACCCAGCCTCTGGAGGTCATGCTGGGAGAAAACTTTCAGTCGATGCAAATCATACTGAAATCATGTCTTCAACCACTGTTGCTCATGTTGAGGACATCTCATTGATCACTGCTAGTCATATTAATGACAAGTCACCAGTTACTGTGAGTCATATTGGAGACACTAAATCAACCATTGCAAGTCATGCTGAAAAAGTTGACATTGTCGACAAACCTAATAAACGTAAGCTTAAGTTCCCTTGTAATTTTTGCAAGGGAGACCACCTGACCTATTTGTGCCATGTAATTCCAGAAGTGCAAAGAGTGTGGTCTATAGTTCAAAATTCTTCTTCCTCTGAGGAACCAACCACTGCAATTCATGCTGGGGGAAAGCTATCAGCCAATGCTAGTCATGTTGAGAATATTGTTGTTGTAAATGAGTCTAAGCTTATAGGATGCAAGCTAAAGTTCCCTTGTAAACTTTGTAAGGGAGATCACCTTATTCACCTATGCCCTGCCATTCAAGAGGTGCGGAGAGTGTGGTCCACGTCTAAAGGATCCTCCGCTCCTAAATTGTCTATAGATTCCCAACAGCCTGATCAACCTTTGGTTGATGAAGTGGTTGAACCGAAGCAATCTTTGGTCAACCCCACTCTTTCTTCGGAGAGTGAAGTGATCGAATCGATGCAATCTTAGACCGATCCCATCAGTCCTTCAGAGACTGATGCACCTGTCCCTAAAGTCTTCTTCATTACCGTTTCGGATGCTTCGGAAGTGTGGGGCACTTCATCTGTGCCGAGTGAACCCCTACTAAGCTCTGGTATCATTTCCTTTGATTGGAATAGTCTAACTCGGCCTCGCCTTCCTTCTGCTAGACCTTTTCAGATAAAGGTTGATATCGGCAACCATGTGGTTCATCAATGTATTGTAGACGAAGGAGCCTCTGTTAGTATCTTATCCCCTTATGCTTGGAGAGATTTAGGTTTTCCTAACCTTGTTTCAGCTGTTAATTGGTCCTTGACTTTCAATAAAAGACCTAGTGAACCATTGGTATTCCTCCCTCAACTACCCATTACTTTGGGTCAAAAAACAGTCTTGGTTGATTTTATGGTTTTAAAGGACCCTATGGATTTTGATATGATCTTAGGGTGTGATTATGTATAAGCTATGCAAGCTGTGGTGTCTACGCTCTTTCGTGTGATGCATTTTCCTCACAACAAAAGCATTATCACTATCGATCCACTTACATTTGTTGATCCTGTTTATTACCCAACTATAGACCAAGTGTATCCCTCGCCAGTAGGCACTACCATGTCACAACCAAATATTGTGGCATATTGTTCCTTGAGTCCAATTTCTATTGAGAAGAAGCCTCTAAATTCATGCTTACCTTCTAGGGACTGGGTCCCGACAATTGACCAGGTGATGACTCCATCTGAATGTTAGATATGTGTTCTATATGGGATGATATGCTTCCCTCTGATGAAGTTTTCCTAGAGTCTATCATGCAGTTTGCCATTCATTTGGACATTGATCCAACTATAAGCATTCTTCCACCTTCACTTCAAGCTCGTTAAAAACAGTAAGGAGGCCAGGAGCATTTCTTCAATCTTCACTTTGAGATCGTTAAAAACAGTAACGAAGTTATAAGCATTTTTCTGTATCTCCTTTGAGCTCATTAAAAGCAGTAAGGAGGTCACGAGTTTACCTTTTCGGGCTCGTTAAAACTTTACGAAAAAGATCTTTATAGAGTTCTTTCACACTCTTGTTAGACTCTTTAAATATGACAAGATTGCCGAGTATAATTGTCATTTCATACTCGTTAAAGGATTTGAAGCGACATTTGCTTAGGTATAATTTTAACCCTTTTCTGGACCTTCGCAGATTACTTACGAAAAAGGAATACTCTATTCATATGTAGCTAGAAGGGTTCTTCTCTCATTGTTTTAAACTTTTTTGGGGGAGGAGACTAACTGTACGAAAAGGACCTTTTGGAGCCTTCTTTAGGGTTTTGAGGCTCTTGAAACATGAAAACACCAAGCGAGCACTCACCTACTCAGACTTGATGTGAAATCCACGAGAGGGGATATAGAGGATTGTTTAAGTTTTTCAGACTCTATAAACAGGAAAACACTGGCGAGCATTAACCTACTTGGGCTTGGTATTAAAATCCACGAGTAGGTGTATGGAGTTATTGTTTAATTTTTTCAGACTCCTTAAAATTGAAAACACCAACGAGCAAGAACAGATCTCGGCTTGATATTAAAATCCAGAGATCAATACTATAGATTATTCTTTTATCTCTTCTTCGAACTCTGTAAACAATGAAGAAGGTCCTGAGTCTTCCTCCCATGGGCTCATTAAACTTATTACATGGTTGGGCTTATTGAGTTTTCTATCTTTCTTGGACTCATTAAAACAACAAGAAGGACATTCTTTTACCAAAAATAATAAGGGATAAGAAGGGTATATCACATCTTTTTCAGTTTCAAAGGTAGTTGAGTTAGTCATATCCTTGAACACAACACCTACTTGAGTCTTTCATGTCAGTTGGGTTTTAGTTTTTAACCTTAGGGTGAACCTGATCTCTGAGTTTTACTCCCCCAGATGGTTATTCTTCCAACTATATGGAGGGTCTGTTAATGTCTCCTACATTGTAAGCTTATATCACTTCCTCTTTATGTTGAAAACTTCCTAACTCACTTTGTGTCGTGCTCACTATTCAAGGATACAACCTGTGTCGGCCATTCTGTAGTTTACCTTGACTTCATGTGTCGGCATCCCTGGTGTTAGTTTGTTTCATCTTGTTACTCATCCTACTCCACATCTGCTCCTACTTGTGAGTGTTCCTCGTGTTGGATGATGAAGGATGCATTAATGCCTCCCTTCCAGTGAACTTCTTCCCATCGACTTCAACTCATTATGCTCTGGGAACGAAGTTTAGAGTTTCGGTTAGTACCTTGGGGATTGTAGTCATCAGTGGCAGTTTTCCTCACTGTTGAATAAATGGGTATACATAAATGTCTCTTATTCGACATGTTCCTCAAGTGTTCGACTTCAAGTCCTCTTATTCACACTTATTGGATAGTACTAGGTACCTTGGACCCCATTAACATTATCGATGGAAGTCCTCGCGTTTGTTAACGGTATACATCAATGACTGTTAATCAAACGATACCCCCCATGTTCGACTTCAACTCATTTATTCGCATGGTTAGGGTTTGTACCTTGGGTTGTTTGGATGAAGACCTTGGGACTATGATAGCATCACCTTGTTTATGTTATCACCCAAGTTGCGCAAGACTGAGCCTCACTCATTTTGGATTTTCATGAGACATAGATCTAGCTTGTTGTTATGGCTATTATCTCTCATTTTGACATGGATCCACACTTGTATTTCAGTGGCCATGCTCTGTATATACATCTCCTAGTTATGTATCAGAGATCATACTACACATCTATGTGATGACAAGATTTTAATTGCTCGCTGACCTTGATCATTGTTTCAGGTGTTTTTTGTGACTTGGTTCTGCGATTTCTTGCTCCTCCTCTTACTTGGACTTATAATGTATTTCGGCCATCGTTTCCCTCTGACCTCACACATTAGGGGGCATCTATTATAGGTCAAATCTATACTTCTCCATCTGTGATCACATTATGTTGTCGATCACACAAAAGGACAACATGGATTGAAGAGCTAGATTGCCCTCGATGATGTATGGACTGGATTCACCCTCTTCAGCTGAGATTTTCCCTGTTTTACCTAAGATTTTGACATGTGCGCTTTTCTTTGGCTAGTAAACTAGCGCACATCTTCTAGTATGCCCTATTTTTCTAAAGGGAAACCAGCATACACCTTGGAAAGTTGCAGGCGCTTGTTGTAAAACATTAAAGTTGTGTCCTGTGCACTACTATGTCTTGAGAAACTTGCGCACATCTTAAGATGAAATAAAAAATATATTAATTTGACAAATTGGGATTATTTGAAGTTGGTTCTGCAACTTCCCCAACCTACCAATCCAACTACCTCTCGATTATAACTGACTACCTTGTCCCATAAATACAAGGAGGATCCATGAGGGAAGATTAGATAGAAAACCTAGAAAGAAGGCATTAAGGGTTGTTACGCTGGAGGAAAATCCCAGCTCATTGTGAAGAGAAGGAGCCCAGTACTGGGTTGCAAAAACATCTCTACACGTCAGGTATATTGTACTAATTCATGTTTCTTTGACAATAAAAAGGTTGAAATACCATTCCTCTCCCAAATCAGATGTCTATTAGATTGTATGTCTATTTGGCTTAACATTTGATTATATTTGATGTTAAATTACTTTATGATTTCATCATATTTATATATAAACAAGATACGCTGAGGAAGGTCTCTTTTGTATTGCAGGTTCGTCAAGCGGGAGATCATGTGAAAGCTAGGACCAGCCGTCGAGTAAAGGTATGTCTTTCGATATCCCGATCTCTGTCATTTGAAGAACTAGTTGCAATATAATAATTGTATTTACCTGTCAACCCCGCCCATTTGGTAGTGTCCATCTCCTCACTATAAGGTTAAAATCCTGAACAACAACCACAAAAGCTCGAAAGAGAATCCCAGGACTGATTATGAGTGTACTTCTCAACCTATTGGATCTCCGAGGGCAATATTACATGTGGTCATGGAAAAACC
The DNA here is from genome assembly GCA_027924585.1 of Larix kaempferi. NCBI lineage: Eukaryota > Viridiplantae > Streptophyta > Pinopsida > Pinales > Pinaceae > Larix > Larix kaempferi. The sequence continues at coordinate 61,797,479 of BSBM01000299.1, forward strand.
TCGAAAGAGAATCCCAGGACTGATTACGATCGTACTGCTCATCCTATCGGATCTCCCAAGGCAATATTATATGGCATAGGACAAAACCTCGAAAGAACATCCCAGGACTGATTACGAGCGTACTGCTCAACCTATCGGATCTCCAAGGGCAATATTATATGTCCTCAGGACAAAACCTCAAAAGAGCATCCGAGGACTGATTACGAGCATACTGCTCAACCTATCAGATCTCCCAGGGAAATATTATATGTCCTACCAAAGAAAAACCTCGAGAGAGAATTTGCCAGATCTCCTAGGGAACTATTACATGCCATAGGAAAAACCTTGCAAGAGTATCTGCAAATCTCCCAGGGAAAGATTATATGCTTATCTACACAACATGTCCACGGCTATGGAGTATCATCCTAACACTCATGATCATACTGATCATCATCATAATGTACATATTCCTAATGAACATCATCACATGATCAACCTGATCATCGTCATAGCATCATCCCGATGCATGTCATCATCGCATGATCATCCTGATCATCATACATAGCAGTAACTGGAGCATCGTCCTGATGCTCATCACCACCGTATAATCAAACTAATCATACAAAGCATCCACCTGATGCATATCATCACACATGATCATCCTGATCATCATACATAGTAGTAACTGGAGCATCGTCCTGATGCTCATCACACAATGCTTACATCCACAGTCATGGAAGTGATCCTCCTATCACCATGCTTGGAATGGCTCCTGCAAATGTGTCCCATCACTTCTTCCTCAAAGTATCTTCAATCTGAAGAACACCAAGCCTCTCTCTGAAGTATTCAAACTTCACTCTGGCTAGTGGTTTTGTCAACACATCTGCAACATGATCATATGTCGCAACATATAGGAGCTTCACTGCTCCTCTCTACACCATATCCTTGATATAGTGATATTTGATCTCGATATGCTTCGACCTGTCATGGAAGACCAGGTTCTCAGACAAATTCACACAACTCTAGTTGTCACAAAAGATACAGGTAGCATCCAACGGGAGATCAAATAACTCAGACAGTAGCTTCCTCAGCCATACTACCTCAAAACTAGCCAAGCAAGCTACAACATACTCTGCTTCGGCTATACTCAGTGCTACGCATGACTGCTTCCTACTAAACCAAGAGATCACACCTGATCCCATACTGAAGCAGCACCCTGAAGTGCTCTTCCTATCTGCAATACTGCCTACCCAATTTGAATCAACATAATCCTCTAGGTTAAACTTTTGATTCACATCATACTTGAGCCCATAATCAATTGTACGCTTCAGGTACCTTAGAATATGCTTTACAATAATCATCAAGTGAACACCTCTGGGATCCATCAGGAACTGGATCAATGTGTTCACCACAAAGAAAATATCTAGTCTCGTGTTTGTTAGGTACATCAAGGACCCAATCATCTGACAATACACAGTGACATCAATCGGATCAGATGAAGCATCACATAGAAGCTTCAGGTTCGATGCCATAGGTGTGGCCATGGCCTTGCAGTCCATCATCCCGAACCGCTTTAGGATCTCTACTGCATACTTCCCTTGTCCGAGGAAGATTCCATCTGCACTCTGCCACACCTCCATACCTAGAAAATAGTGCATCATCCCCAAGTCCTTCCTCTCGAACTTGGTAGCAATATTCCTCTTCGTATCGTCAATAAATCTATCCTCATCTGTAACAAACAGGTCATAAAATAGTAGTATCATGGGATTGCCTTCCTCAACCTTGTAGTAAAGGTTGGAATCCGTTTTACTCTTGGTAAATCCCAAACTGAATAGAAAGTTGTCTATCCTACCATACCAAGTCCTAGGAGCTTGCTTCAAGCCATACAAGGCTTTCTTCAACCTACACACATATGACTCCCTGTCATGTGTCTCAAAACCAAGCGGTTGCTCCACATACACTTCCTCTTCGACTACACCATTCAAGAAAGTTGTCTTGACATCCATCTTGTGTATCTTTCACTTCATCACTGCAACTAGGGAAAGTACTGTTCTGATGGAAGTGTATCTGGCTACAGGTGCAAAAGTCTCTTCATAGTCTATCCCCTCCTTCTGGGAGAATCCACAAGCTACAAACCTTGCCTTGTATTTCTCTATGCTACTATCTAGAGCATGCTTGATCTTATAGATCCACTTGGAAGTCACAACAGACTTCCCTTCTAGTCTTGGTACCACATCCCAAACATCATTCTTCATGATCGATTGGTATTCCTCGACCATGGCATCCTTTCATTACTGCATCCCTAATCTTGGGAACTTCAGATTCTTCAAAATATTCAATAGTTAGTTTTCTTGAACTTCGTTGCTGGAACAAATGTTGTTGTCCTTCTTTTGTAGGTGATTGTACATGATCTTTCCTACAAGTCAAATTCAATTGCATGATTAGAAACTTCTCATAGTTTTCAGAACAAAATCTTACACATAAGAATATATTTCATACAATCATGCATTTATCTTTAGCCAATGCTTCAATACAACATTCATCCATATCTCGTATTCATACGGTAACTTTCTAGATTCCTTCCATCTCTACTAGAACATTGTTAAGAATTTGCACTACTCCCAACATGTCAACAAGGAGGTTTTATTCTAGATAAGTAGCAATGGAATGTTGTACAGTACCATAGGCCACTTACTCATTACATGCATATTAGTAGCATACTGTTCATTTAATGCAATTATTCTAATATGCATCATACACAACCTAAGTCTAGGAACATAAGCATATACATCATTGAACAATATTATTTAAACAATCAGATATACAAGAAATGACAATTCAAATACTTATCTTTGTTTTTTTGTTGGGTGGACTCCCTCTCAATCTTTGCTTCCTTTTTGCAACTCCATTCTGTTGTGGATTGTAAAGAATGGTCAACTCCCTCTTAATCCCTGAATCACTGCATAGCTTCTTGAAGTCTTCTGAAGTGAATTCTCCGTTGTTGTTGGATCTAAAGGTCTTGATCTTCTTTTCAGTGTGGCTTACTTCATCTTTGTTCTTCAAGAAATGGACCCAAGTCTTCCTAGAGAAATCATCAAAGAAAGAAACATAATATACATACCCACTAGATGATATTGGACCGCATACATTTGAGTGGATAATTTCCAAGATTCCTTTTTCCTTGCTTTCACTGCTTGGAAATGTCTTTCTTTGTGTTCTTTCCTTTTGCACATCCTTTGCAAACCCCTTCATGCTTTGACTGGATTTCAGGAAGACCTTCTACAGCTTTTCTTGTAATTGGTAGTGCTCTATAGTGCATGTGTGGAATCCTTTTATGCCAAATTTCACTTGGCTCCATGGATTCATGTACCATGGCATGTTCAGGTTGTCACTTTAATTTGTACAATCCTCCCTCTTGCTCTCCAATCACTGTTGCATCATCTATGGTCTTACCCTTTGGCCACATGAGTACTTGGCCATCCAAAAATGCAACTCTCATTCCTTTTGCATCCAAATATGATATGGAGAGAAGATTCTTCTTGAGTCCAGATACATATAGAACATCTTTCATCTTCAAAGACTTCCAAAAGTCTAGTTTGTTGGAAGCTTCACCACTTCCTTTTATAGGATATTGATAGTCATCCCCAAGTTTCACCTTATGACGTGACTCATGTTCAGATATATCTATAAAAGATTCTTTAAACCCATTCATGTGTTTGGAAGCCCCACTATCAATAAGCCAATCATCACATCCATGAGAGATAGTACCTGTGAGAGCAGAGATCAACACATATTCTTCCTCACTTGAAGAGTCGTCACCTTTTTCCCTAGTCTTCTTCTTGGGAGGTTCATCATCCTCAGCATCATAAGCATGATATCTCTTCTTGTTTCTCTTCCTCTTCTTGTTGTAGTTGTTGTTGTTTTTGTTCTTGTTATTCTTGGGAAAATCTAAAGAAAAGTGTCCCTTCTCATTACAAGTAAAGCACCTCAAATATTTCTTATCTCTTTGATGGTGGTGTGGAGTTCTCTTGTGATAAGATTGCTCCCTCTTGAACTTACCTTTCTTGGTGTGTGCTATGAGAGCTTGATCTTCATTTCCCATCTTTACTTCTTGGGCCACAAGCTTAGCTTCTTCTTGTGAACATTCCTCCCACAGTCTACTAAAAGAGATCAATTTCTTTCTTGCACAGATTCCTTGTATGAAGGAGTCCCATGACCTGGGTAGGCCATTCAATGTGGTCATTGTTAACACCCAAAAAGTGCTCACTAGCTCATTTCCCTATTCACATGACCCATTTGTCCACTTTTTCACCATTTGAGCCTCTGAAGCCAACAAAAGGTCACCAAAAGGCCTTAGTACACCCCTTTTTCCACTCAAAATGAGTATTTTTCCTAAAAAAACATAAAAAACCCTCAAAAAGGGTCCAAAATTCTCAAAATATTAAAAAGGGAATAAAAATAATAAAAATATTCAAAAAAGGAAAAAGGACGAAAAAGTACCTAAACCATGTTGGTCAATACCATTGGTTTCCACAAAACCACAATGGTATTCCCCACCACCAAAACCTATAAAAAGGTGGTAGGGGCTCCTCATTTCACATCCATCCATCTTCCTATCCTCATGCTACCAAAATCTCCCTTGAGCTTTTGGCCATTGTAGCAACCTTGGAGAAAGGACCCTTTGGAGTTTGGAGCTGCTCACCCTTGGAGCTTCTCAACTATCTTCATCACTTGGAGGTATTGTTATTGCAAGCACTTGCTTGCCCCCATTTTCAATACAAATTTATTTTCTATATTTCTTGTTCTTGTTTTTTTTTAATTCAAAAGATGCACATGCTAGTTTAGTTTTAGATTTACATTAGTTTATTGTTTTTGCTTAATATTGAAACTGCTGCTACTAGTTAGCAGGTGCCCATAGCACTAAGCTTGGTTGCAAAACCAAGCCAACAGTTTTTGGCGACTCCGATGCTTTCGAATTTCTAGATCTCACTTTTGCTTTAGATCTTAGTTTTTGATTGTATTAGTTAGTTTAATTCATAGATCTGCCACCCTAGACAGCAGATCCATTGCTGTTCTAGATCTTGGCCCATTTCATTGCCATTTACAGCCCGAAATTTTCAATTTTCAGGTTCGTTTTTCTGCATCCGCGTACGGCTTTCGCCTCGCGGCTTTTTTTCCAACAGTCGCGCGGCTCATCGCGACTGCGTGGCTTTTTTCCGCGCGGTTCACCGTGGCTTCGCGGCCCATTAGCGCGTTGCACATTGCGGCTTCGCGGACCTTTTCCGCGCTGCACATCGCGACTGTGTGACGAAATCCCGCGCTGCACATCGCGGCTTTGCGGTCAAAACCCGCGCTGCCCATCGCGACTGTGCGACAGAAACCCGCGTGGTCCATCGCGACTGTTCTGTCAAAACCCACGATGCTAATTTTTTCATTTGGCCGAATCGTTTAAAAAATTAATTTTTTACTGTATTTTCTGCCCACATAGCACATTTTTACAGTATTAAAATTCCTACATATTTTACAGCCATAGAAAAATTTTACTATTTAGAATGCAACTTTGAAAGAAGTCTTTTTAAAAATTTTCAGAAATTGAAAGAAGGATCTATTTTGCATTTTATCTAGATCAAAAAATTTTGTTGTTTACTTCTTTAATATTTTGCCCATAGCAATTTTTGAAAAAGAAATCCATTTATTTCTTAAAGAAGTCATATTATTTGCTTTCCTATTTCAAAAGATCCTTTGTTTTTTGAATAGTTGTTGCAAAGCATTTAATTTCCATTTATTGAAGAAGTCATTTATTTGTTTTACTATTTCAAAAGATCCTTTGTTTTTTGAATATTTTCTGTAAAGCATTTACTTTTTCAATTCCAGTTTAAAATACCACACGTGCACCCAATCAAACACATAATTTAAACTGAGCCTTAAAACGAATCCTAACTTCAACAAACTTTTAACCCCACTTGGGGAGCACTTAAAAGAACTTTGTAGCTAGGTAGTATTGAGGGGATAGGTGTTCCAATAACACCCCTCAGTTATTACATCTGAGACATAGAAGTTGTCCATTAGGGAACCAAAATCTCCTAGTATTTTTTGGCACGGTCACAACCGGTTTATGGGAAGGCCTCTCCCCTAGGAGGGTTGAAGTCGCGAGGATGGTTCCGGAAGCCTGAGTGGAATACCGAAATCCATTCAGTAACCAAAGGGCTACCATTTGCAGTTCTCGGGATATCCCTGTATGGGGGTATTGCGGTAAAAGGACCAAACGACAGATTTACCTTTTCTCAACGTGTCATGAACGGAGTATCCTAGTTGCCATTTTTTAGGATTGATTACCCGGTGTCCCTCCCGGTAGGGGGATATCTAGCCGTTGACTCAACACTCATATTGTCTGACTTGGATTTCAGCACCTTGCAGAGAATATCGTTTGTTGATTCACAATACTTTTAGTTAGGTGTTTGCATGTTCAATCCACCTTTGGTCTAGTTACACCTATTTTTTCTAGAAGTTGTTTGCATGTTGGTCCTCTAACCATTTTTTTCATCCCTCCACTTATTATAGCACAACTGCTATAATAAGTGCCTTTTTGAGGTTGATTTTTTGGCCTGAGAGCCTTCATTTTCACTCCCCTTCTTGCACCCTTGGTTGCATTAGGGTTTTGAGTTTTTTATACATTACCATTTTACACATACAGATTTTTACACAAAAACTTATTTCTCACCATTGAGAATTTTAGACGCTCTCGTCGTCTACAGGGCGAACTCCCAGAGTTCAGTTTACTTGGCTCTCCACGTCACCGACCACCCCACTGCGTTATTCCCAACCAACCTTATGGCTGGAACACCTTTTGACCCACTTTTTACCAGCACCATAGGAGAGACATCCACAGACCCTTCTACTGCGGTGCCATCCATGGCAACACCCACCCCCCTAGGTATGCCTAATATGGGCAACAATCCACCTTTAGGAATGCCCAACACAGGGACACCTCCTGTTATAGGAATTCCCAACACAGGGCCACCACCTGTTATGGGTATGCCCAACATAGGGGTCACACCCCCTTTGATTACCACAACCCAGATTCCAGGAATTACCACTACTATTCCTAACCACGGTGTAACCCATGTTTCACTCGGAAACGCCGGTCCATACCAGACCACAACTATTGGAGGACACATACCTTCAATACCGAGCATACCCCTAGGCGCTACTAGACCCCTACATCATACCACCATGACTAGTCATGTCCCATTCACTACGCCACATACATCTGCTACCTTACCTTACATGGCGAGTCTGAACTTACCAGACTTAGCCAGGCTCAACAATGACCCTATCAGACACGACCCTGCGTGGCCTCATATGCCCACCAAACTCCCCTCCGACATACCTAAGTTTGAGGGAAAAGCAGGTGAGGACCCCCAGAACCATATCATGTCCTTCCATCTATGGTGTTACAGCGCACCTTCACTGGCTCTACAGCTAAGTGGTATATCGAGCAGCCCCATGGGACGCATGCCACCTTTACCTCCCTTGCCTCGACCTTCCTGCAGTTCTTCCAGTTACCTGTCCACTATGATGCGGGAGTTGAGATCCTACTGTCTTGCAGACAGAACACGGCCACCCACATCACTGACCACATTCATGAGTGGCTTCGACGTCGAAGCCTCTGCAAAATCAAGTTAGACAACCGTATCTTCTTAGATTGGTTTCTCAAATCCCTCCTCCCTCTCATTGCCAAGGATGTCGCATCAGAACGACCCCAGTTTGAAGAAGAGGCCATCCTCAAAGCCCAACAGTTTGACCTCATTTACGCCCAGTCGGGTTATCTGTATACCATTATACCAGACGCCCCTCGAGGCGAGTCATACCAACATGATGCGTCGGGGGCATCCCATGCCGTTGATGGCATCATTGGTCGTATGGCCTCGCATCCCCAACCCTTTTCCATTGCACATCCTAGCCATGGTCCCGACCTTTCGCGGGCTACATCTCAGTCTGGAGCAACCAGTTCATATGCTCCCATGGCACATCACCACCATACCCATGGACCTTCGTGTCCACCTCAGTGCTTTGGTCATGCACCACCTGCATACGCCCCCCCAACTACACCTCAACCAATGTACTACCCATAGCTAGTTGCGACAGCTAACCCAACACCTCCAATAGCTCAGGGTTACCAACAACCCCAGCAGGTATCTGGTCCACTTCCAACCCCACCGGTGTATTATCCACCACAACCTGCTCCCGCACCTGCGGCGAACCAAAATCCTCCCACTGCTCAAGGGCAAGTGTACACATAGCACAACCAGCCCCAACACCAAAACAACTAGCGCAACCAAGGTGCGCAACAAAACCGTGGAAGAGGACGTAACCGCGGAAACAACCAACCACAACATCAAGGTCCTCCACCTCCCAATCCTCCGTAAAATAATAACGCTGCGCCTCCCAACCAGAATTCGGATCGTAATCCCAGGCAGCCCAAAAACATTAACCTTAGAACAAACCATCCTTGTTCTATTTGCGGGGTCTATGGCCATTACACACATGCTTGCCCACATTTGGAGCGAGCTCGGCAACTCTGGACTGACGATCCCCATCGTCAAGAGCAAGCGGCTCCTCAGCCGCCACCCAACCCTCAACCACCACAACATCAACCTTTGGTGTTGCAAAATCCCTTTCCAACCCAAGGTGTAGTGAACACTCAGCCGTTAGCTCCCCCTCAGAACAACGCGCCACCACAACAGATCACTTATGCCGCTCCTGATCAACCCATGTTTGATTCAGGTACTCACCACTTGTTGATGATGTCAACCGCCGATGCCAACCTCCAAACCCGTCGAAACCAATATGGCTCCACCTCTGAAGCCCCTTCCACTGACAAGAACACTAACATTAATCCCACAGATTAGACGTTACGTATACCCCCGACTTCGCTCGATGGCGCTCCCAAAGCACCTCGCTTCCCACTTTGTCGTATCAATAATAACCCCAATGCTTGCGCTGCGTCGAATTACAACATTGTCGAAGACTTATCCCAGTCTCCTGTAGCCATGTCTGCTTTAGAAGTTTTGAAAAACTGTCCTTCGCAGCGCAAGACTTTTCTCTCTTCCATTGGCGCTATTGACCCCAATGATTCACAACTGATCGCATCCAATTCAGACCAGTCCGAACCACGACTGCCTTCCAGTTTATCATTCCAAGTTTTCATTTCCGTTCGGAATCTTGTCATCCATCGGTGCATTATCGATGAAGGGGCCTCTACATGCGTCATGTCCACATTCGTTTGGCAGAAGTTGGGATCTCCTACTCTCCAGCAGTCCACCAATGCGTTGCGAGCCTATGACGGCCGTTCGGCATAGCCCCAGGGTCTCTTACCTAATGTCTCCGTCCAACTGGCTGGTAAAACCGTACTCATTGACATTGAGGTCATCAATGCCCAACTCGACTATAACCTTTTACTTGGCCGTAGCTACATGTATGCCATGCGGGCTGTTGCCTCATCCGTTTTTCGTACCATGCAGTTCCCCCATGAGGGACGCGTGGTCAAGGTCGACCAACTCACCTATTACGATCCCAAGGACCCCGCTGCACCCGAAAATGTTCTCCTCATGGTTGAACAACCTGTTTGTGGTGCAAATACCTCGTTCGTTTCCTCAGTGGGACCCGGACTATACTCCGACGCGTCGATGACTTCTACATTCCAGGCCATTCCACCACCATCACCGGAGACCCACGTCGCTAACCTCTGCACTCTTTCACAAACACCCGGTAATCAACCCTCCTTGTTACCCAAACCACCATTGGTCCCTAGTCACATTGGGGTTACACCCATCCACACAATCCCCTTTCTATTTCCTCCTTTAGGTGTAGTAAGCGCCCCGGTTATGGCTACCCTTAGTCTCCCTGGGTTAACATTGGGATTACCCGTGTGGTATATTTCGCCTCCCGTTCCCCCGCCAACACCAAATTTCATCCTACAACTGGTACAACCCATTGTCACTTCTACCCAACCACCTCCCGGTATCACTACTCCTTCGTCATCTACGAATCCCCCTCCTCTCATCAGGCCCACTGGGGGCAGAGGCCCACAACCATACACTACGATACCCCCACCCAAAGCAGTTAAACCTCCTCTCATGTTCCGTGCTCCTCCCAAATGCTCGTTGTGTGATGAGTTAGGCCATCCAACCCATCAGTGTCCACAGTTACCCGCATTACAGGAACACATGCAAATGCTGGATGACGACCCCAACATCCCAGTGGTCAAACTCGATCCAAACCCCATGCCTCGTGACAAATCACTGCGTACCAACCACCCTTGTGCAATATGCGGTATTTACGGCCACTACTCACATAACTGTCCTGACATCCCATATTACAGAGCAGCTCTCTACGAGATGAATAATTTGGACCTTGAGACGGCACCCCCTACTATCGAGGAGATCTACCCACCCGCATCGTCCTCATCCGGAGAGATTAACACCATCTATATGATCTCTTCGACGACCACTTTCAAACCAGAACCCATTGATTTATGGTCTGACTACTTCCGTACTGATGAGCAAATCTTGGAAACACTCACTGCACCCGACTACCCGTGGGACGACATGCATCATCACTCATACTTCCTTCCAGAGGAACCTACATCCACCACGTCTAATCAGCTATCGGTCGAATCGAAAGATTTCATACCCACTAAGGTCGATTGGCTCAAGGACCCCATCCCAGCACCGGATGCCTTCGAAGAAGGGAACATGTCAAACATTTCCCCCATTATACAAATTGATATTTCCACCACACCTGGAAAACCTGAGCTCATCTCGCTGGGCGCATCTTGCACTCAAGCGGAAAATCAGGCGTATAAAAAGCTTTTTCAAGAATTCTGTGATGTCTTTTCCTGGTCCTATACCGATATGCCTGGTCTTGACCCTGCCATTATAGAACACCACATTGACACATGGCCTGATGTCCCCCCCGTTCGTCAAAAACAGCGACCCATTCATCCTTCCAAGCTCCCCGCTGTTAAAGCCGAGGTTGAGAAACTTCGCGAAGCAGGATTCATTTATCCTATTCCTTATACCACATGGGTTTAAAACCCCGTTCCCGTCAACAAAAAACAAGGCACCCTTAGAGTATGTACTGACTTCCGTGATTTAAACCGCACTTGTCCCAAAGACAATTTCTCCACACCATTCATTGACCAACTCATTGATGCGTGTGCGGGACATGAAGTCCTATCTTTCATGGACGGTTTTTCCGGATACAACCAGATTCAGATTCGTAAGGAGGATCAGTATAAGACTGCCTTTACTACCCCATGGGGCACCTTTGCCTATCGTGTCATGCCTTTTGGCCTAAAAAATGCTGGTGCCATCTTCGAGCGGGCCATGACCTATTGTTTTCACGACTTGGTCCATATCCTGCTGGTCTATCTTGATGACCTTACAGCTCGTTCCTGGAAACGATCAGACCACCTTAATGACCTCCGGCAAGTTTTCCTGCATTGTCACAAATATAAAATCCGCTTGAACCCACACAAGTGTGTCTTTTGCGTTCCTGCAGGTCGTTTGTTGGGGTTCATTGTTTCCCAGGATGGAATTACTGTTGATCCCCTGAAACTCAAAGCCATCTTAGACCTTCCCTCTCCGCGCACGCTTTGGCAACTCCAGAGTTTGCAGGGGCGGTCCAATTTCCTTCGTCGCTTCGTGCCTGATTACGCCACCAAAGTTCACGGATTCTTACGCCTACTTCACACCCACATACCCTTTGTTTGGGATGAGCAAGCAGACACGACATTCGAAGCCGTCAAAAAAGCTCTCACACAAGCCCCCTTGATCTCCCCTCCGGATTTCTCTCAGGACTTCATCCTTTACGTCTCGGCATCTGAACACGCCGTGTCCAGAGTCTTGGTCCAAGAAGATGCCTCTCACCAAGAACATGTCATTTATTACATCAGCCAGACCTTGTCTATCCCACCCCTATGTTACCCATACGAGGAAATATTAGCCCTAGTTGTAGTCTTTTCCGTCCAAAAATTGCGACACTACATTCTGCTCGGTCATACCATAGTTGTCGCCGACTCCAACCCCATGGTCTATCTCCTAAACCGCCGGCTCCTACAAGGTCGTGTTGCTAAATGGGTCATTATCCTCCAGGAGTATGACCTCACTTTCAAAACCCCCAAGAGCATCAAAGCCCTCGTACTTTCCCATCTCATCACTAACCTCCCATCCTCTTCATCATCACCCGCTATTCAAACGGATCTTATTGACGATCACATCTTCATTATTTCGTCTGACGACCCATGGTACGGTGACATCCTAATTTACCTCCGCACACAGAAATTTCAACCCCACATCGATCGTGACGGACGCCATCGTATACGTCACCAAGCCCCCCGATACCTCTTGTTAGGGGATGTACTTTATCAACGTGGCGTTGATACCATCCTACGACGTTGCCTATCCCATAGTGAGGCAGAACAAGTCCTCAATGATTGTCATAGCGGTGCCTGCGGAGGCCATTTCTCCGGCATGGCCACCGCCCAAAAAATCATTCATGCAGGTTACTTTTGGCCGTCACTATTTACTGATTGCATCACCGCAGTCAAACATTGCCAAAACTGTCAACTTTTCGCCCCCAAAGCAAGAACCCCACCCGCCCCCCTTCATCTAGTCGTTACTGCCGGACCATTTTGCAAATGGGCCATCGACTTCCTTGATTGCAATCCCACGTCAACCAGCGGTCACAAACATATTATTGTGGCCGTAGATTATTTCACCAAGTGGACGGAGGCCGTGCCAACTTACAATTGCACAGCCGAAACCGCAGCACGGTTCTTTCTCAACGATGTTATCGCATGTTTTGGAGTGCCAAAGCAACTTGTCTCAGACCACGGCTCTCACTTCGAAGACGCCGTCTGGAAAGAACTATCAACCTTACTAAAATTTGAACACCATTTCTCCTCTGCCTACTACCCTCAAGGAAATGGCCAAGTCAAAGCGATAAACAAAATTTTGAAAACCATCCTCCAGCGAACTGTAGACAAACACAAGTCAAATTGGCACCACATGCTCTTCCCGGCACTATGGGCATACCGCACATCAACTAAAACTGCCACCGGTTTTACCCCTTTCCACTTAGTTCACGGTGTCGAATCTGTCCTCCCCATTGAATGCTAGATTCCAACCCTACATATGGTTGTTGAACTCCTACCGGACACTGCCCCAATTGAGCAACGCTTACTACTCCTGGAGCAGGCCGATGAAGATCGGCGCACAGCCCTTCAAAACATGGAAGCAGCCAAGAACTGATCCAAATTGAATTATGATAAACATGTCCACCCAAGAAATTTTTCTGAAGGGGACCTTGTCCTCGCCTACAACCAGGCTCATGAAAAAACCGGGAAAGGAAAGTTTGTGTCCATGTGGCAAGGCCCATATATTATACACACTTGCCTCGGAAAAGGGGCATATATTCTGACCGATTCAGAAGGCAACCCCCTCCGCAACCCACGCAACGGGTTGTACCTCAAACGATTTTACCCATAGTAAACCGGATGGACACCACCGTCCATTGTAGAACTTCATGATAGTTCTTTCCTTTTCCTGTTTTCATCAGGTCCATTTTTTGACCATTTTCTGGATGCCCTCGTCGCCTCGATTTGCATGCCACATCGGTCGTTGTCCATTTTTGACGAGTCTTATATCGTCGGATTCAGTTTTTCGTGCTCGTGATGATGCTTGAGATCATTTCTCGCTCTCACGCCCATATTTTTTGGGCATTTTTTCCATACCCCCCTCGTCGCCTCGGTTTGCGTGCCACATCGGACGACGTCCATTTTTTACGAGTCTTATATCGCAGGATTCAATTTTTCGCGCTTGTGATGATGCTTGAGATCGTTTCTCGCTCTCACGCCCATATTTTTTGGGCATTTTTTCCATGCCCCCCTCGTCGCCTCGGTTTACGTGCCACATCAACCGACGTCCATTTTTTACGAGTCTTATATCGTCGGATTTAGTTTTCCGCGCTTGTGATGATGCTTGAGATCATTTCTCGCTCTCATGCCCATATTTTTTGAGCATTTTTTTCCATGCCCCCCTCGTCGCCTCGGTTTGTGTGCCACATCGGCCGACGTCCATTTTTTATGAACCTTATATTGCCGGATTTAGTTTTCCGCGCTCATGATGATGCTTGAGATCATTTCTCGCTCTCACGCCTAGATTTTTTGGGCATTTTTTCCACGCCCTCTTGTCGCCTCGGTTTGCGTGCCACATTAGCCGACGTCCATTTTCGACAATCTTTATATCGTCGGATTCATTTTTCTGTGCTTGTGATGATGCTTGACATCATTTCTCGCTCTCACACCCATACTTTTCGGCCACTTTTTCAAAATGCCCTCTCATTACCTCGGTTTGCGTGCCACAATGGCCGTTGCCCCTTGTTGACAATATTTATGTCACCAGATCCAGTATCCCACACAGATGATGACACTTGAGACCTTTTCTCGCTTCCATTAATCCCTTTTTGTTCGGTATACTTTTATCCCTTTTTCGGGCCGAGCAATCCCTTTTACGAAAAAGGCACTTAGGGAGTTTCTGTTAAGCTCTTTTCTGAGTCCTAAAACAATGAAAAGATCGCCGAGCAACCTTGCTTCCTTTCATGCTCGCTAAACGTATCTGAAAGGGCATCTACCTAGTATAAGTTTACCCCTTTTCCGGACCTTGTAGACTAATTACGAAAAAGGAATACTCTAGTCACATCGGCTAGAAGAGTTCTCCATTTGCATCATTTTATGCTTTTTCGGGCCTTGGAGACTAACTTACGAAAAAGAACACCAATAGAGTCCACTTACCACTTTCAGACTCTCTAAACATGAAAGCGACCACGAGCAATCACCATCCTGGGCTCGTAAAACCAACAGGATAGTAATCATAACCACTACAGAGTCTTCTTATCGTTTTCAGACTCCTTAAAAATGAAAGCACCAATGAGCACGAATAGTCCTAGGCTCACAAATCCACAGGACAGTACCATTTTAGAGCACACTTTTATCCCTTCTTCGAGCTCATTAAAACTATGAAGAAGGACCCAATGGTGCTTCTCGGTGCCACAACAGATCACGTCTACTCATATGGCAGCTTCCCCATTTTGGTCGCCTTTGTTCAGAGTATTCTGCAGCATGTCACCCTGAGAATCCCTCGACAACACCCATCAACTTGACCCCCCCAGAGTCAATACATACCCTTCAGTCTTCAAAAGCAGTGATACCCACACCTACAAGTCAGTTCCTTACGCTGCCAGGTCAACCATGTCATCATGCTATGAACAAACGAAGTTTGAGTCTTCCCATATATGACCCCAGTTACTTCCCATCCCCACAAGTATGTCAGTCCTACCATCAGTACTACCACACTTCAGTTCTACACCTCGCGCTCCTATCAAGGAAACATCATTGCCTTGTTAGTTGCAGGTCTCCCTCTGTCGACGACAACCAAATTTATTCCAGAGGATAGACCTAGAGGTCCCTGTGTCTTGGACTCATCACCATTTATGATGAGTTCCTACGAATCATTTCGAGAAGAGTCCTCAGTGCCTCTCCAAATGGTTGTTTCTCGCATGCTCGACTTCAACACCTTAATCGCATCGTTGAGACTCGCACGGGGCATCGGTCCGTTCAGTTATTAGTCGAAGACCCCGGATACCAGCTGACTCCTCCACATTTGAGAGTCTACCTATGGATACAACCAGTTATACTTTTCCTATAGATATCCGGGTTGCGCATGGCGACAGTATTCAGATGTACCCCAGTTTCATACTCCCTTGAGTATACAGTTACGTTAATTCTCAGAGATGACTCACACTCTTTGAGTCCCTACAGATGTTGGACACCTTCAGTTTCAGCAGTTGATTAGTTATTCCAGTGTATCAGTTATTGAGATCAATCATGATCATGAGTACATCCCAAAATAATGTCCCCTCTGGACCATTATGATGTACCAGTATATTTTTTTATGTATTAGATCCCCCTTCTTCGAACTAATTGTTATGTATATGTCTTGATACGAGCATGGGTATGCCCTCCTCGTCCATTATCAGAGATTATTCCTCATTCATATTGAGGCCATGTAACATTTGTTTATTTTTTGCAGCTTCCAAGGTCCGTGGATCCAGACTCCAAACTGTCTCTTCTCCTCCCCAAACCCCAGAAAAAAGACAAAAGAACTATGATGTCTATCGGCCATACGATGAGCTCCTGCCCTCACACATCAGGGGGCAATCTGTTAACACCCAAAAAGTGCTCACTAGCTCATTTCCCTATTCACATGACCCATTTGTCCACTTTTTCACCATTTGAGCCTCTCAAGCCAACAAAAGGTCACCAAAAGGCCTTAGTACACCCCTTTTTCCACTCAAAATGAGTATTTTTCCTAAAAAAACATAAAAAACCCTCAAAAAGGGTCCAAAATTCCCAAAATATTAAAAAGGGAATAAAAATAATAAAAATATTCAAAAAATGAAAAAGGACGGAAAAGTACCTAAACCATGTTGGTCAATACCATTGGTTTCCACAAAACCACAATGGTATTCCCCACCACCAAAACCTATAAAAAGGTGGTAGGGGCTCCTCATTTCACATCCATCCATCTTCCTATCCTCATGCTGCCAAAATCTCCCTTGAGCTTTTGGCCATTGTAGCAACCTTGGAGAAAGGACCCTTTGGAGTTTGGAGCTGCTCACCCTTGGAGCTTCTCAACTATCTTCATCACTTAGAGGTATTGTTATTGCAAGCACTTGCTTGCCCCCATTTTCAATACAAAAATATTTTCTATATTTCTTGTTCTTATTTTTTTTTAATTCAGAAGATGCACATGCTAGTTTAGTTTTAGATTTACATTAGTTTATTGTTTTTGCTTAATATTGAAACTGCTGCTACTAGTTAGCAGGTGTCCATAGCACTAAGCTTGGTTGCAAAACCAAGCCAATAGTCATTACAATTTATCCATTCTCCACTACTTCATCCACAGCTTGAAGTTGTTCCTTGATTTGAGAGACCTTGGAGAAGTAGGATTGTATGGTCTCTCCGTTCTGGATCTTTACCCCTTTGAATTGGTTCCACAGAGTCATCTTTTGATTTATGTTATTTCCTTCAAACAACTTAGTCAAAGAGTCAAACATCTCCTTAGGTGTCTTTAGGGAAGACACATGGGGTATGAGATGGTACTTAATAGAATCAACAATGATTATCTTGGCTTTGACCAAGTTCTTCTTGTGTAAGGCCTTAGCCTCTTCTCCCTCTGGAACTGGAACCTATTCACTTATGTAATTGTCCAACTCATTCTCTTCTAGGATTAACCCAATCCTATACTTCCAGGCTCGAAAATTATCAGCCCCTTCAAGCTTGGTGTGGTGAGACATATTAAAGAGTACTTCAAATGGAAATAGAAAATTTATTAGGTCTTACCACTTGATTTGCTCAAAACTGGATCTGGAGCTAGATTAGGGTTTGTCAGAGAAACCCTAAAAATTCAAAATTTGAATTTCAAACTTCTAAAGGGATAGAAAGATGAGCCTTGCTAATTTGGTCAAGATGGTATACTCCAAATTTGAAAACTGCAAAATTTGACCCCTCAAAATTTCCTTTGAAACTTCCAGATTCACTAGACAGGACCCTGAACTAGGGTTTGATTTTCCCAGAGCTTCACCCAACCAAAAAGTTCGATACAAAGCTCTAAACTTTGATTTTTCAGAGGAGCTTCCATCCATGGTCTCAGATTTCAGAAACTCCAACTTTCTCTAAAACCCTACTTTCCCGCAGTAGAGATTAGGTCAAAACTGAAAATGCTCATAATTGAATTCTGTCACGACAGAAAGATGCACCCTTTCTAGGAGAGTCAGTCTAGCCTCCTACCTTTGATGATCTGTGGAGAGAAACCCAAAAAATTAAGAAGCCCTTGCTTCTGCAGCTGCACAGTGCCTTCTTCTTAGGTTAGCTCTGTTAACATGTTAATTTTTTGATAGTTTCATTCCCTTATCATTCAGGATCACTAAGAGAATAAAATGTACAGCATATCAATCATAGACACAATAACAAGCAGACAAGAGACACAAAGTTTCCTCGAGGAAAACCAAGAAGGTGAAAAACCCCGCAACTTCCTCAGAGATAAAATAAGCCACAATACAAGATCACAATGATCAAACCCAAAGAGATGTCTCTAGCTGATACTCCTCCTCCTCCACTTGTGTGCCACTTTCTCTCTTAGCTATGCGAGCTTGAGAAGTGAGTGAATGAATAGAATGAGCCACTCTCACTCTCTATTTATAATTGACTTGACCTGCCAATAAAACTAACTGGTTCGACCTCCTAATGAAGTCTAATAACCCAACCACTTAACTCAACCAGGGTCGACCCCACAGTAGTGGTCTAATAACCCATCAAATATAAGTTGTGACACTTACAAATACAAATGACGACACTTCTAATTGGAGGAATAATACATCTCCATCATACGTATAATAAAGTACAAGTGTAATACACAGAAGAATATATTCCGAAGTTACAAATACATCAACACCCAAGTCGGGTTAGGTTTTTGGAACTTCTAGAATGTTCTTGAAATTACACACGTGACAAGTTCCACATGTTTGAAAATGAGAGCTGGCGTGGAATCCACTCAATACCATGGTTGTCAACTGGATAGGTCAACTTGTGGGAGGCATAAATTCCTCACACGGACTCTGATTGAGGCGAGTCTTGCACTATTGAAAAGGTATCGAATTTTATATTAGTGTTAGGGGGAATATCACAAGCAACGAATTCCCCCCCCCCCAAAAAAAAAATCATTTAATCCCTCAAATAGGACTTAGAAAGTTTTGGACCCCAAATCTACAAAGTGAGACCTACCCCTAAAATGGGCTTTGCAAGCCAATTCATCCAATATTTCCAATCATAAAGTGCCAAAGTAAATGAAAAATTATATATATATTGATCCATTTTGAAACACTTTTAGTGAATTGTTTTTAGGATAGAAAATTGCACTCATTCTTCAAGTAACTTTATATGTATATTATTTCATCACTAAAAATAACATAGATATGATCTATTTCTTCAATTTATTTTGTATATGTAAATTCTTCACACTTAATAATTCTGATAGAGCTTCACTCATAATTTGTTGCTCACTTGTGATGATCAAAATCGATGCTTATATGTAGTACCACAATGTGACTCAGCTTTGTTTGGATTTCTTCATCATTTACTCTTACCATTGTTTTATGGTATTTTTCTTCGTAACTTGGGGATGATAAAAAAATTCTTTGGTAGGAGGTTGAGAAGTTGAAGAAGTGATTTGTTGAAGCATAAGCTATTAAGGAAGCCCCCAAAAAACCTTAGAACAACATGGTAGTAAAAGCATTAGCTCCTGCAAAAAGGGATCATAGATGAATGGGTATAATTAACATTGTTTTCATGTATTGATTTAACTTACCCTCTTTGTTTGCAAACCACTTTAGCAACAAATTCTAAATCCAATTTCCTGTGCTACAAAAAAAATTCAAACAAGGAAATGTGTTGCTAACAAACAGGATGTCATTCTATAATCCTTTTAGGTTTCCTCAGAAAATGGTGTAAAATTTTATGGCTTGTGCTAGAAATTTTTATATCATGCTTTAATTTTCATATTAGAAATTTCATTGTAAAGGTGATAAATGTATGCTTTTAATTTAAAGAAAATTGCAACCTTGCAATCTCTATATTTTGTTGTTTTGGAGGATTTGAGTTTATTTAGAAAGATGCTTGTATATATAGGGTGCAATTACAAATTTAGATGTTTCTCATTATAAGTTGAAGTTATTATCCTTGCTTCACTACAACATGTGCCATCACATATTTTCTTCCAGTTTTATTAAGTAATTAGGTGTGTAGTTTATAGTATTCTCCAAGATAGATGGATGTACGCATAAGCTATATTCTCTATTTTAATATTTTTTTGTTGTTGTACAATACCTTTAGTTTACTATAAATAAGGTTTTTATTCTCCAATGGATGTAGGACAATGGGTTGTTGATGGTCTCCTCCGTTTTTGCATTTCAAATAATAGCTACTTATCATGACTCTTGTGCATGTTGCTAATAATTGTAACTAGTCAATTTAGTCTACCTAACCTAAATGAACTTATACCCTAATAAGTTATCAATATTAAAAAAATACTTATATATATGTCTTAAAAAAACACAAATCCATATATTTATTAAGTTCAATTTTGGTTCAACAATATGTCATTTTAAATGTCAACACTAAATACACACATAGTTTTTTTATATCGTTTTTAAAGTTTCACATACACACACACATGGATGATTCAAGAAAAATTGAATTCATTTGGAAAATAATATGTAGTGATTATGGTTTAACATCATAAGATATATCCTTCAAATACACATGTACTCATGTTGGTGACATAGCTCTTTACAACATGGAACAAATTGATTGGTTCATAATGATTTCATTAATCTAAACTATGATGTACCTTTTCATCGATATTTTACTTTACACTATCTATGTTTCCATTTTTTTAGAAATTTCCAAATTCATCTTTTGTATTTTCGATGATATTTCACCAAAAAAAAAAAACATTATATTTTCATTTTTTTAGAAATTTCCAAATTCACTTAAATTTAGTTGTTTCTTTTGTATTTTCTATAATACTTCACGAAATTAAAAAAAAAAAAAAAAAAAAAAAAAACATTTTAATGACAAAAATATAACTCTTGGAGACATCTATTTTACTAAATGACAAATTTATTTTTCTTATAACTAAAAGTTTGTCACAATCCTTAAAATATAGTAATACCAATTCCTAGAACTTATATTCCCTTCCAAAGGACTAACAGAAAGTATACATAAGAATGAGTAAAAGGTGTTCTTGTTCGATAACCCATTACAGCCCTTCCAATAATTCTCAAATCTAAAAAGTACATTACCGCCCTTGAAATTATTCTCAAATCTAAACAAATTAAATTAGAACAAAATAATTGGATACCCATATAAAATTTAAATTATTACAAAATATGCTTGTCTTTAATAAAGTTTATGTCAAAATAATATTTTTTTGAATGCATGGCGTTAAATTGCACACATAAAATACTTTGAACTTGTTAAATACGTAATGAAAGCCTTGTCATCCTACAAACTCGTGGCAACGCCTAATATCACACGTATTAATCATAGCCATGTCATTTCCACTAACACGTGGCAGTGACAAGTCGTCCAAACCATCCTCATCTTGTTCTTCCACACAAGGAAAGAATGGAAATCAAAAGATGTCCATAACAATATGAAATTAATAAGATTTCTAAAAATTATAAACATGGCATATGTAAAATCCACACAAATAGTAGTGCTTAAAAAATAATTAAAATATTTTAATTATTCACATCAAAAAACGAAAATTGATATATAAGAAAATTGATGTACAGAGAATTATTATTTATATATAAAAAACAATTTTAAGATGTATAGATTTTAACATATTAATAGACGTGTGTTTTATAAAATGCAACAAAATTATATTTTATTTATTTAGGTGTAAATTGTCTATAAATGTTGTTTTATACAACTAAAACAAAAGTATGTATTCTTTAAGTTATGAAAATGGCATGCAAATTGCAACAATGAATTGTATTTCATTTGCTATGAGGTTGAGAGGTAATTTTATATATCTTTTTCGCAACGAGAAGTTGTATTCTCATTTACTATGCGACTAACATGTTATTCTCTACTTCTTATTGATGTGATCCCTAAACAAGGTTAAATTAGTGAAAGTACAATGCTTGCTTCTTTGTGTTCAACATAGACCTTTCATAAAGATTACTTTATTCTTTTTATCTAAAATTGGAGTTGTCTAAATCTTATATGTTTTGGACTTTTTAGTTCGTGGTCAAACACTGAAATCTTTTTTTTTTTTCATTTTCAAACTAAAATTTTGATTATCGAAATCTTATTTTTTTCATCTTCATCTTGTTCATGTATGTATACAATGCATTTATACACAAGGAAAGAATGGAAATCCAAAGATGTCCATAACAATATGAAATTAATAAGATATGAAAAAATTATAAACATGACATAAGTCACTTAAGTTTGTAAAATCCACACTTAAAAAATAATTAAAATATTTTAATTATTCAAACTAAGAAAAGAAAATTGATGTATAGAGAATTATTATTTATGTAAAAAAAGCAATTTTAAGATGTATAGATTTTAACAGAAAATTATTATTTGTGTATAAAAAACAATTTTAAGATGTAGAATTATTACTTATATATAAAAACAATTTTAAGATCTATAGATTTTAACATATTAATATTTGTGTGTTTCATAAAATGCAACAAAATTATATTTCATTTATTGTGGTGTAAATTGTCTATAAATGTTGTTTTATACAACTAAAACAAAAACTTGTATTCTTTAAGTTATGAAAATGACATGCAAATTGCGACAAGGAATTGTATTTCATTTGCTATGAGGTTGAGAGGTGATTTTATATATCATTTTTGATGTGATCTCTAAACAAAGTTAAATTAATGGAAGTATAGTGTTACATGTTTTGGATTTTTTAGTTTGTGGTAAAACACTGAAATCTTAGTTTTTTTTATTTTCAAACTCAAATTTTTATTATAGAAATGGATTAAGGTCTCAACAATATAATTAAACAATTATAGCCAAGTTTTAGAAAAAAACCAACATAGATTTATCTTAAATATGAATTCTAAGCACTAGAGAAATCCAATATTTTGAAATGTAATTTTTTCCTTAAATTTTTACATATTAATAAAAGGAAAATATAACTTAAAATATTTCATCAAAATTTATAATAAAATCAATATAATTTAATTAATTTTATAAGCCAATATCATTTGGTTTTTTATTTTTATTTTTTTATAAAAATGGTATATTACATACGTTACATTATTTGTTACAACATCTTCCCAAATAGACGTAGACGTAATCAATGTAGAGAAGTTCACTCTCCACATCTAAACGTTAATATATTTTTAAATTTAAATAAAATGAATGAAGGGTGATAAAAGTAGTTTTTTGTGCCAACATAAACAGAAAATGAGCATGGAAAACATTCCGGTGGCGAATTGATAATGACTCAGCACATAATGGACGTTGACATATGAGAAGAGATAAAGTTGAAAATCTATTTGACGGACGCATTCATAATTAATTAAAACCACCATAGTAACGTGGAATGCAATTTGATATAATAACACAAAATGTTGTTATTACTTGTTTTTATCAAACTTTATTGCAATTCCTTATCTGAATTGATAAATATGTCTTGGTTCATTGTATCTTATAAAGTAGCGTATGGAATTGATATTAAAAAATAATGATATTAATATTAAACACATATATTTAATGCTTTTACGTATAAATAATTTTATGTCTTTTTTAATAAACATTTTTAAATATGATTTAGCATAAAGTTTGTTAATTGTAAAAACATGAAAAGTAAAAGAATTTCTTTCCACCGAAAGTGGATGTGTAAAATGTGTTTCTTACTTTTGTTCTTTTAAATATGAGTATTTAAGCATGGTTTATTCGTGCGCTCTTTCAAGATTGTGCAATAACAAACATTTTAAGAAATGTTTACGAGATAAACTAACTTTTACTGTTTGAAATTAATAATTTTAGTAATAAAAAGTTGGTCACATTTATAATAGATAGATAAAATAATATTTTATATAAAAACTTAAAGTTTGGTGACAATAAAATAAATGTGAACTATATTAGTGGGTTTCAGCATATTTACTTTGCTCATGTTTATCGTGAGATAAATGTGGAGGCAGACATGCTATCCAAGCGGGCTTTGGATTCATCCACTGGTATTATCATGTGGGAGGAATGGCATGAGGACTTTCTATCGGGGACTCGGTTGATTTGCATTGGTGCTGATCTACTTTTCTGTTTAGCGGCCTTTATGTTTATATATATTTTTCATATGATTTTATGTGATTTTATATCTTGCAGGTTCTTAGGTTCTTTCTCCAACTACTTGTTGGATGTTTTGACCCGGTTGGATTATTCGGCACTATACATTTTGCTCATTGTCATTCTTGCTATATTTGTCATATGTGTCCAGGCCTTGGGCTGTTTTGGACTTATATATTTGTATTATGTCTTTAGGTTTGTCCTCTATGGTACTCTGATACTATGATACTTGGTGATGTTTATTTTTGGTCATATCTGCTGTTGGGGATATGATGCTCGTTATTTTGGACATCCATTATGGTTTATAGATGGGACTTGGCATAGATCCTTGTTTAGTGGTGTTGTCTTTGGGGGCTCGTGATGTGATATGAATCACACTCTTACATGTTATGATGACATGATGTACTGGTTTTATTTACTATTTCGCGGTATTAATAGTAAGCTATATTTTCTTATGGAAAAAAAATAAATGTGATGTTAACTCAGTAATAATTATTTAGAATTTTTTATATCTATTTGTTTTGGTGATTGGAAGTTTAAATATTGAAAGGTTATTGTGTGTCATGAGATATGGGGTATTACATGGTAATAAATCTATTTATGGATTCAAAAACACAATTTAAACACTTCCACATTTAGATTTTATCAATTTTTTTTTACCTCAAAGTTCACATTAAAGTCCAAAACTTAGAATAAATAGACTTAATATAAATATTCTACTTTTTCAACCTCATCAATATTTTATAAGTGAATGAATTAATATTAACTTATTGACTTATCCTAATTTTTAACGAGTTTATGAATTGATATTGACTTGATAAACAAAACTTTTTCTTTAATTATTAGAAAATAAGTGTTCTTAATTTAAATTTATATATAAATCGATAACAAATTTTCTTTTTAATTATTAGAAAGTAAATGTTTTCAATTTTATTTATTTTTACAAAATTGATTGGAAAAAAAATCCATTTGCTACAAGATTATGGATAAGCTAATCCTCTTACACATCCATCCTCTTTCCAACAAGTCTTGTATCAAATATATCTTTTTTTCTACTCACGGCATGTGAAAATATTTCTAAGAAATTTAAGGATGAATAAAGCTATATTTACTATGATCCAAGATCTATGTATCCAAATAAGATTATAAAAATCAAATCAAAATCATATTAACAATGGGAAGAAAAGAAATTGAAAATAATTTTTAAGTAAAATATTTTTTTATTGTTTTATTTTAATGCACATTGTTAATAATGTGCTCTATATATATATATAGGGCTTATTACTTTTAGCCTTATCCTATTTTCCCCTTAAAAGTATGGTTCTCTCCCATTGAAAGCATAGTTATGGTTTTATATCTAATCTACAAGCACAAAGTAAACAATATAGGAGACCATCGAATTCCTAAAATCATTATTAAGTCTAGGCAAAACTACCCATGCACCTTAAGCGGGGCCGCTTAAAGACATCATGTACTGGAACAGAGAAAAAGTTGGCATGACTACACTACATATTGCATTCCTACAACAGAATTTGAAGAACCTAAAGGAGCATGAGTCATATATTCTGCCAAATGTCGTTCCTGTCTTAAGACGAGTCTTCTTCCTGTCAATCATTGTTGTATGATTGTAAGTACAAGAACCTTTCTTACACATTCCCCTTGACGAACTTGAGCTGGGAGAATCTGTAATCATCGATGAAAGAGCTATTTCTGTCTCTTTAAATGTTCCATAACCTCGAGCAAAGAGGTAATGAGGACGAGGGGTCTCCAATTGGAGTTTAAGCTTCAAATCCACCATGAGCAAAGGCACATAGAACAACAGCAGGAAAGGTAGGGGTAGTTATCTCATTCACCTTGTCCTTCCTTATACTACGAGGGGAGCTTGGTTAAATTATTGGGGAATTAACGAAAGTGTCACTTTGTAAAATATCTATAGCATTAAACATATTAGTGTTTTACAAGAGGATCCCCCATATACATATCGACTATACTAGGGAGAAAAAACAGTCTAAATGTCATCAAATACATATCAGCCTTACTAGGATGCCATCCAATCAGACTCCAACACTATGACGAATTAGGGACGCTACTCTCTAAGCTTTTTGAGCATAGGAATAATATTTTAAAACAAATCAAATAATTTCTATCTTGTCTTTTCGATTTTGATCAAATTTAGTCTTAGTAAACCTTTATCATTATCATCATCATCATTATATATAAACATTTTTTAATAAAAAAAATTTATAGAAATTTTTGTTGAGATATACACCTCTAAACACTTTAATTTTTTCAAAACTTAATAAATTCTAGATTAAAACGAAACCATCTTAATTATAAATTACACAACTTAAAGTAATCCTCTTCAACAATTTATAGCAAACAAAATTCCAACGAAATCAGCAAAAAATGAGGGTATTTATCACGCGCCCCCCTTAAACGATGGAGGTAACGTCCCCATTCACAGATCCCATCTAAAAATATTGTTCCGTGGGTGGGTCCGGGAACTCATGACGGCAACACATTCTTCAGAAGTTGCTTGCTCGTATCTGTGCTGAAGGGTTAGTCCATGACACGGATTGCGTGCTAATTTTCCGAATTAAAATATAGACACGGATTGCGTGATGGTTTTCCGAAATAAAATATAGAGCCGGACGCCTATATATCGTACCGCCTCATATCCTTTGCTACTCATCTCGGCGTTTATTCCGGGAAGAAATAGAGCGGATCAATTTGTAAATCGGCCGGAGCTGAGAATATGGCGAAGAGATTCGGCGTTCTGCTGTGTGCGCGTGATCAGGGCTATTTGAAGAACAGATATGGGGGTTATTTCACTTTGTTTGCCGATATGTTGAGCGAGCCGGACGAAACTTGGGATTTGTTTAAAGTTGTTGAAGACCAATTTCCTGCTATGGAAGATCTGTGTAAGTATCACGGATTCGTGGTCACCGGAAGTTGTTACGATGCCCATGGAAACGATCCCTGGATCTTGAAGCTCTGCCATTTGTTGCAGACACTCAATACAATGCGCATTAAAATCCTCGGTATCTGCTTCGGCCACCAGGTAGTCGAATCCATTTCTCCCTTTCTTGATTTCTGTTTACCAATGCCGTGTTTCTTTATAATGGCCATACTTAATAATTACTCACTGGTTTCTTGTTTTCTGTCAAGTAGGTTTTGTGATTTCTCCCTTTCTTGATCTCTGTTTAGCAATGTCGTGGCCGGCATACTTAATTGCTCACAGGTTTCTTGTTTTCTGTCAAGCAGGTTTTGTGCCGAGCTTTGGGAGGAAAAATTGGAAGAGCTTTAGTTGGATGGGATATTGGATTGAGGAAAATTACAGTTTTTGATAAGCTGTCAGCAAAGTATTCTGGTTTTCAGATCCCTTCTATGATTAGTATAGTTGAATGCCATCAAGATACGGTATTCTTCCTTCCAGAGATTTGTTTGTGTATTTTTAAGAATCCAAAAGATATATTGATTACTGTCCGTTTTAGAATTGTATATATCATTTGAGGATATATATTCATAACAATTCAAAAATCCTTCTTGATTTACTTCCTGTAATCTCACTGAATAAAAATTCATGAGCAGGTATATAATGTTCCCGAAGGCGCAGAGATTCTGGCATCTTCAGCCAAAACAAATATTGAAATGTTTTCTCTGGGTGATAACATACTGGGTATCCAAGGCCATCCTGAGTATACCACAGACATTTTGTTTAACCTCGTCAATGGCATTTTGGATAAGAATCTTATTGAAGTAAGTTATAGCAACTGTTTACTTATTTTTTCTTTCACATGCAAATAAAAATTTATATGAAAATGAAACATAGAAACTAAAAGAATTCTTTCAGGTACGCGTTTTTCTTAATTTTCATGCGAAGATGAGCGATGATGCAAAGGCCGCCTCCTCTTCGCAACACGACCAAGACGACCAGTCTGATAGAGAGATTTGGCAAAAAATCTGCAAACTATTTTTGAAGAGTTGAACCGAGTAGCAATGAATACTTGGGGTCGGGACTTCACTAACTCTGGAAGTGTTTAATTTACAGTTGAAAACTGAAAATTTGAATCCTTCATGTTACATGATCAATGTGAGAGTTCAAGCCTCACATGTAATAAAAATTAGAAGGTTTCAACCATATATATAAATTATGACTTATATAAATTGTGACTTCTTTTTTAATTTGTTGTACTTCTTTCTTGAATAGATTTTGAATAGGTTAGGATATTTTTTCCTAAATAAAATTTGATATTGGAAAATATTAATTTAATTCTTTCGATATTTGAAAATATTAATTTAATCCTTTTTATTTGAGGGTTAATTATGTGGATAAATGAATTTATTTTAGAATTTGGTGTAGATAGACATTTTAAAATTATAAATGAACAATTTGAAAAATAAAAGATAAAAATAATTAGTGGATAACTTGTAGTGAATGCATGGGTAACTCATAGCTAATTAATGGATAGTTAACCATTCATGACAAATAACTAAAACTAGAAAAATGTGAAAGATACAATAAAAAGAATATAAATTGAAAGCAAATTATTTATATAATTTTTGCTATTTGATGTTAGTTTAAAAATGAGGCAGGTTAGAAAGATTACAACTAAAATGTGAAATGATATAACGAGTTTAATAAAGTATAGTTGGTGTTTTATGGTTTTTTTTATAAATAAAATAGAGTAGTTCAAAAGCATTAAAAATGAGGCAAGTTGGAAAGATTGCAACTAAAATGTGAAATGATATAAAGAATTTAATAAAGTATAGTTGGTGTTTTATGGTTTTTTTTATAAATAAAATAGAGTAGTTCAAAAGTAAATTTAACAACAGAATATAAAAAGCATAAATTTATAAAACAATATAAAAATAAATTTAAATAGTTTTTTTTTTATAATTTTAGATTAGAATTATTGAGATAAAAGTGAAGTTACAGCATTTTAAATTAGTGAATTTAAAGAGCAAATTCATTTTATTATTTTATGTATTTATGTATTTATGTTAAAAAAATTAAATAAAATTATTCAAACTGAGTAATTTAGCATTTAGCATTGATTAAATTAACTATTTGTTAAGTAATTAATTATGGAAAAAAATTAAAAGTGAAATTAACATAAATTACTAAAAACTCTAAGAGAGAATGAAAGTAATGTACTTATAGCAATTATTAGTTGGTAGAGTCAAACACTATAATATCCCTAATACCCTCAGTTTGACCTTTCTAATGTATTGAATGAAATTATGTAAATGATGTAAATATGCTAGTATGGATTCCTAGTGTGGAGCTCAAGGCCAAGGCTCGATTAGTGAATGACTTGGCATGTGTTATGTACATATTTTTATTTGGATTGTTTTGTTGGCTTGTCATGCTAACTTGAAATATATGTAAATATTAGGTGCATAAATAATAAAATGGTCCAACAATGGCTGTGTAAAGAGCACCAAAGTGGCTATGATTCCACCAGAGGGGAAGATGAAAGGGGGTCTATGAGAGACTAAATCCTTGCTTCCAAGTGTCAACCTTAGAACTCACCCAAATTCTGTCTTGTGCTTTGAATAAGCCAATTATCTCCTTTTTTACTATTGGGTCCATCCATGAAGGTGGTTCACGATTTTTGGCAAGTGGAGTGGAAAAAATTTGTGTCGTGAACCCTCAATCGGGGTACTTTAAAGCCCTCAATCAATCTATTAAAACCTCGAACAAGGGTTTTAAAATACCTCGATCGAGGGCTTTAAAGTGCCTCGATCGAGGGTTTTAAAATACCTCGATCAAGGGATTTAAAGTACCTCGATCGAGGGTTTTAAAATACCTTGATCTACGGCTTGGTTAAAACCTGGATCAAGCAATTGCTCGATCGAGCTGTTGAGACGGTGAAAAAATATAAAAAAAGGGCCATGGCCGACCGGCCCTGTTTCAACGACAACGACCCAGCAAAGGAGCTCGACCGAGGCCATTAGCTCGACTGACCAGCTAAGACCACGCCACAACATGCCACGCCACACCGCCACACCATGCCATGTCGTCAACTCCACCAGGTAAGTCGACCATAATCCCCCTATTTATTTTTTAAATAAAATTTAATTTCCTGTGTTTCTCTTGTATAAATTTGTATGAACCCGCAGCATAAATGATGCCGGTTTTATTTCTAAATGTGTATTGCCAAGCATAAATGCTGCCAAATTACACAGTTGGAAATAAAACCGGCAACATAAATGTTGTTGGGTTTTTTTTTCATTAAATTTGAAAACTGATTGAAAACATGTATAGTAATTTTAAATTTATGTTTTAAATTGTAAATTTATGTTTTATGTTTTAAATTTTAAATTTATGCTGTATTTATTTTTTCAAGTTATTAATATTTTTGTTTATATCAACAGGTAGGCGTTTACGCTACCGGTTTTATTTTTAAATGTGTATTGGCAAGCAGAATGGCAGGAGGATTGAAAAAAAATATACATATTTCAAAATAAAACCGGCAACATAAACGTTCCTGGTTTTGGAAGTGGAAATTGAAATTGTAAATTTGAAAATTGAAAATTGCAATTTGAAATTTAACTTGTGACTTATCGATGTTCACCGATCACAATTGCAATTTGAAATTTCAAAATTCAAAATGAAAATGAAAACCAAATTGAAATTGAAATTGAAATTGATATTGAAATTTGAAATGAATTTGAAATTTGAAATGAAATTGAAATTGTAAATTGAAATGTAACTTGAAATGTAAATGAAAATTCGGAATTGGAAATGGAATTAGAATTTGAAATCAAAATTGAAATTGAAATCCAAATTTAAAATTAAAATTGATTTGAAATTTGAGATTGAAAACTGAAATTTAAATTTAAATTTAAATTTAAAAATTAAAATTGTAAATAGAAATGAAATTGGAAATTGGAATTCGAATTGGAATTGAAATGCAAATTTGAAATTGAAGATTGAAAATTGAAATAAAAATGAAAATTGAGAAATGGAAATGGAATTGGAAATAAAAATAGAAATTGAATTTAAATTTCAAATTGAAATTGAAACTTGAAATTTGAAATTGAAAACTGAAGATGAAATTGAAATTGAAATTCAAAATTGAATATGAAAATGAAAATGAAATGGAAATGAAAATTGAAAATTGAAATGGAAATGAAAATTGAGAATTGGAAATGAAATTAGAATTGAAATTGAAATTGAAACTTGAAATTTGAAAATGAAAACTGAAGATGAAATTGAAATTAAAATTGACATTGGAATTGGATGTGAATTTGAAATTTGAAATTGAATTGAAAATTGAAATTGAAATTTGATTTTGAAATTTGAAATTTGAAATTGAAATTGAAATTGAATTTGGAATTGAAATTGAAATTGAAATTGAAATTGAAATTTTAAATTTTAAAATTTGAAATGTGAAATGCAAAATTGAATTTGAAATTTGAAATTGCAATTGAATTTGAATTTGAATTTGAAATGTGAAATTTGAAATAGAATTAGAAATTGAAATTGAAATGTGATGCAGAGAATTCTCAAGAGAGAGCTTCATTGCTTTGTGCTTGGCGGAGCACGAGAGGATCCGACGTCTCCCAACAGGGTGGCCATTGACAGCTCTCTCGTTCACCGAGGAGCGAGGCCACACCGGTTTCAGCTACCACTGGTGGTAGCAACAAGAGAGACAATGTGTCAGTTCATCCCGACGATGTACATCTTGATCCCGAGGAGGAGGATCAATGGCAGGAAACAGGTACATCAGGTGCATATTTTTTGTTAGATACATTTTCAGTAAATTTTTAATATAGAATGCATTGAATTTCACTTGCAAGTTATAATATATATTTTCACTAACATGTGTGTTTTGGTTTGGATCGCAGGTGCATCGAGGGGATCGTATGATGACGAGTTTGCACGCATCACTCTTGCTGATATTACCACCCAGTGAGAGTGGGTGCACTCGTGGGTGTGCACACTTAGGGAGGATTCTCCTACTAGATGCTCACTATTCATGATGTTATCAGTAGTTGATAATATGTTGTCCCTCTACAAGAAAGTGGGACCTCTCAATGACATCTGGCATTTTACATGCCAAAGGAGAAGATAGGATGTCATGGGCCCCCATAAATGGGAGGATGTCAAAGGTACCACAAGAGGGCGTGACGTCAAGGGTGCTTTGTTCGACATCCCTCCTGACTGCCATGCCAGTCAACCGCTTAGACTCAAGGAGTTTAAGCTCGAGGTCGCCAAGGATAATTTTAAGGGAGAAATTTAGCCCATGGGATATTTTCCATTGTTTTTTCTAGAAAAATATTTGCCAATTTGCCATTTTTGAAGCCCAGTTTCATCCAATTTTGATGGGGTAAACTTTTTTCACTCTACAAATTGCCAAATTATTATATAAACTATATAAAATCCTTAGAAATTGAAATAATTTTAGAAAAATATCTCCAAATATTTTTTGGTTGACATTTTAAGTATTGGTAAGATTCACCAAGGTTTATACACTTTTAAATAAGTATGGGTCCTTAAAAAATTATCCCTGGAGGTCGCTGCACCATATGTGTATGATAGATTCGTAGGAGTGGGGGACATGTTCCCCCACCATGAACAGGTTCCATTGTACTTTGAAAAGCATATATATGCAAAGTTTGTTTTAGACATGCACCCGGAATACACCAGCACAAGATCTGAGTTCTGTGGTGTTTGTATGGGACACTCCTACCAAAGTCCTGGAGCTTGCAGAGACCCTACTTTCGTGCCACCCCCTCCGAGGTTGGTACCCATTCCATATAGGGTGGTTATGAGGTCAGAGGATGTGACACAGTCATCTCACCTTGCTACAGAGGCTAGGTAGGGGATCACAGACTCGATGTTCACTGCCATGGGAAGTGCTATTGTTGTTGTGCAAGGAGAGACATCTAGACCACCCCCTGCACCTGCATAGCCACATATAGAGTGGGTCGACGATCACCTACTCGATTTTTTGGATGATCAGACCATACGGGGGTATGATCGATTAGCCCGAGATGCATACTTTCGCATGTCTCATAGATACGACACTCTAGGACAGGTATATTTTTGTACAATTATGTATATATGCTTTCATGTTACATCATATTATATGTCGTAAATTGAATGAACAATAATACTTAATGAGTGTATTTTATTGCTCCATGCAGGGGACCACATACATGGATGAGCTCTTTTGTAGTGAGCCATCGGTTGGTCCATCCACTCGTCCCAACCGGTCGAACATAGTAGTTGAGGTAAGTTATAATTTATGTCCCAATTTAATTTGTGTTTATTAATCTCAGTTTAAATAATTTATGTTTTAATTCTTAATTCTTAATTTTATGTTTTAGATCCTAACTATGAATTTCAAATTGTACAGGGAAAAGGCAAGGTTGTTGCTCAAAATGATACACATGAGGACCACGAAGGCCCTGACCAGCCAGGCCTAGACACCGAGGTGAGTTTTAATTTATGTTCCAATTCATTTCACATTTAGTAATTCATTTTATACTTCATGTTTATATTCTTGAATTATAACTTTTATGTTTTAGTTTTAATTTTTAATAAATATAACTTATTACATGTAATGGCATCTTACACAGGCATCACTATAGGCGGGTGTTGATGCTGAAATCACTTTCTCGGATGATTGGGATGCAGCTCGACCATGTGGACCTAATGAGGGCCCATCTACCCATATTCCGACCTAGATGTCGGATATCACCCTTGACTCGACTCAGGTGATTTTCGCATCCATCCATTAAAAATTTTCACTTCTTGTTGGATATTATGCATTGGTCAAAATCTAACTAACTTACAGAGTTCACAATTTTAACTTTTACAGTATGTTGAGATCGAGGCCTTCTTTCATAGTTTACCTCCTCAAAGCTAGCATGGGTCTACTACAAGTGAAGGTGGTCACAGGGCCGAACAAGGGCCTCGTGGGGGTAGCGGCCAATGAGTTGATGATTTATACATTTCCATGTTTTGGATATTTTCATATTTTGGATATTTCCATGTTTTGGATGATCTATGTATACGTTTTCATGTTTTGGATATGGACTTCTATCATATATATTGACTTTTATCATATATGGACTTTTCCAGATATTTTGTTATATATTTTGTATATTTTATCATATTGATGTCTTCATGTGTATTTTGTATCTTGATTTGAAGTTGATCGCCTTTTATATTACATCTAGATATGATTATTACTGTTACATTTATGTTTTGTCATTTCAATTGCAAATTTAATGTACAGTGATTACAATATATAAAAGTTCAATCTCAATTACATTATAATTGCAAATTCAAAATTTAAAATTTCAAAATTATGTTACAATTTAAAATCTAAATTACAATTTTACATTAATGTGTGATTTCAATTGAAAATTTGATGTGTAGTTACAATTTAAAAGTTCAATTTCGACTACATTACAATTGCAAATTCAAAATTTAGAATTCAATTGTACATTACAGTTTAAAATTGAAATTGCAATTACATTATGTTGTCTACACATTACAATTCAATTACAATTTACACATTCCAATTCAAATTAAAATTTCAAATTTAATATGTAATTTCAATTGAAAATTCAATGTGTAGTTACTTCTTAAAAATTCAATTCCGAGTACATTACAATTCAAAATTCAAAATTTAGAATTCAATTGTACATTACAATTTAAAATTGAAATTACAGTTACATTATGTTGTCTGTGCATTACAATTCAATTACAATTTAAGAATTCCAATTCAAGAACAATTTCAAATTTCAAATTTAATGTGTAATTTCAATTGAAAATTCAAGGTGTGGTTACAATTTAAAAGTTCAATTTCAATTACATTACAATTGCATTTGAAATAAAAATTTAAAATTAGAATACATTACAATTTAAAATTTAAATTACAACTTTACATTGTATAGATGTATTTTAAATTACAATTTAAAATTTAAATTACAATTATATTAAGGTTGTATAGGTGTCGCATATCCTTATTTCTATCAAATATAGAAGATTGTGGTGTGTATGAAACATTCTATGAATGGATACATGCAACTTGGGGATCTTTCTTGGAGGATTTAGTTTCTATCCATCCACATAAACTTTAAATTATTTTTGAAGAGTTCAACCGAGTAGCAATGAATACTTGGGGTTGGGACTTCACTAACTCTGGAAGTGTTTAATTTACAGTTGAAAACTGAAAATTTGAATCCTTCATGTGACATGATCAATGTGAGAGTTCAAGCCTCACATGTAATAAAAATTAGAAGGTTTCAACCATATATATAAATTATGACTTATATAAATTGTGACTTTTTCTTAATTTGTTGTACTTCTTTCTTGAATAGATTTTGAATAGGTTAGGATATTTTTTCCTAAATAAAATTTGATATTGGAAAATATTAATTTAATCCTTTTTATTTGAGGGTTAATTATGTGGATAAATGAATTTATTTTAGAACTCGGTGTAGATAGACATTTTAAAATTACAAATAAACAATTTGAAAAACAAAAAATAAAAATAATTAGTGGATAACTTGTAGCGAATGCATGGGTAACTGGTAACTAATTAATAGATAGTCAACCATTCATGGCAAATAACTAAAACTAGAAAAATGTGAAAGATACAATAAAAAGAATATAAATTGAAAGCAAATTATTTATATAATTTTTGCTATTTGATGTTAGTTTAAAAATGAGGCAGGTTAGAAAGATTGCAACTAAAATGTGAAATGATATAATGAGTTTAATAAAGTATAGTTGGTGTTTTATGGTTTTTTTTATAAATAAAATAGAGTAGTTCAAAAGCATTAAAAATGAGGCAAGTTGGAAAGATTGCAACTAAAATGTGAAATGATATAAAGAATTTAATAAAGTATAGTTGGTGTTTTATGGTTTTTTTAATAAATAAAATAGAGTAGTTCAAAAGTAAATTTAACAAGAGAATATAAACAGCATGAATTTATAAAATAATATAAAAATAAATTTAAATAGTTTTTTTTTACAATTTTAGATTAGAATTATTGAGATAAAAGTGAAGTTACAGCATTTTAAATTAGAGAATTTAAAGAGCAAAGTCATTTTATTATTTTATGTATTTATGTTAAAAAAATTAAATAAAATTATTCAAACTGAGTAATTTAGCATTGATTAAATTAACTATTTGTTAAGTAATTAATTATGGAAAAAAATTAAAAGTGAAATTAACATAAATTACTAAAAAATATAAGAGAGAATGAAAGTAATGTATTTATAGCAATTATTAGTTGGTAGAGTCAAGCACTATAATGAGTATCCAGTAGGAACTTAGGGTTTCAGAGAAGGGCGGTGCTGGTTTCTATGGCCACTGGCCCTGGTGTTGTGGCCTATGCCTGGGGCCTAGCTCGTGGCTGTGCCAGACATATTGCTGGCGGTCATCTCTGTTGGCGGTCATTCCTTCTCGCCACCTTCTATTGTTAACCTGCTACGTTATTTTTTGAGAACTGGTCGTTCTAGGTTATGGTATTTTTTACGTTTACCTGCTTCCTATTCGATGTTGTCACCTTTCTAGCTTTGTTTCGCTAGTTTCTGGTTTGTTTAAGTCGTTGTTTTCTGGTCCCATGGAGTCAAGCCTACTGTGGGGCAGCAGGCCTAGTACCAGCCAGGCTAAAAAAGTGGGAATGGGTCTGTCATGGTCTGTCTTTGTGGTTATTTTAGTATTTCTCGGTTGACTTTTGTGTGAGGGTCTATCTTTGTGGTTTTGTCATCGTCCGGCCTCTGAGGTTTTGTTGGGCTGTGGGTTGTCTTGGGCTTGTTGTTCCGTCTTTTCTTTTACCATGACGCTTTCACCTTGTGCGGGGGTGGAATCGTCGAGGGTTGTCACAAACCCTTCTTTGGAGGTGGTATTTGAGGGTTTTGGTTGCCGGAACCCTGACACCTCTACTGTTCTGGCTGTTCTGGGTTCACGGGTCTCACGGGGACCTGTCGCTGACTCGGGCGTGGTGGGGTTGACCGAATCATGTGAGGGTTTTCGCCCTACAAACCCTCGGCGAAGGGAGTTTTTGCCATCATTTGAGAAGGTTAAAAGGGGACGAGCCCTCTGCGTACTGGGAAAGGATGTGACTTGTGATATGGTCATGGCATTGTCTGACTGTGCTCTTGTGGGAAAATTCAAATATTTAACCCTTGGTAGACCTGTGTTGCTGGACTGGATTCGCCGTTTGTGGAAGCCTTTGGTAAAAAACATTCTGCAGGTCATTATGCTGACGAATGGTTGGATACTGTTTCACTTTCTCTCTGTGGAGGACCGGGAGATTATTGAGCGTAGGTTTTGGGTTATTGGTCATGGCTCTCTGGTCCTATCTCGGTGGCATTCTAGGTTTGACCTTAGGAAGGAAAAGTTGCGTGTCCGCCACCTTTGGGTGCTCTTACCCAGTCTCCCGCTCCAGTGCTAGTCACTTAAAGGGTTTAAAGCTATTGTTGATTTAATTGGGAAGTTTATTCTGCTTGAGGAAGAACTCCTTTGTGGCTCGGATCGACGGACTCCACGGGTGTTGGTGGAAATTGACCTGGCCGATGGGTTATTGGGGGAACTTGAGATAATCTGGGAAGGCGGCTCTTTTGTTCAGACGCTGGATTACTGGAGGGTTTTCTTCCGTTGCCATGGCTGCCATGAACCTGGTCACATTAAGGCCTGCTTCCCTAGAAGTCGGACGGGGGTGTTGGATATGAAGGAAGTGTCGGGGGCTCCATCAGCTGAGGACCCGCTCGATATTTTTGTCCCACTGGACCACTCATCGACATCTGACTTAACAGGTAAGTTCGTCTCGGACATTCCTTCCATTCTTAAATTTTTGTCGGAAGATGAGTTTCGGTGTGCCCTTTCTAGGGCTTCTCGTGATGGTGGTGCCACTTATCCTTTGGATTCATCTCTTCTTGACGTTTCTGGTGCCTCTCCGTCTCGGGGTGAACCCCCGCTGCATCTCTGTGACCTTGCTAGGAGGTGGGTCTTCTGCCGGAGTCCTAGGACACTACTCATTGTCCCACACTATAGTCTGATATGTTGGACCCTCCTCCAGTTGTCTCTCAGCTAGACCTTGATTCTTTGTCGTCCTTTCCTCCATTACCTGGCTCGGGTTTCGTTCCGCTCGAGATTACGCTTTCACCATCCTCGTTGGGAGATCCAAGGGACTCTCAGCGGATGGAACTTTCCTCTCCTCTGTCTGTTGATACTTTGGCAGGGCTCCCGCAACAGGAAGAACTTTTCTCTCCCGGGAAACCTGTAAGCTCCCCGTGTACTCCTCCTTTACGAAGGACGACCCTGATGTTATCCCCATCAACTCCATTTTCCGGGGAAACGTAACTGTGCGGAAGAAGGGGCGTGGCCCTAAAGTTAAAAAGGCAGCTCGGGGGTCTCCCATTAACCCTTCGGTTCTTTCCTTGTACGAACGCGGTCTCCCTTCTCCTCCTGGGTCAGTTCCTTCGTCTTATGGGGCTCTTAGAGATACATCCCTCCCTGGGGTTACCTCATGAACATTCTTACCCTCAATGTGCGTGGACTGGGTTGCGGTCCTAAAATGGCAGCCTTGAAACGGTTACTCTCTACTATCAACCCTCACATTGTCCTGCTGCAAGAGACTATGACTTCTGCGTTGGCTACTATCGAATCCTTTCTGAAAATAAAACCTGGCTGGCTTGCTGCTGGGATTGATTCGGTCGGGTTATCGGGGGGCACTCTGGCTGCTTGGAACCCGCAGGCTACTAATTTGAAAGCTTTTCGAACTATTGTAGGTATTATGCTAGAAGGCTCATTAATTGGTTTTGGTTCTCCTGTTCTGATATTTAATATTTATGCCCCATATTGCGAACGAAAGGTTTTCTGGGACAGGGTTCTGGCATCTGGTTTGCTAAATGTTGGTCTTATTATTGTGGCTGGCAATTTGAACTTCACCACAGTTCTGGAGGAGGTCTGGGGTTGTGGTCGGACTGCTGACCCCTTGGCTGATTATTTTCTTGGCCTCTTTGAGGGGGTGAAGCTGGTGGATATAAAACCCTTTGTTCTCACTCCTACGTGGACGAACAAATGATCCGGGCAGGACGGGATTGCTAAGCGTCTTGATATATGTTATATGTCTGAATCTCTCTGCTCCATTATTGAAAGGTATAGGTCTTGGTCTTGGTATGTGGGCTTCTCGGACCACAGGGCCGTAATACTGCAATTGGATTTTGTCTCCTCGTTCTCTTATTATCCTTTCAAGTTTAACTCTACATGACTGGCGGACACTGATCTTGTTGAGATGGTTCACACTTTGTGGCATCGACCAGTTGAAGGAAATTTTAGGTCGGCCTTGTTACTTTTTTGGCACAAATTGAAACGGATTTCCAAGGCGGCCCGCTCTTGGGATAAAGAGAAGAAAAAACAACTCCTTAGTTCGCTAGAGGTCCTAGAAGCTCGGATTCAGTCTCTTGCGAATCTGTGTGATGATAATATGTTTACTGATGGTCGTGTGGAAGAGCTGTCCCTTTTGGAAGCGGAACACCTGAAAATTCTTGGCATTTGGGAGGAGACGTGGCGGTTGAAAAGCCAGGCTATCTGGCTTAAGGTTGGGGACTTAAATACCCTTTTTTCAAAATTTTGCAAATCAAAGACGGCTCAACAATTCTGTGTGGGATTTGATGGTGGATGGTTGTGTTGTGTCGGATTTGCCCTCACTTAAGCAGGCTGCTATCGATCACTTCAAGGTGAAATTTTCCACTAAAGACCCCCCCCGTCTATTGAGTCAGCTCCATACGGTCCTAAAGTTTCCTCGGTTCTTCAATGAGGAGGATTGTACTCTTATTGGTAGACCAATTGAGAAGATGGAGGTTTGGAAGGTCTTGAAAGGCTTTACGCATGACAAAATCCCTGGGCCGGATGGGCTCATGGTGGAATTTTACTTGCATTTTTTTGCTTGCTTGGGGATGAGCTGACTGCCGCGGTGGATGAATCCAGGGTTAGGAATTGGGTGCCCGATTGCCTCAATGCTACATATATCACCCTTGTTCCAAAGGTGGGCAGACCTGTGAACTTCAACAATTTCTGCCTCATTTCGTTTTGTAACCTACTCTATAAGATTATTGCAAAGGTAATAGCTTCTCAGCTCAAGCCTTTTCTTGGGAAGTTTATCTCTGATGAGAAATTTGGTTTCTTGCTTGGTAGGCAGATTTTGGACGCCGTGGGGCTAGCATAGGAGGGGCTTCACTCTATAAAAGTTGAGAAAGTAGATTGCCTTATACTAAAACTGGACCTGGTCAAGGCCTACGACCGGGTAGACTGGAGCTATTTGAGATTCATCCTCACTCAAATAGGACTATTTGCTGATATTACGGGTTGGATTATGTCTTGTATCACGTCGGCAAATTATGTTGTGATTATTAATGGCTCACCTACTAGTTCATTCAAGGGAAATAGGGGGATCAGGCAAGGTTGCCCGCTTTCGCCTTATTTGTTTATCCTAGCTATTGAAGGTCTTAGTCTCCTGATTAAGGATGCCAAATCTTCGGGACTGTTATGTGGGGTAAAGGTGGCGAGGGGGTGTTTTATTACACACTCTCTATTTGTTGACGACGTTCTACTATTTGGAAAAGCTTCAGTGTGTGAATGGAATCAGTTCAAGTCATTGGTCGATACTTTTTGCAGTGCCTCTAGGATGGAAGTCAGCCTCCCAAAGTCTGCATTAATACATCATGTGGAGGACCCTCTCCTACTTTCATCACTGCAGCAGATTCTCCCGTATAAGTGGACTGGGATTAACGAGGGTTTCAGATATCTTGGCTTCCTGTTGAAGCCGAACGGCTACCTCTCATCTGATTGGAGTTGGCTCTTAAAGAAGGTTCAACATCGCATTAACTCTTGGTCTTCCCGATGGCTCTTGCTGGGGGGTCGTCTTACTCTACTTAAGTCTATTCTGCAAGGGATCCCGGTCTACTGGTTTGCACTTTTTACCATTCCTGCTTCTATTTTGGCATCCTTGAAACGTTTATTCTGCAACTTCCTTTGGGGGGGTCAGCAGGGACATTCAAAATTTCACCTGGCAGCCCATGGTACATTAGCCCTCCCTATGGACTTGGGAGGGTGGGGCATTAAGGATCTGAGACTCTTTAATCGGGTGTTATGCGCTAAAATTCTTTGGCGGGCTCTTTGTGGGGGGGGTTTATGGGGCTCAGTGATTGTGAAGAAATACTTAAAACATTTGCCTATGCCCTATTTCTTTCGGGATGCTTCTTCTGTTTGTAGAGGTGGTTCTGCTATTTGGCGTAGTTTACTTAAAGGCCTTCTACTTATTCACTCGTCATTGGCTTGGGATGTTGGTCGGGGCACACAAGTTTACGTAGGAGTTGACCCTATCGCAGGCTGTCATGGTAGCCTAGGTCTGTCTAATGAGCTGATTCGGGTTCTGCATCAGAGAAATATTTATGTGTTAAAACAAGCCTCTTCTGGCTCCGTGGTTTTGGGTCTCCCGGTCGATTACTGTGGAGGAACTACAGTTGGATAATCGGTTGGCGGTTGAATGGTCCACCTTTGTTCAGTCTCTCATTCAAGCAGGGACTGTACTTACGGAGAGGGCAGATAATTTGGTATGGACCTCAAATTCAGCCACTGGTAAGGTCACGGTTGCTGCTGCTTATTCCCATCTGATTGGTTGCATGGGTCCTCGATCCGTTCCCTGGTGGATACCTTGGTTATGGAAGGTTTTGTGTCCACTGAAAGTTAAGCTGTTCTGTTGGTTGGTCCTGCGGGATAAGGCACTAACTTGGTCGAACCTTCAAGTGCGGGGATATATTGGCCCAGGATGGTGTGTTTTGTGTTAGTTGGAATATGAGTCTGCGGTGCACCTGTTCTGTCGGTGTGCTTTCATTAAAAACACGGTGGGGGACCTCTCCTCTCTTTTAAATATATAGTTGAAGTGGGTGGATTCCTCGGTGGAGGATCTTCTGATGCTCTGGAGGAAAGCGCACCATAAGTTCGTGGCTCTATTGATCATTCTCTTCTGGGGAGTGTGGTTGGCGCGGAATGGGGCGATTTTTCATGATTTGTTACCGTCATCTACCCGGGTGGTAGCAAATGCTCTCACCACCTTCTCGGCGTTCATATCCCCTACTTCTGCTCGGAAGCAGCAGTGCTTTGTTCATATCCCCTACTTCTTAATTTTATGTTTTAGATTCTAACTCTAAATTTCAAATTGTACAGGGAAAAGGCAAGGTTGTTGCTCAAAATGATACACATGAGGACCACGAAGGCCCTGACCAGCCAGGCCTAGACACCGAGGTGAGTTTTAATTTATGTTTCAATTCATTTCAAATTTAGTAATTCATTGTATACTTCATGTTTATATTCTTGAATTATAACTTTTATGTTTTAGTTTTAATTTTTAATAAATCTAACTTATTACATGTAATGGCATCTTACACAGGCATCACTATAGGTGGGTGTCGATGCTGCAATCACTTTCTCGGATGATTGGGATGCAGCTCGACCATGTGGACCTAATGAGGGCCCATCTACCCATATTCCGACCCAGATGTCGGATATCACCCTTGACTCGACTCAGGTGATTTTCGCATCCATCCATTAAAAATTTTCACTTCTTGTTGGATATTATGCATTGGT
The DNA here is from genome assembly GCA_027924585.1 of Larix kaempferi. Taxonomy (NCBI): domain Eukaryota; kingdom Viridiplantae; phylum Streptophyta; class Pinopsida; order Pinales; family Pinaceae; genus Larix; species Larix kaempferi. The sequence continues at coordinate 61,840,088 of BSBM01000299.1, forward strand.
CAAAATCTAACTAACTTACAGAGTTCACAATTTTAACTTTTACAGTATGTTGAGATCAAGGCCTTCTTTCATAGTTTACCTCCTCAAGGCCAGCATGGGTCTACTATAAGTGAAGGTGGTCACAAGGCCGATCAAGGGCCTCATGGGGGTAGTGGCCAATGAGTTGATGATTTATACATTTCCATGTTTTGGATATTTTCATATTTTGGATATTTCCATGTTTTGGATATGGACTTCTATCATATATATTGACTTTTATCATATATGGACTTTGGATATGGACTTTTCTAGATATTTTGTTATATATTTTGTATATTTTATCATATTGATGTCTTCATGTGTATTTTGTATCTTGATTTGAAGTTGATCGTCTTTTATATTACATCTAGATATAATTATTACTGTTACATTTATGTTTTGTCGTTTCAATTGCAAATTTAATGTACAGTGATTACAATATATAAAAGTTCAATCTCAATTACATTATAATTGCAAATTGCAAATTCAAAATTTAAAATTTAAAATTATGTTACAATTTAAAATCTAAATTACGATTTTACATTAATGTGTAATTTCAATTGAAAATTTGATGTGTAGTTACAATTTAAAAGTTCAATTTCCACTACATTACAATTGCAAATTCAAAATTTAGAATTCAATTGTACATTACAGTTTAAAATTGAAATTACAATTACATTATGTTGTCTACACATTACAATTCAATTACAATTTACACATTCCAATTCAAATTAAAATTTCAAATTTAATGTGTAATTTCAATTGAAAATTCAATGTGTAGTTACTTCTTAAAAATTCAATTCCGAGTACATTACAATTCAAAATTCAAAATTTAGAATTCAATTGTACATTACAATTTAAAATTTAAATTACAGTTACATTATGTTGTCTGTGCATTACAATTCAATTACAATTTAAGCATTCCAATTCAAGTACAATTTAAAATTTCAAATTAAAATTTCAAATTTAATGTGTAATTTCAATTGAAAATTCAAGGTGTGGTTACAATTTAAAAGTTCAATTTCAATTACATTACAATTGCATTTGAAATAAAAATTTAAAATTACAATACATTACAATTTAAAATTTAAATTACAACTTTACATTGTATAGATGTATTTTAAATTACAATTATATTAAGGTTGTATAGGTGTCGCATATCCTTATTTCTATCAAATATAGAAGATTGTGGTGTGTATGAAACATTATTCTATAAATGGATACATGCAACTTAGGGATCTTTCTTGGAGGATTTAGTTTCTATCCATCCACATAAACTTTAAATAAAAAATTGTTTCCTAGAACTACAATCAAATAAAATTTACTCGTTTTATAAGGTTAGGTGGAACTGTATTAAATAATAATTCTTTGTTTTCAGAGATTATTCAGACTCCTTAACACATGTTTATCCTAGATATTGATAATCTTCAACAATCTAGTAGATATTTAATATTGATTTTAAAGCATCTAAAAAAATATTTATAAAACTATTATGGAGGAATTTCATGGAGCACTGACCATACATTCAAGTGTATTCAAAGTATTAATGTGCTTGTCACATTGGAACACCATGACCCAATTTTCACAAAACCTCCCATCTAGTATTTTTAATCTTGGCATTAAAGCATATAAAAAAATACATTTATAAAATTATTGGTCACCTTGCAAAACAAACCCTACATAAATGAGGAAAAACCAACCTCCAAAAAAATCTCCAATAAAATATTCAACAAGACAACATGACAGCGATGTCAATGATGCAAGTGGCATACATGTAACTCATTCATATGGCCAATGGGTTATAGGAATGAAAGTCTCCGTAATACGATCATAGTCATATTTTGTCATCTTCCATCTCTTTGGCTCACCTCTTTTCACCTTGATTTATGTTAGATGTATCCAAGATGCCACCACCAAATGACTGTATTGGCATGATATATATTCAGGCATAAAATCTCTGTGAATAATATAAGCACCCTGTTTTTTCACTCTCTCAAAAAAGTGTCTCATTAGAACCAGGTCTCCAATTTGGTATGTGAACTCTCCATGTTGATAGGGTCGCACCAACTTGCTTTTAATTTGTGTGCACCGCATCAAATAATATGCCACATTTTCTTGATTTTGGAGGGGTGCAATGACAACAAATACAACACCTACAATATAAATTACAAATATTATTCAAATTTCCTACATCCATTTCTACAAGATTTGTATATGTGTAATATATAGTGAACTAATTAACTTAATGAAGTCTTGTACCTTCCAAAACCACATCAGAAACTCGATCATGATCTAGTGAGACCATTTCCTCGTCAGTGTACATCTCTTGCCATGTTGGAATTGGATGTGTCCCCTTTGGATTAAGAGGGACATATTTACATGGTTTCACATATACATCATTTTCACAGTGATAAAGCCCCCATCCATTTGCATCAATGCAAAAATCGCAAAAACAAGCATACTTCCCCGTTTCAATGGAAAATATGTCACCCATGTCTTTAATTCGAACATTATGTAATTCCCTCGTACCAAGTATGGTCTCACAATACCACGACATGGATCTATTCACATTACCATGGGAAACATCCCAAAAGAACTTGCATGGAATTCAATTTGTCACATACAAATTCCTACTGAGTAGGTGTTCTTTTGGAAATGATGATATTGAATGTTATTAGCTTATTAATTGAGTTTGGAGTTTATTACCCGCACACCAGCTTTTCTTGTTCATGACCTTGATGTCCCAAATGACGTGTGCACCAATCAACTACTTCTGTGGAGCATTTGAGTCAGGTTGCACCATGACTCATCTGGTACCTCCGAAGTGTTCATTTCACACATGCACATGTTCCATCATGTTCACCCTTTCCATGCCCTATTTCAAAAAATATCCAAGTGTGTCGGACTCCTGTCTCTTTGTGAAGGTGACTCAACCAATAAAAAAATCATGCCGATTTGAACTTCCCTGCACACTCATCTAACCAAATCCAGTGTTCATTAAATGATACGCCTCTCTGGATGAATGAATCATAAATCAACCCAAAGCAGTGTTGCACGAATAATGTGTCATGCTCTCGATCATCACTGACATAAAAATGGTACTCCTTGATCACTTCACGTGTCTGATGAGTGCTATCCCTACCATCAATGCTTACCTGAGCATGTATGTACAATACATGTACGAAGATAGACACCTATTCGGAGTGATAGTACTCACTCTCCATCTCTCTTTGAGGAGCAAATGTGTAGTTCTCAACAAAGTCTACCACTGATAAGATTGTTCCCAACTCAAATACCTCACAAGAATGTTTGAATTCTGAAGCTTGCCACCTGGACCTTTGGGAGTGCTTTATGTATTTATAAATCCGACTTTGAAACTTCTACATGAAATCTAAAACATGAATATCATCCTTGAGCAAGTCAATCCTCTTAGATGGCACAGATGAAGACGATGATGGATTCATGGAGATATACTCGTACCTCTTCCACATGACTGTGATATCTGATAATATAGGGTGTGTTGGATCGATAGGAAATTTACTATGGAACAATGTCAAATCACTGCATTCAGGGAATCTTCTCCCACCTACACACCTCTTATTGAAAAAAACTTGTTTAGGATTCCTGTTGCATAGTATCATACAAATAAAATCTCGCATTGTGTGAGGAGCTAGTTCACCGTTCTGGTGCCTTTTGCAAAAATAAAAAAATGTGTCATAGTATAGTTGAAATTCAACATGGTATCGACAACAACAAGTGTCGTGAATCGTATTCGGCCTAATATACCACGGTTTTAAATTTGTTGAACGTGCTAAATGATATCTAAACACTAGGATTGGTTTCTTGGAATTCCTCATAAAGTGAAACTCTCGTCATCTCAATCACATGCTTATAGTGCTACTAATAAATGCATCTGGATAAACGTTGTCGCAGGACATCCTTTCGATCTGGAATAGCACGAGAATGGCTATCCCAAAACTCTATCACCTTCTCTCTAATTCCCTCTTCCATCCTGCCTCGATAGGGTTCCCTACAAGTAAGCGCCTAACAAGCAGCTTCATCATTTTCATCTATCCGGACCTTGAATTTAGTATATTTGAACAATGTTCTTTTTGAAACTTTGAGCAATGATGCCATTGTTGATACCATTTGATTTCTTGAGGTGCTTTGTGCCACAACAACCATTGTAATTTCCCTATGAGCAGCTCGGATATCATTATTTATTGATTTTCCAAATGAAGATAATGTAGTTCTTACATTTTCTATTGCATTCTCACATTTATTTTTTGTTTTAGCATCTTGAAAACCCAACAACTTTGTGGCACATTTCAATTTTTTGTGTTTTATCCACCCATGTAGGATTTGAACTTGTGTCTTATTGATTTTCCAAATGAAGATAATGCAGTTCTTACATTTTCTATTGCATTCTCGCATGTATTTTTTGTTTTAGCATCTTGAAAACCCAACAACTTTGTGGCACATTTCAATTTTTTGTGTTTTATCAACCCATGTAGGATTTGAGCTTGTGTCATCGCTGAATGTTGTTCAAAATATGATTTAATTATGTTATTGACATGCTCTCTAACTATCTGACTAGGGATCGAATTCCTGAGCTCTTCTTCTGCATAAACAACTACACAATCCTCTAGACAATTTCCACCCCTTCCAACCCCACTGCAGCTCCCAATTATACTTGAAATGTGAGAGGGAAAAGTGTACTGTAATGGTTGCTCAAGATCATGAGGGGGCACAAGGTCATGTTATTATTGATCATAATGATGTGATGGATGACCATAATCTATCCCTACATAATCAAAATTCATGTGAAAAGAATTTCAATCAGAAATGCACTATGCAAGGAGGTTAATTTTAAAGTACCAAATTGAAGTGTTTTGAAATGCATTGGTACAAGAATTGAAAATACTTTTAAAACAAGAAAATTGTTTGTAACTTGAATTCAAAATAACTAAATATGTACATTTAACTTGAAGTTGTAAATTTAGCTTTAGAATTGTTCTAAGTAAAGTTTGAGAATCAAGTATATGTATTTAACTTGATAATTGTTAATAAGTTGATCTAGAACTTGTAAATTTAACTTTAAAATTGATAGTAACTTAAAAATTGTTACATGGAAATTAACAAATTGAAAATTGCTAGTGACTTGAGACTTGGAGCTCACATGAGGCTATGCAAATAATTTTTTGTAATTCCTTATCATGGTAAGTTATAAGGAAAAATATATAAGGTATCCCTACATTCATGCATATAAAAAGATGGTACAAGAATTGAAAATACTTTTAAAACAAGAAAATTGTTTGTAACTTGAATTCAAATAACTAAATATGTACATTTAACTTGAAGTTGTACATTTAGCTTGCAAATTGTTCTAGGTAAAGTTTGAAAATCAAGTATATGTATTTAACTTGATAATCGTTAATAAGTTGATAGAACTTGTACATTTAACTTTAAAATTGCTAGTAACTTGAAATTTGTTACATGGAAATTAACAAATTGAAAATTGCTAGTGATTTGAGACTTAGAGCTCACATGAGGCTATGCAAATAATTTTTTGTAATTACTTATTATGGTAAGTTATAAGGAAAAAAAAAGGTATCCCTACATTCATGCATATAAAAAGTTGGTACAAGAATTGAAAATACTTTTAAAACAAGAAAATTGTTTGTAACTTGAATTCAAAATAACTAAATATGTACATTTAACTTGAAGTTGTAGGTTTAGCTTGAGAATTGTTCTAAGAAAAGTTTGAAAATCAAGTATATAAATATTTAACTTGATAATTATTAATAACTTGATAGTTGTACATTGAACTTTAAAATTGCTAGTAACTTGAAATTTGATGTAGAAATTAACAAATTGAAAATTGGGTGTGAATTGAATTTTCCAACTAATACATAACTATCCATTTAATTTGAAAATTGTTACAAATTTTGAAAGGTAAATAACATATATCCTTACTATAAGAAAAAAAAAATTTAACTTTTATCACAACGTTCATTTTATTTTTTGTCATTGAATTTTACATCTATTACATAACTATCAAAATATTCATTTCATTTATTTCAAATTGAATTTTATAACTAATACATTTAACTATCACAATGTTCATTTCAAATAAAATGAGGGTAAGTTAAAATTAGACACTAATAGCTATTTCAATCAACAAATGTTGAGACTTGGAGATCACATGAGGCTATACAAATATTTTTTTAACAAATAACAAAACAAGAATTGGAATTACATTTAACTTGAAATTGTTAGTGAGTTGGAAAAATTGAAAATAGTTAAATATGAACATTTTAACTTGAAAATAGGGTCCAAGTGTACATTTAATTTGAAAATTGTTCCAATAACATTGAAAATTGTTAGTCTCTTGAAAAGTATTCATTTAACATGAAATTTGTTACAAATTTTGAAATATAAATAACAAAGTTATGAAATAAATAAGATTCTCATTTTTTAAAATTGTTCTTAATTTTGTAGTCTAATTAACAAATTGTTAAAAATATTATTACAACCAAAATATAGTAAACTAAGTAAACTCTAATTGAACAACATTATATGAACTCTAATTGAACAACAAAATATTATTACATGTCTAATGAACTCTAATTGAACAACATTAAATTCACATAGCTCTAATTCAAATTAAACTAACACTGATCTAAATAAGTGTTGTTGGGAAATTGTTTAGTGATTATATAGAGGTTGCTTCTTGTTTTTACGTGGGAATGGTGGTTGGAAACATTAAGTGTCCAACTCCTTTCCCGGGCTCTTTGTTATGGTTTGTTAACACAAACAAACCCTCAATCGAGGTTTTTTTACAAACCCTCGATCATGAAAAATCCTCAATCGAGGGCTTGAAAAGACCTCGATCGACGTCTGTGTAAAACCCTCGATCAAGGTCTCATTTAGCCCTCGATCGAGGTATTTTAGAAACCTCGATCGAGCAAATAGCTCAATCGAGGGCCTAAAAAACAGGTCGAAATCCCTTTTCACTGTAGAATGAAAATTTGGTCTTCCTTTCAGACGCTTAAACTATGTCATTAAATGCACATTAATGGGAGGACTTGATACCCTTGGATTCGTCAATGAATCCTTTAACCATATACATGTAACGTATGAATTTTTATCTTCGTATGTCATTTGTTTTTAAATTTCTCCTAATCGAGGGCTTGAAAAGACCTCGATCGACGTCTGTGTAAAATCCTCGATCAAGGTCTCATTTAGCCCTCGATCGAGCAAATAGCTCGATCGAGGGCCTAAAAAATAGGTCAAAATCCCTTTTCACTGTAGAATGAAAATTTGGTCTGCCTTTCAGAGGTTTAAACTATGTCATTAAATGCACATTAATGGGAGGACTTGATACCGTTGGATTCGTCAATGAATCTTTTAACCATATACATGTAATTTATGAATTTTTATCTTCGTATGTCATTTGTTTTTAAATTTCTCCTAAAGATTACCCTAAAAAACCATGTCGACAACTTCAAATGAGCTCAAAGATAAATCAACAACATTCAAAATACACATCCAATTTCTTTTTTAAATATACAAGCGCTACATCAGCGCGTCCTCTTCAAAATGGTATTTTTAGTTTTGCAAATTATGAAAACAATCAAAAGATTTGGTGCACACATGCACATGTGTGCAAAATGGGACTAAGATATTCACTGGTCAGTTTCGAAAAATAATAATAAATATAATATTTCGAGAAAAATTAAAAGAAAATATGTACGCACTAGTGCATTCTGTCTAGATCATGTTCAGATATTTCATTTTTTTAAATTATTACTTTAACATTAAATTATTTTGCACACACACAAGCCACTTGTTAATTGCTCTTCAAATTTTTAAGGACACACGTTTCATTACATGAAAATTTGAGACGATAAATGACATTGCTATATTTTTTAAAAAATATAATTTGAAAGCCAACATACTTCTCTACATTTCGTTTTTTAACCGCATGTCGAAATTCATAAGGAAAATATGAGTTTCAAGGGCTTCAATTTAATATATGGGTAAAATTTCCATTTTTCATTGCTATATTTGGCCAAAAAGAGTTACCCATCTTCATGGAATCACTCTCCAATAATTGAATGCATGTGTGAGGTTTGTGGGAAAAGTCACCTCATGCAGTTATTGAAGCATGGGGCTGAACACACTTTTGTGATAGTTCTATCATGACAGAAATCAGTCTACAGCTGCCAAGAGTAATTTCTTCTACTGTCAAAAGTTATGCTAGTTCTCTTTCACCATTTTCTCATATTCATTGGATTCAACCCTCATTCTCTCATTCTTGAATGTAGTTTTACACTAGGAAGAGCTCTCCATTGTTGTCCATGAACATACTAGATTGTTTTTAGCCCAAAAGTTTGAATTTGGAGACAATGCTATAGATTTGGAAGGAAGATTGTTGGTTGTAGGTGAGCAGAGAGGTTGGGCATGCTAGGGACCTTTACCCATTTCATTTTGTTGCGCATAGGTGCTTGAGAAGCCACGAATTAAAGCTACAGGTGGTTCTATAGGAACACATATCAGATTGGACTACTTCTATGCACACACTAGAAGCACCGAGCAAGATGGATCGCCCAAGAGAATCGCTAATAAGGGTGTTGTGTGGGGTAGGTATTATGGAAGCCAAGACTATGAGGGATGAGTGAGACACCTATAGAGCCCTGTATGAACATTTGGATAAGCATAGAGACCAAAATGGGTTGTGGGATGAGAGAGAGAAGCCTGTAGGTGTTTCCTTCGCCCTGGTGGCCTCATAGCCCAGCTTGGGGGTGGCCTCTCAACAAAAAGAGTATATGCTAGATATAGTGCCTATAGTTGGGTGGAAAATCACTCATTCACAACCAATTGCTAGGATATGCATTGGATAAAGATAAGTATTCTCATCCTTATGAATCTGAAATGTTTTTATTTGATGCCTGTAATGTTTATGCTTGTATTTGCACGCCAGATGTGTGTAGATAGAGTTTAATTTCGTTGTTGTAACACCCTCAATTACTGTAATTTGGAAAGTAAAAAAAAAAAATTATATGTACTTCTATTTTTAACAACCAAAGCATTAATAACTTATAAAGAATAACATTCAATTGTTTTTCCTTGTCAAAGGCATAATGATGACAACACCTCATAAACAAAAATAACACATCTAAGTGGAATTTCATATGCATATCTCAAATACCAGTTGTATTCTTTTCATATGGTATTTAGACATTATATAATGATAACAACACCTCATAAACAAAAATAACACATCTAAGTGGAATTTCATATGCATATCTCAAATAGAAGTTGTATTCTTTTCCTATTGTATTTAAACATTATATATATATATATATATATATATATATATATATATATATACCTATATATATATATATATATATATATATATATATATATCAATTGTCCGAACATATATGGAATCTATTCCCATAATAATATAATTACTATAATTTAATAAAATGCATAAAGTTGAAGGACCATTTTCAAATTCACCTATATTAATTTCCAAAAACACTCACACATATATACGGATTTTGATGGAACTAGATTACATCTATGTCCTGTGTCGAACTTTTTCTAGAAAAAATTGCATATAAACTAAAATTTACTTAATTTCCCATACGTCAACAAAATTATTTCAATTGTTTCCTACAATGACCAAACCTCACACACACACACACACACACACACACACACACACACACACACACATATATATATATCTTCTTCTTCTTTTTTAAATTAGCTTAAGATATCATCTTAACTATAATATAAACAACTCAAACTATGCTTCATAAGCAATGTGTTAGAAAAACAGGATCGCGGAGCAATAACAATAAACAGAAATGCAAATATAATCACACATACACATTACAAGAGAGACACAGATATATCGTGGTTCACCCAACTTGGGCTACGTCCACACTGAATTTGCCAGTCCTTATTATTATTACCGTCCAGCAAGTCGAAGGGATACAACCTGCAGCACAACCGCTGCACTTCCTCTTCTCTGTTTTACAGTCTCTCTCCAGATCTCAAATATCTTTACAATGCATAAAACCTAATACATCAACACTAGCCGTATTACAATGTCTTTCTTTTATAAGGGAAATACAATGGGAAAATACCACGGGATACCCAAAACCATGGGCCCGCAAAACAGCTGGCGAAAACAGCCCTAAAAATTTTCTTCGGGGGCGTTGCCCCCGAACCCCCATTTCTCGGGGGCACTGCCCCCGGACCCCCCAGCCAGGGGGGATGGGCCCCCCTGGAACCCCGTGGGGGGGCGATGCCCCCCCACACCCCCCCGCTGGGGCGAGTGTACAGTCCACCTACACATCATATAGAACTGGGGTACAAACACGGCTAATACAATATCATCTATGAGACTACAAGATCTGGCTCCACAACCAACAATCTCCCACTTGGAGACTGATCACAACAACTCCACCGCTGCTGCACTTGCTGGACTTGGACTTGGCAAATTTCTCCTCTTCACCTTCATGCTAGAAGGCCAACTGAAACCGAGCACGAACTCAGTTTCTCTCTGGTCACTACCTTTGTGAACATGTCTGCAGGATTCTGGCTAGTATGTATCTTTTCCAACTTTAACAGTTCATCTTCCAGAACAGAGCGTATGAAATGGTACTTGAGCTGTATATGTTTAGTCCTGGAATGGAATGCTGAGTTCTTTGCAAGATGAATGGCACTCTGGCTGTCACTATACAGTCTGATATCCTTCTGCTTCTTACCCACTTCCTCCATAAACCTCTGCAACCAAATCATCTCTTTACTAGCCTCTGTAATGGCAACATACTCTGCTTCTGTTGTTGAAAGTGCAACAACCTTCTGTAGTTTCGAAATCCAGCTTACTGCTGTTCCACCTACAGTAAACACATACCCTGTGGTACTCCTCCTGCTATCCTTGTCACCTGCCATATCTGCATCAACATATCCCTGTAGAACAGTGTCTGAACCTCCAAAACATAATGCCTCAGTGGTAGTGCCTCTCAAATACCTGAGAATCCACTGTACTGCCTTCCAATGTTCTTTACCTGGATTGTTCATATATCTGCTCACAACTCCCACTGCATGTGCAATATCTGGTCTTGTGCACACCATGGCATACATCAAGCTGCCAACTGCTGATTGATAGGGAACCTTGGACATGTAATCTATCTCTTCTTGTGTCTTGGGACACATTTCCTTACTTAGACTGAAATGGCTAGCCAAAGGTGTACCTACAGGTTTTGCATTCTGCATTCTGAACCTCTCCAACACCTTTTGTATGTACTCACTTTGAGACAATGTCAATTTGCGATTTTTCCTGTCTCTCATTATTCTCATACCAAGGATTTGCTTTGCAGCACCCAAATCCTTCATCGCAAATGAATTAGCTAGCTTTCTTTTGAGTACATTTATATCCTGCATGTCAGACCCTGCAACAAGCATGTCATCCACATACAATAACAAGATAATATATCTTCCATTGTCTAGCTTCTTGAAATAAACACAGTGGTCAGAATGACATCTACTATAACCTTGTTCTGTCATAAACCTGTCAAACTTTAGATACCATTGCCTTGGAGCTTGCTTCAAGCCGTACAAGCTCTTTTTCAACCTGCATACCAGATCCTCCTTACCTTTGACTTCATACCCTTGTGGCTGCTGCATATATATTTCTTCCTCCAAATCCCCATGGAGGAAAGCTGTTTTTACATCTAATTGTTCAAGATGCAAATCTTCTACCGCCACTAGACTTAAGATAGTCCTAATTGAAGTCATCTTTACAACAGGAGAAAATATTTCATCAAAATCTATACCTTTCTTCTGTGCAAACCCCTTTACAACAAGTCTGGCCTTGTACCGCTTCTTACCTCCTTCTTCTTCCTTCAACCTGTAAATCCATTTGTTTTGCAATGCTCTTTTACCAGCAGGCAACTTAACCAAATCCCAAGTCTGGTTTCCTACCAATGAGTCCATCTCCTCATTCATGCCTTGCTCCCACTTCTTTCTAGTTTCCACCTGCATTGCTTCTTCATAACATTCTGGTTCACCAGAATCAGTCATCAATAAATAATACATTGAAGGAGAGTATCGTTCAGGGAGTCTACTTAACCTGGTAGATCTTCTTACAGTTGCAGGAGTTTCAGGTACTTGCTGCTGCTCTTGATTTTCTGGCACCTTTGGAACTTCATTTTCTTTAACTTCATCAAGCACTATGTACTCTGTGCTTTCCTTTTCCTGTTTCTTTCCCTGCAACTGATCTTTATACATGACCTTTTCATTGAATATCACATCTCTACTCCTGATGATTTTGTTATTTTCATAATCCCATAAACGATAACCAAATTCATCAACCCCATATCCAATAAAGGTACATTTCTTGGATTTAGCTTCAAGCTTTGTTCTATTTTCTTTATCAATATGGACAAATGCTTCACAACCAAACGTTCTCAGAAATGAGTAGTTTACCTTTTTATCTGTCCATGCTTCCTCTGGAATACCACCATCCAAAGCACTTGAAGGTCCTCTGTTTATTAAATAAACAGCAGTATTTACAGCATCCGCCCAAAATTGTAAGGGCAACCCTGCATGCAGTCGCATACACCTTGCACGCTCCATGATCGTTCTGTTCATCCTTTCTGACACACCATTTTCCTGTGGTGTTCCTGGGACTGTCTTCTCTCTACGAATCCCATGGTATGAACAGTAACTATCAAACTCCTTGCCGCAGTACTCACCTCCATTATCAGATCTGAGACACTTCAATCTTTTTCCTGTCTCATTCTCAACCAAAGCTTTCCACTTCTTAAAAGTAGCAAACACATCAGATTTCTGTCTAATGCAATAAACCCAAGTTTTTCTAGTTGCATCATCAATAAATGTAACATAATAATGAGAGCCACCAAGAGATTGTACCTGAGCTGGTCCCCATACATCTGTATGCACAAGCTCTAATTTTTCATTCTTCTTCTGTTTCCCAACCCTGAGAAATCTGACTCTCTTCTGTTTTCCATAAACACAGTTTTCACAGAATTCCAAACTTACTTGCTTCAAATCTGGCAGCAACTTCCTTGAGTGGAGAATCTGCATCCCCTTCTCACTCATGTGGCCAAGCCTATGATGCCACAATGCTGTATCTGTTCCTGTGGAAGCTAAAGAGATAGAATGGTCAGTATTATGAGGACATAAATACAACGTACCTACTCTGTCTCCTTTTGCTATCACCATTGATCCTTTAGTGATCTTCCACCACTTTTCTCCGAACGTAGATAGACAGCCGCCATCTCCCAACTGCCCTGTTGAGATCAGATTTCTTTTCATAGCAGGAATATGCCTAACATCTTTCAACAACCAATCAGTTCCATTCTTAACTTTTATCCATACCTTACCCATTCCAACAATTTTACATGGCTCATCATCACCCAATAAAACATGTCCAAAATCGCCAGGAACATACTCATGAAAGTATTTCCTATGGGGTGTAGCATGACATGAAGCTCCTGAATCTACTACCCAATAATCACTAGTATTATCTAATGCAAGAATCAAAGCATCTTGTAACACATCACCTGCTACATTTGCTTCCTGGGTAGTTTCCTTCTGTGCATCTCCTTTCTTCTTCAGAGATTTGCAGTCTTTCTTCAGATGTCCTTTCTTTCCACAGTTCCAGCACTCTATCTTTCCCAGTCTGGACTTAGATCTGCCCGTTTTAGACTTTCCACGATTACCTTAGCTCTTTCCTCTCTCCTTTTGTCTTCCTCTGCTCTCCATGGTCAACGCATTACCTGATGTCTCACCTGTGCCTTTTCTTCGCATTTCCTCGCTAAGAATAACACCAATAACATCATCAAATTTCAAGGTGTTTGAACCAGAGACAGAGTTACTTACAGCCATAACCAAGCTATTCCAGCTTTCTGGCAATGAACACAAGATTAGAAGAGCCCTAACCTCATCATCAAAGGTCACACTTACAGAACTTAGCTGATTTGTAACCGTATTAAACTCATTTAAATGATCAGTAACAGATCCACCTTCAGACATCTTCATATTAAATAAACGCTTCATTAGAAATACCTTGTTGGAAGCCGAGGGTTTTTCATACAGCTTACCCAATGCTTTCATCAAACCCTCTGTTGTCGTTTCTTTTGAGATATTGAAAGCCACCGACGAAGCCAGGCTCAACCGTATTGTTCCCAGAGCCTTTCTGTCAAGAACCACCCATTCTTCGTCCTTCATAGTCGTCGGCTGCTTTGCTTTTCCTCCCAACGGTAGGTATAGATCCTTCTGGTACAGATAGTCCTCCATTTGCATCTTCCATAACCCGAAGTTTTGGCTGTTAAACTTTTCGACCTTAAACTTTCCTTCTTCTGCCATTGCTCCCACTCGAACCAGAAACCCTAGCTTCCTGCGGGTTTAACTGCCAAATAGACCTTTGGCTCTGATACCAATTGTTAGAAAAACAGGATCGCAGAGCAATAACAATAAACAGAAATGCAAATATAATCACACATACACATTACAAGAGAGACACAGATATATCGTGGTTCACCCAACTTGGGCTACGTCCACACTGAATTTGCCAGTCCTTATTATTATTACCGTCCAGCAAGTCGAAGGGATACAACCTGCAGCACAACCGCTGCACTTCCTCTTCTCTGTTTTACAGTCTCTCTCCAGATCTCAAAGATCTTTACAATGCATAAAACCTAATACATCAACACTAGCCGTATTACAATGTCTTTCTTTTATAAGGGAAATACAATGGGAAAATACCACGGGATACCCAAAACCATGGGCCCGCAAAACAGCTGGCGAAAACAGCCCTAAAAATTTTCTTCGGGGGCGTTGCCCCCGAACCCCCATTTCTCGGGGGCACTGCCCCCGAATCCCCGCCGGGGGACCGCTGACCCCCAGACCCCCCAGCCAGGGGGGATGGGCCCCCCTGGAACCCCGTGGGGGGCGATGCCCCCCCGCTGGGGCGAGTGTACAGTCCACCTACACATCATATAGAACTGGGGTACAAACACGGCTAATACAATATCATCTATGAGACTAGAATATCTGGCTCCACAACCAACACAATGCTTTACATATATCAAGTATCAAACTTTGAATATTAACACCGGTTTGATAGGAAAAATCAATCGCAAGAAATTGAGGTGTGGACTGTGAGGTGGTAGACCCGCAGATATCGTGAGGAAAACAAGTAATTAAACATCCATATGTATCTTGGAATTATTACGCAATACCGCCCTCCCCCATTATCAACTATTTTGTAAAACGGTCAAACCAGACCACCAACGAAAAAGTTTAAAAATGAAATATAAGTTTGATTTTTCTAAGGCGCGTCGTAGATGAAGTTCACGAAACTCCAACAGTTAATTATGAGACATATGAAAACTAATAAATCATGATACAGTCAAAAAGAATTTCATGCATTCATAAATGCCCAAAGAGATTGGTTAACCCAAGTGACCGATAACTTGACATTAAGGTTATAGTCGTAAGGGTCTGTCGATTATGTTCAGAACTGAGAGTTTTACTGGAGTCATCCTGCAACTGCTTAACCCCTAAGTTGTGTTACTATTTCTTTAAACAGATTTACATGACTTAGTCTTGAATTTTTTTAGTAATTTACTTTCGGGTTAAACATTGTTTTACAGTACTAGTTATAGGAGGATTCTTCATGGGACGTGGCGACATGCGATTTAAAGAATCTATTTGTTTTTCTTGCAGGATACCGACCTTGTTGGGCCACACTTACTCGCCGAGTCGTGATTGTGTATGACATGTCAACATGGTATGCTCAACAGAGAGAAGCTCTTTGTCGATAGCGGTTTTGCAGAAACATAATAAAAACTCTCTAAGCGATATAACCCAGAAAGCCAATTATTAGATTTACTATACATACTAAACTCTAGAATTTATCTACAGGGGTCGATTTAGATTTTTTTCTGATCTAAATACTGTATAAAACCTCTTCCACCATCCCTACATAGATCCGAACGCCATGATCGAGCTAACAGATCTGTATAATAAAGAGATCAAATCCTTTATTCTCAAATCCTATTTTAGGTGAAATCGTGTATGTGTTGGGTAACTATCTACTCCAGTTGAACCACAAAAAAAAACCGGTTATTAACCTGTATTGACAGAAGCCCTTTCCTGAGCATTATACAAGGTCTGAGCATATCTTTAGTTTATTTTTTTTAAACATCATGACTGATCAATCGATGCATGAACCTCTGCAATTGGTATTGACCCTATATTTCCAAATATAATGTCTCTCTAAATAGGCTTTCAATACCTTAGACCCGCAGAACTTGCGCCATGGTTTTCTATGAAGTTTAAAGAACTCCGATATCTATCCATAATGAAGATGGGATCATCATATACTAACTAATTGAACATAAAAATTTGCATTAAATTCTTCAAGTTTGAAATAAAATTTATACTAATCTGAGGCCTTTCTCTCACTTATCAGAGATCAAGCTTGACCGACCTATGACAACCATTCGGCTCGAAAATGCCTATCGTGATAGAGATAAAAATAAAGTATTCATATACTATTTACAGGGACAGAACATTGTTCATATAATGTTAGGTAAATATATACAAACAATTCTCCAATACCATGTCGAACAACTCCACAACTATTCTCTTAAATCAATTTATTTCCCTTGCAATACAACCATAAGTAAATAAAGGAAATGAACAGTGATAATAATAAAAAATGTTAACTCTTGGCACTGCCGCCATGGTCACCCTCATAAATAAATAATAAACAGAAATCAATCCAAAGAGGAATATTTTACATTCATAATTTCATTATATAATACCATACTTGAAAAATAAAACGGTGTAAAGAACAAGTTGGAGAGTCAGCTCCTCCCAACCATAGAAGAGGGAAACTCATTGTCCTCCCAGCTCCACCCCCGAGTTGGATCACCACCATGCACTAGAACACAAGCAATTGCTTCCTCGGGGCACTCCCTTCCAGAATCTGTAACAAGCGGATGGACTTATGAAAAGAGAGAACACTCAACCCATTCCTCTATGCACCACATGGCATCCCATGCTATCTCAGTGCACTCTTATTCATAGTTTTTCCCAGGTCTTATGCCATCCAAATCAAATCTCCCATCAATCCTTAAATCCCTATGATTTAGGATCTTCTCTGGTTGTTGAGTTTCAGATTGAATTTGATTGGTATAGATATATCTAGCTTTCTTACACATGTTCCCTTGTGCCATGGTGGTGTCTCCTCATTTAGATGAACTCTCCAAGTTCCCTTTTGTTTTATTAAAAAATAAAAATAGTTTCTTGTGCAAAGTGTCACTTCAACTTTTGAGTTTTTTTAAATAACTCTTACACAAAAGAATAATGGTCAAAAATAAAAATAAAAACAATAAATAATATTTTGGGGGTATCACATTTCTCCCCCCCTTATTCTTAACACCGTCCTCGTTTTTATTTATTCTGAGCTCTCTTGCTCATTCTAGAACATGGAGGGATATGCTCCTCGCATTTTATCCTCCATTTCCCAAGTTTCCTCTTTAGGGATGAAGTGATTCCATTGCACTTTTATTTGAACAATGGCTAGATTCCATAGCATACATTCCTTCCTGTCTAGAATGCAGAAAGGTTCAGTCTGGAAATCGCCCTCGGGTTCTAACTGAATCACATTCCGTTCATTTACATGAGTAGCATCATGTATATATATTTTTAATAATGAAACATGAAATAAATCGTGCACTTTTATATTAGGGGGGAGTGCAAGTTGATAGGCTACTGGTCCTATCTTAGCTAACACTTCAAAAGGTCCAAAATACCTGGGTGCCATCTTGGAGCACCTTCCCAAGCTCAAGGAACTCTTTTTCGACTTCACCTTTAGATATACATGATCACCAATGTTGACCTCTCTTGGAGTTCTTTTTAAATCTGCATAACTCTTCTGCCGATCCTGGGCAACTTTTAAGTCTTGTTGCACCTCTTTCACCATCTGTTCCATCTTCTTTAACATGTCAGGTCCTAGAACAATCCTATCAACATGGTTATCCCAAGACATAGGAGTGTGGCATTTTAGACCATACAATAATTCAAATGGACTCATTTTTAATGAAGCTTGATACCCATTATTATAATAAAATTCTACTAAATGCAAATGCTCTTCTCATTTACCTGGTTTATCCATTACATACATTCGTAGCATATATTCTAACACTTGATTAGTTTTTTCAGTTTTCCCATCCATTTGAGGATGATAAGAAGTATTGAAGTTCATATGTATATTTAAACCTTTAAACAAGGATTTCCAAAAGTTA
The DNA here is from genome assembly GCA_027924585.1 of Larix kaempferi. Taxonomy (NCBI): domain Eukaryota; kingdom Viridiplantae; phylum Streptophyta; class Pinopsida; order Pinales; family Pinaceae; genus Larix; species Larix kaempferi. The sequence continues at coordinate 61,858,474 of BSBM01000299.1, forward strand.
CTTGTAAATTTTGCATCTCTATCAGAAATCACAACTTTCGGAATACCATGCAAACGAAATATTTCTTTCATAAAAATATCAGCTATGTTAATCACTTTAAAAGTATATTTTACAAGTATGAAGTGTGTAAATTTAATTTACTTATCAACGACTACCCGGTTATATAGTCATGTTGTTTATTTGTTCTAGGTAATATCTCCCACTTCCATTCTGGAATGGGTAAGGGTTGAAGTAACCTGGTAGGATGTTGATGTTCTCTCTTTACTTGTTGACATTCAATGCATCTAGCTAGGTCATTTGCAGCATCGTTCTTCATGTAAGTCTAATAATAATTGTTTCTTAGTTTTGTTATCATCTTTTGGTATCCTAGGTGTCCGAAATGTGGTTTCTTATGTAACTCGTTCATGATTAATTGTTTAAATTCTTCCGAATTAGGTACGCATAGCTGGTTCTTATAGACTAATAAGTCTTTTGAGCTTATGGAGTAAGATGAGGATTCGTTCCCATTAACATCATTTTCTAACTGTTCCTTAATTTTTTGGTATTCTTCATCCTTTTTAGCTGCATCGATTATCAAATCTTCAAGATTTGTCTTGTAACTGCTAAAAGTAGTTGAACAAAGTGGAATGGCATTCCTACTCAGGGCATCCCCCACCTTGTTCTCTTTTCCTTTAATGTGTTTAATTTCAAAATCATACTCACTCAAGAAGGATAACCACCTTGCTTGATGAGCATTTAAACTTTGTTGATAAAATAAGTATGTTAAGCTTATATTATCCGACATTAAAGTGAATTTTATTCCTATTAAATGGTGTCTCCACATATTTAATGCATGTATTATGGAAACTAGTTTCATGTCATGTGTTTCATAGTTACATTCATGTTGTTTAAGTTTCCTTGACTCATAACTTATTACATAATCCTCTTGCATTAATACGCCACCTAACTATTCTAAGCAAGCATCCGTACATACAATGAAATCCTTGTACGGATATGCTATTCTCAGAATAGGTGCGATGGTCAGTAACTTTTTAAGTTTTTCAAATCTTTCCTTGTTAGGATATTCCTATACTCCATCCTAGTCCCACCAGTATTTTGATCATTTACATTTTCAGTCATGCATGCACTTTTAGGGTTTGCATACATTCCAGTCATCAGTCCCAGCACTGAGCCCTCAATGAGCTAGCCCCCGAAGCTTCCTTCCACTTAGTTTCAGTCCTCCTAGCCTATCATGCACCCTCCTTTCACCTACTGCATGAGAAGGGCGCCTTTCTCACCTACCAATCAAGTTTACTTCAGTTAGCCACCAGTCTTTCCTTGATTTGAGGCCAGACTGACTCCTCACTACTGTTATCACTCCGATTGACCTCCGATGAGACATGACTACCTATTCTGACTCGAGTTAGCTCCTCATGCACCCTCCACTGAGCCTCCTTCATTTAGTTAGTGTCTCCATGTGCCAGTTACTTTCAGTTACACCTACCACACTCAATTAGACTCAGTTTGACTGATGGTTGACAGTTACTTGTGCATTGATGACTCCACCGATGATGACATAGACTACTAGTTATGCTCCGATGACACTCTAGTGATATTTTGATCACTCCATGAAGGCTAATTCGAATTGCCACCTTGGAATTCGAATCCTCATGCATTGTACTACTTATTGTCCATATTGTGATTAATTAATTAGTGTGTGTGAAGTATTTTTGCTTCTATACGAGTTCTACTATATCATTATTATGTTGCTCATTATACTACATTGATCACTCTTCTTCTATTTTCCTGCTTAATCATAATTACTCTTGTGAGGTATACATCATCTCTTAGATCTGCTGTGAGGATTTTCACATGGTATCAGAGCATGTTGAGAGTATTGTTTATCTCCATTCCTGAGAGTTTTTTGCAGGTTATTATCAAGATTTCGAGTGCAGCAGTTTCTGGATTTTTGCAATAGTAGCAGTTGCAGATATTCTCTATTGTTTTTGCAGGTCTTCTATAGCTTCTATGTATCCATCAGGAATTACTCCTCCTTCTCCATTCAACTATGATGAATGGAAACCAAAAATGATAGCATATTTGAAGAGTCATGATCTCTTTGATTGTCATTTTGAAAGAGAGTTCGAATCCTCTGAAGATGAGATTGATTGGTTAAATAAAGGTGACGAAGCCTTTGGAACAATGATGCTTTCTTTGCTTGAATACATGCAATACCAATACCTTGATGTTGTTGAAACTCCGAAAGAGTTATGGGTCCATCTGGATGAAAGATTCGGTAGACAGAATGAAGGAATTGGTCCAAACCCATTCAAGAGAAAGCAAAGTGATGCATTCGCCCTCCTTAATGATCTCATTGATCATGAACCAGTATCAATCACATCTCATATTGAAGTTGTACACAAAGAAGAAGAACTTGCAGATTCTACACTCATGCTCCAAATTTCTTCTTTTTCTGTGCCAGCTCACACTCTAGATATTGCAGAAGGTCCTAAATCCTCTCTCGCACCAGAGTCTGTTGGTTTGCATCATGATCACATGATTATTTCGGAGGTCAAATCAGCTATTGGAGGTAATGCATTCGCTCTCCTCAAGAAATCACCTCTTATTTACTACTATATGATCATTATTCCATGCTTTTAGAAGGTTATTGAAGAATATGGCCATTGCCACCCGCTTGGGATAATTTCTATGCATCTACTTGTTTTGATCTCACCTCTTATGGTTCAAAGGAGATTTCAAGAAACCATTGCCATTCGCTTGAGATAATCTCTCATGCATTTATTGGTTTTGATCTCACCTCTTATGGTTCAAAGGAGATCTCAAGAAACCATGATTCAAGTATTGGATCTAATTTGGATCCTAAGCAAACACTACTTGAGATAATTTCTCATGCATATGATGGTTTTGATCTCACCCCTTCTGGTTCAAAGGAGATCTCAAGAAACTATTCATCAAGTCTTAAATCTGATTTGGATTTCAAGCCATTATTATTATTTGATGGTTCTTTTTGGCATAATCTCACCCATGATGGTTCAAAGGAGAAGACAAAAGACTATCTACATATTCATGTTTTTTATCCTACCTCAACTGATTCGAATCACAGGTTCAAGGATCATCCTGATACTTTTGTATTTGTTCTCATCACATTCAATCTGAAGAGCAAGTACAAGCACATGCCTTTTGAGCATGATCCACTTCTTCCCAAGAAGAAGATACCTTCAGACATATGACCAAGCATCACACCTGCTTGAGTTTGGAGCATTTATTTTTTATGTGTGCCTTACAGTCTATTTTGAGGGGGGGGGGTATTTTTCCCATGAAATTTTCCCCACTTCCTCGGTTTATTGACTGTTATTATTCATTGTATTGGGTGACCTTTGGTCTTAGTTACCAGGGCCTAGGATGGATTAAGGGGGGGTGTTAGGATATTCCTATACTCCATCCTAATCCCACTAGTATTTTGATCATTTACATTTTCAGTCATGCATGCACTTTTAGGGTTTGTATGCATCATTCAAGGTTTGCATGCATTCCAGTCATCAGTCCCAGCACCTATCCCTCAGTGAGCTAGCCCTCGGAGCTTCCTTCTACTTAGTTTTATCCCTACTAGCCTGTCATGTGCCCTCCTTTCACCTACTGCATGAGAAGGGCACCTTTCTCACCTACCAATCCAGTTTACTTCAGTTAGCCACCAATCTTTTCTTGAGTTGAGGCCAGACTGACTCTTCACTGCTGTTATCACTCCGATTGACCTCCGATGAGACATGACTACCTGTTCTGACTCCAGTTAGCTCCTCATGCACCCTCCACTTTGCCTCCTTCATTCAGTTAGTGTCTCCATGTCCAGTTACTTTCAGTTACACCTACCACACTCAATTAGACTCAGTTTGACTGACGGTTGACAGTTACTTGTGCATTGATGACTCCACTGATGATGAGATAGACTACTAGTTGTGCTCCGATGACACTCCAGTGATCTTTTGATCACTCCATGATGGCTAATTCGAATTGCCACCTTGGCATTCAAATCCTCATGCATTGTACTACTTATTGTCCATATTGTGATTAATTAATTAGTGTGTGTGAAGTATTTTTGCTTCTATCCAAGTTCTACTGTATCATTATTCTGTTGCTCATTATACTGCATTGATCACTCTTCTTCTATTTTCCTGCTTAATCATAATTACTCTTGTGAGGTATACATCATCTCTTAGATATGTTGTGAGGATTTTCACATTCCTGACATTTATTAGACATTGTGAATTTAGTTCCTTTCTTATGGAGTGAATTTATCGGGTAAGCGATCTTGGAGAACCCCTCAATGAACCTACGGTAGTAACCCATGATCCCCATAAAGGATCGTATCCCGGTTACATCCTTAGGAATTGGCCAATCATTGATTTCCTTGATTTTACCTTGGTCTACAGAGATTCCTTCCCTAGATATCACATGAAATAGGTATTGAATTTTATCTTGAAAGAAGTCGCATTTACTAAATTTCGCATACATTTTATGTTCTCTAAGGGTTTGTAAGACTAACTTTAGGTGTTCTTTATGTTCTTCTTCATTTTTAGAATATATTAAGATGTCATCAATAAATACTATAACCAACTTGTCTAAGTATTTATGGAGGACGTTGTTCATCAAACACATGAACATAGCCGGAGCATTGGTCAAGCCAAATGGTACAACCAAGAACTCGTAATTCCCATACATTGTTCTAAATGTCGTTTTATGAACATCCCCGTCCTTAATTCTTACTTAATTGTACCCAGACCTCAAGTCAATTTTAGAGAATATCGTTGCTCCCCATACTTGATCAAACATGCCATCGATGCGGGGGAGAGGATATATGTTCTTAATTATCATTTTATTTAATTGTATGTAATCAATGCAAAGCCTTAGTGTGCTATCTTTCTTTTTAACAAACAAGACTGGTGCTCCCCATGGAGACACACTCGATCTTATATATTCGTTATCTATTAATTCTTGCAATTGTAATTTTAGTTCTACCAAGTCAGGTGTGTTCATTCGATAAGGAGCCTTCGAGGCGAGTACTGCTCCTGGTACCCACTCAATGGTGAAGTCAATATCCCTCTTAGGGGGTAGTCCAGGTATCTCTTTTGGAAAGACATCTTTAAATTCATTTAAAAGAGGAAATTTCTCTAAATTAAGTTTTGTCTTCTCATCATTAGTTTCGGTGATGTGTACAACAAACAACCTACATCCTTTTCCAGAATTGCAAAGCAGATATATTTTTCTAGTAAGCACCTTTTTTGGATTCCCTCTAACCATTTTACTTTCACCATTTTCATCAATACAATTAAAAGTTTTCTCAAAGCAATTTTAGCACAACTCTATGTTTTTCTAGCCAATCCATGCCAATTAATATATTATAAGTTCCTAATGGAAAAATATTCAAATCTACTTTTGTAACCAAATTTTGCATATGAACTTCACAATTAGAAAAAAAGCTGGTTACTTTTCTTTTCGTACCCGTGGCTAGTTGTACTAACCACAACTTTTTGAAATCATATTTTTCTATTTTACATAAATCTACTAGTTTAGGAGAAATATAACTTAAAGTAGATTTGGAATCAATTAATATAGAAATAGTTTTTTCAAATATCTTACCATCTACCTCGATCATGGAAGGTTGATAATCTGCTTGATGATTTTCCGAAGCGGCGCTAATCTAAGGTATGTTCCGAGCAACCTCTCCAACTGTGGCTGCTTCTAGGACTGTGTGAATATTTTGATTATCCTTCTTATGAGGAAAATCCCGATAGAAATGAATCTCCCCACATCCCCAACACTGCAAAGGTTCTCTTTTTACTTTTTCTTTCTCTTTATTAAAGAGATTATCTATATACTCAACAGTTCTCATGGGTTGTTTATATTCAATCCTTATTGTTTGTTGTCTATCTTTAAAAGTATTTCTCTCAAAACCTTTATGTTTATTGAAAGGTTTGAACTCTCTTCTCTTAAAGTTACTTCCATCTCTTTTCTTGAAGTTATAAGGGTTTTCATTCTCACTCTTAGATTGATCATATGTTAACTTGGCCTTCCTCATTGCTTCATACAAAGTTTTTGGTTCATCAAACTCCAATTTGTCTTTATAAAAGTTAGGTAAGAAACCTAGGAATCTCTAAATTTTTGGTTTTTCTTCGTTTAGGTAAGGCACACATCTTAATAGGGATAAAAATTTAGTGCAAAAATCATGCATAGACATGGATCCCAGTCTTAGCTCATAAAATTCCTTAGCTTTCCCTTCATAGTAATATTCTGACAGCTATTCTCTTTTGAATTCCTTTTTAAACCAGTTCCAACTTAATTTTCTATCATTAATTTGTTTTGCTCTTTTTAAGTGTTTCCACCAAATCTCAGCCTCTCCAACTAGATTAAAGATGACCATTTTTCCCTTCATTGAGTTGGAGTAATTGTACATAGGAAATTACTTCTTCATCCCAAAGAGCCAAGCCTCAGCTTATTTTCCATTTTTTACTTCGCCATCAAAGGTGGGGGGCTTTATTTTCCTAAATTCTCCTGTTAACTCATCTTTATATTTTCTTTTCTTCTTATGTCTTCCCTCAGAGCTATCACTAGAATATTCTGATTCACTAGAGAGAGGGCTTCTATCATAATAGGGACAGCCGGAGGAACTCTCTCATTTACGTCTCTTTTTATTCTTATCATTAGTTATCTCATTCAATTTATATAGAAGTGTTTCATTCAAGTATTCCTGGGTTTTCAATACTCTCTCATGTTCAGTTTTAAAGTTCATTAATTCAGTTTGAAGGTCCCTTACTGTTTACAAAATCTCATTATTCACATTTTTATTTTCATCATTAAGTTCAACCCATACACCCGGGGGGTTCACTAGAGAGGCAATATCATATCACGTCCATTCATATTGGGGGTTTGAATACTCTTAAAAACCTCAAAAATATATTGCCACGTATTAAGGGGTCAAGGGGGGTTTTTAATTTGACATAGTAATATAAATATTATGGGTTATTTTATTTGGGTGGGTTGAGGAATAACCTCCAAATTGTGGTATGGATTCATACCTCCAAATCATGGGCTCAATTCACACCCACCTAAAACTTAAGGACCCTCCATTTTTATTTGATATTGCTTATGATCCTATGTTTTGCATAAATTTGATAATAGTGTACCAATGAATGGAAGTCTCTTTGGATTACTGGCCTTGATCCATACTCATTTAATAGCTTATTTAGGCTTGTTTTGAATTGATGTTATATTGTTTTTCATCTTTAAGTTAAGAGATGTAGCTAATTAGGAGTTCCAAAGTTGAACAATTGTATTGTATTTTTTGTAAGTGTTCGAGTAAAAGATCAACTCTTCATTTTTTAGGTTGGGGTTTAGGTGGGTATTGAGATTCAATCAAACCTTGCTCCATGACAACCTAGAAAAGTGAGATCAATCTTTCTTGGATCATTGGAACCAAGAAAAGTTAGATCAATCTTTCTTGACCAATTATTTCTTTCAAATTTTTGTATTATTCTTTAACATTTTCACATTTCCAGTTAGGAATAGTTGTTAGATTGAGTTATATTTGGCACATTCATAATTGTAATTTCAATTCTTATATGCAAGGCATCCGTCTTAATATTGTATTGAAACTGACATGAACATAGGTGAAAATCTTAATCCTTATTTACATACCCTATGTGTTTTCATTACCATGAAATGGTATCATATAAGTTTCACCATCTGTGTATATTTATAACTAGTCCATGCTTGAACTCTAATAATGGAGATTTTTCCCTCTCCAATAAAGATTAAAAAAAGAAATAGATATAACCCAAGAAAAGGTAACTAAATGTTGTTAATTCCAGGGATTGCAAGAATAAATGTAGAGGAACTGGAGGAAATTCATTGCATCTTGTGAGTGACCCAAATCCAAGCTATGCACATGATCATATGGTGTTATTGGAAAGTAAGAGAAATTTTGCTATGTTCATTTGGGTTCAAACATCAACGATGTTTGTTTTGATAGGAAGGAAGGGGATTCCATCCAAGAAAGGGTTTCAATTTTGATTTTTTATGGAGTTTAATTTATTAAGCTTATAGAAAACATGAGCTCTCTATGACTATACTTATGTTTACATGATATAAAATTGGTAAATTGACAGACTATGGTGTGAAACATCTACAAATCTCATCTTTTCTAAGCATTGCACTAACTATTGGACTATCATCCCTTTACATTCTTTGTTATGTTGATCTCTTGACTGGGTTGCATTTTACGCATTTCCCTTCCAAGTACTATTTTGTTGGGTCTTCCACTATCCAATGCTACAAATTGATCAGTCACCCTTGCAATCCTAGTGGGAGTTAGGGCTCTTGTTTGATACAACTTGATAATATGATATAAAGTGGGTATTAAAAATGAGTTGATAAAAATGGATACATACAATATCTAGTGAAACTAGGGGTTTTCTTAATTGGAAAGGCATATTGGAAGGGGGGTTCAACAATTAAATTTTAGGAGGAATTTTCCAATATTTAGTGAAATTAGGGATATTCTTTAATATGATGCGAATGATCGTGCTATGTAACAAGTTCACTGAGTGAACCCCTCGTGCCCATACAGGTGGGGTAGGGGATCGTCTTCTCGCCATTTCTTCCTGTAGTTATTGTAACACAAAATTTCTTCTATGCACAAAGGATGAACATCATATACACAAAATTAGTTTTCATAATACTTAGTGTACACAATAAGGTCGAGTGTCGTAACCTAAGCTCTGATACCACATTGTAACACTCCCAATTACTGTAATTTGGAAAGTAAAAAAATAAAATGATATGTACTTCTATTTTTAACAATTATAACGAATAACATTCGATTGTTTTTCCTTGTCAAAGGCATAATGATGACAACACCTCATAAACAAAAATAACACATATAAGTGGAATTTTATATGCATATCTCAAATAGCAGTTGTATTCTTTTCCTATGGTATTTAGACATTATATAATGATAACAACACCTCATAAAAAAAAATAACACATCTAAGTGGAATTTCATATGCATATCTCAAATAGCAGTTGTATTCTTTTCCTATGGTATTTAGACATTATATATATACATATATATATATATATATATACCTTATCCATATTTATATCAATTTTCTGAACATATATGGCATCTATTCCCATAATAATATAATTACTATAATTTAACAAAAAGCATAAAGTTGATGGACCATTTTCAAATTCACCTATATTAATTTCCAAAAACACTCACACATATATACAGATTTTGGGAAAAGGAAGAATGGTGCGCGAGAGGATGAACCTATGCAGTTATGCTAGGGTTTTATAAACATAGGGGGATGCAGGAGCCAACTCCCTACCATACCAGATATTTTACTCAGGCTTGGGAATGGTGCCAGTAGCTGACGCTGGCCTGCAGGTCACACACGTGATGAGTGGGGAACCATGGGAGGATGCGGTTGAATACACCAAGGACCATTTTGAGGGTAAATATGTTTTTACCTCCCCCTCCGTTTTCCGGCCACCGTTTACAGCGAAGAGATTACCGGTTATAGGGCTGGGGATGGCGATATCTGGGCTGTTGGGATCTGGAGGTGGTTTACCCGAACCCCAACATTGCTTTAGGGCCTCCACGGCGGGTTTGGGGGGTTTCATTGACCTGCAACACACTATGGAAACTGACGATCCAGATTTTTAGTTACTCTCTTCCAGACCTCTGGCACCATTGCTCGGCGGCACCCCATTCTCACTATTTCAACCTTCGATGGGGACGGACATTGGTGCACCTGTGGTTATGGATGCGAACTTCACCTTATCTAAACACTAGCAGGAGGACTGGGGGAACCTATTTACAGCCCAAGTTACGACTTTCTGGCCAACGGTTGGCCTTCCGCACTCAACCACGACACTACCTCAGTGCTGAACCAGGACTTTGTGTTACCTTCGTCCCTGAGTCCCGAGGGCTTCATCACTTCTTTGCTTCATCCCTTCAATCAACAGGGCTCTCCACCGGAATAACCCCATCATTCGGACCGTTCAGCCTCTGGCTTGGGCTTTAAAATCCCACCTAGCTTCATCGGGGCTCCACCCGTAGGAATTAAAAAAAAGGATAAGTGCCTAAAAACCTCAAAGGTTCCTCTAAATCTGATCTGCAGAAAAAATGTCACGGTCGCACAATATTTGGGAATGGCAGAATTGGTTGTTGTTGGTAGGGATCGGGGAAAACACCCTAGTTTGGAACAGCTGGAATGTTGGGTGGATACCAAATTCGGGTACTCTCTCGGGGCTATCTTGTTTTCAAGTTGCGAAGCAAGGAGGAGGTGGGAAACATTTTACAGAAACACTGGAGTTTTGGAAACACCCCTTTCATCTTGAAAAATTGGACACTCTTGTTTGATGCCAAAAGAGAAAGACTTGATACTGTGCTAGTGTGGGTCAGACTCCCTGGCCTCCCTTGGGAATTATGGAGCTGGGAATCATTTCGGGACATTGGAAATGCTCTGGGGGTTTTCATCGACGTAGATATGTCTTTGCTACACACAAGGAGGATGATTGTGGCCAGAATCCTAGTCTTTATAAACGTTCGCATGGGGCTCAGGGAGAGCTTGAATTTCATCTAGGGACAAGCAACACGTCTTCAAACCCTAGACTATGAAGCAGTTCCCTTCTGATGCCACAAATGCCATATCTATGGACACCTTGCAAAGAACTACAATCAGTCTTTCTCTGAGATGGTGGATCGGCCAAAGAGATGAACTGTGGGTAGTGGTCCCTCTGCGGACTCAACCAACCTTCATAAGCTTGGTCGAAAGGATGATCCTGTTGTAGTACAAGGGATTGAACAATGCGGGGCAGATGCACATCATGTCAACGATCCCTCTGCTGAAGCTCCAGGTGTGGTCACGAATCCCCATTTGTCACTGGACACTACTACTCAACTTCCGACGGAGTGCCCAACTTCGGGTATGCAGACTTATCTCCCTTCTCACATCAACACTTTGGTTGAAAATTTTTATTCTCTCAGTTTTGATTACTTGGTATACATTCCCACTCCCTCATCCCCTTTGACCTCTGATGGTCGTCCTGTTTCCCCTTTTGGTCCTTCCTACCCAACTACACGGCCCCCTTTTCCCTCGACCCCCCCATCATTTCTCTCTCTCTCCACAAACTCTCCCTCCCCCCCTCCCCCCTCCTCTCCCTCTCCTCGTCTGTCGACACCCCACATTGCCACTGCTGCCACCCTCTCGATCTGTTTTCGACTCGGTCGAGATATGTACCCTCCATTCTCTTTACTCCACCCCTGCACCAAGGGCCAGGGAGAAACATTTCGCCTGTTGGTAGGGGAAAATGTAGGGGTCGACCATCCCACCTCTCTACGGCACAACACTGTGACCTCATGGAACTTGTAGATGGTAAACATAAGTCCATTTTTGGGGTGCTTAGAGCAGCGGAAGCCCAGAATGCGGTTCACCAATGAAAATTTTATCCCTAAATTGCAGAGGGTTGGGAAGTGAGCCCAAAAAAATTGCCCTCAAAAGGATGATTTCGGTGCAACAACCTGATGTAATACTCCTACAAGAAAATTTGGGGCCAGAAGAGGGAGTCACCTCCCTTCTTTCTTCTCTTTTTGGAACTATGGATTTCTGAGCACTGGATGCTCGCAGACACTCCGGTGGTATTTCCATCGGTTGGAATACTCACGTTGTCAGACTTCTAAACTCTTGGGGATCACGCTCTATTTTAGAGGTGGAATTTTATCATGCGGTGCTAAACACCAGCTTCAACATCTTAAATATGTATGGACCCTATGAGGATAGAGTCCCTTTCTGGGACTTATTAAAACATAATTCTTTTTCTCACCTAGAAGATCTGATCATCGGATAGGATCTAAACTTTACTCTTGGTAATCATGAAATTTGGGGTCCCGGTTCCAGACCTGATCAACAGGTGGACTATTTTGAACAACTTTTACTTGATTGCAAACTAGTTTATATTTTCCCATACAACCTCAAACCTACTTGGACCAACCGTAGAACAGGGGAGCGAAGGATTGCAAAAAGTATGGACCGTTTTCGCATTGCTGAACACCTTCTTGCTCAAAATATAAACTTCCGACAATGGGTGGACATGGGAGGATTATCATATCATTCTCCCATTTTACTTGAAATTAAAGGTGAGGCCAACAAACCACTGATCGCTTTCAAACTTTGTGCTGCTTGGTTAAAAGAAGAGGAATTTACAAAGATCATTAAGGACAGCTGGATTCCCTACTGCTTTGCAGAAGGGAACTTTGCCACCCCATATTTTTCCAAAAATCTTTTGGACATAAAAAAGCGTCTAAAATACCGGGCTTTCAAAAAAAAGAAAAGGGATGAATTGGAATTATCACAAGTGGAATTGGATCTCCGTCTTGCTCAAGATTCAGATGGGTGTGGTTTCCTAACACATGAAATCTATGAGCAACTATGCCTCCTTGAAGCTTGCAAACGAAAATTTTTATAGAACCAAGAGGAAATCTGGCGTCTAAAGAGCAAGGCCATTTGGTTAGAATGTGGGGATGAGAACACAAAAGTATTTCATAATTTCGCCAAGGGAAGGAGGTATAAAAACACCATCTGGGAACTTCAAAATGAAAATCTTGAGAACATCTCTTCCTTCGATGGGTTGGCTGCCATCGGTACTTCACACTTCTCCACTCTATACAAAGATGGCAATAGAGCAAATCTTGCAGAAATCATTCAGGTGTCTCAACTTTTTCCCCGTTTCATAACCCCTAAGGAAATTTAGGATCTCATGGAAGAAATATCGGAAGAGGAATTAAAAGATATACTACATAGCTTCCAAAAAGATAAAAGCCCTGGTCCGGATGGTTGGACTATTGAATTATTTTTGGCACACTTTGAGGTCATTGGTGCCGATATTATCCAACTGGTGGAGGAATCATGTTTGAGGGGACACATCCACCACCTCTGAATTCCACCTTCATCGCATTAATCCCCAAATCAGATCTGCCAACCTCTTTCAACGACTTTAGGCCCATCTCACTTTGTAATATCACCTACAAAGTGGTGGCAAAGATCATTGCCAAGAGACTCAAGAAGATTCTCTCAAAAGTCATCTCCTTGGAACAATTTGGCTTTCTGGAAGGAATACAGATACGCGAGGCCATTGGAGTTTCTCAGGAATGATTTCACACTATAAAACAAAATAAGTTGAAAGGGTCTGTCATAAAATTAGATCTCTCAAAATATTTTGATAAGGTTAGCTGGCTCTACCTTAGAATGCTGATGACCCATTTGGGTTTTGATTACTCTTTCATAGAATGGGTCATGCGCTGCATTACTACAGCCTCCTTCGCAGTACTTATTAATGGGTCTGCTTCTACTTTCTTCAATGCGGGAAGGGGGATTCTTCAAGGATTTCCACTCTCCCCACTGTTATTCTTATTGGTAGCAGAAGGATTAAGCAGAGCCATTTTAGATGCAAAACGCAGGGGAACACTAAAAGGTATTAGTATCTCATCCTCATTGTTTCTAACACACTTACTGTTTGTTGACGATATCCTTCTCTTCTGCAATGGTTCCATGAGGGATGTTGATACACTGGTCGGTATACTGGACCTCTTTGGAAGGGCCACGGGTATGGAGATAAACATCCACAAATCCTCGCTCTCCTTGTCAAATATGGATGAAAGGGACTCTCGCTACTATTCTACCCTCTTTCCTTATGCATCATCTGACCTGGATGATGGACTTAAATATCTAGGGTTCATCTTAAATCCAAAAAACTACAAGATATCTGATTGGGTTGGTTGATTGCAAAACTGGAGAAATGATTATCAACTTGGAGTCATAGGTAGCTTTCTCGGGTGGGGAGACTAGTACTCGTTAAATCTATGCTAGAAGAAATCCCAGCATACTAGATGTCTCTATCTTGGATACCAAAGGGAATCTTAGAAAAATCTGTTTTAGATTTCTATGGTCTGGAAATTTTGAAAAACACATCCCCTGTTGGATCAAGTGGCAAACTCTTGCAAAGCCAAAATCACAAGGGGGTTGGCGACTAAAAAGTATCCATCTCTTTGAAAAAACCTTGGCTGCAAAAGCAGGCTGGAGATTCCTAAAAACTGAAAATATCTGTACAAAAGTGGTGACACAAAAATACATCGTGCTACTATCCATCTCAAACTGGGTCAGAAGTCTAGCTCGTAACTCTGCGGGCATCTCTGTTATTTGGAAATCCATTCTCTCCTCTTTTCACGTCATTGAATCTGGGATTTCCTGGAAAGTGGGGGATGGTACACAGGTCCGCATTGGGTTGTATCCTTGGCGTGGCAGCCAAAACAGACACTCTGTACCTCATCCCCTTATTGCTTCACTTCCCTCCAGAGGATTTCATCATCTATCTCACATTGCTTACTTGATATCTACTACTCTCATGTAGCAAGGTTGGAAAGGTGCAGATCTTTAAAAATTTCCTGAATCTTATTGAGATTTGTGGAATGATTATCTTCTTGCTCTTAGATCTTCACACGTCAGAGTCTCTGCAACCAGGGATACTTTTATTTGATCCCCATCTCCGTTGGGTATTTACACTCCAAAGCTGGGCTATAAGCTTCTGGCTAGAGAAATCGATGAAGGTGAAAAAATCTGGTAGTAGAATGCGATTTGGAAATCCAAATGCCCATTAAAAACAAATCTCTTCATGTGGTGCTCCCTGGAAAATAAAGTTGTGATTTGGGAATATATGAAAAAGTGGCACATTGAAGGGACGGGATGGTGCCCACTATGTAAACAAGACTCTGAAACTCTACATTACCTTTTTATATCTTTCCCTTTTACCCTACAAACTTGGACATTGTTGCGCACCATAGTAAATTTTGGAAACCTTTGGTTGGGTAACACTCTGGAAGAGGCTTGGAAGAACTGGTTCGACTCCCCTAACATGGTTTCTTTTAGGGCTCTACCCCTTCTTGTGATCTGGGGCATTTGGCTGGCCCGAAATAAGGCCCTTTTTCAAGACAAATACTCAGTCCCTGATCGGTTGGCCTCACTGAGTGCAGACATCCTGGCTTACTTTCCCCAACAAAAACATACTACCCCTATCTGCAATAATCCATCTCTTCCTTGGGTGTTCTTTGATGGGGCAGAAAATGATTTGACTTGCGGTGGGGGGTATGTACTTCATCTCTCACACTCCTCCACTTTTCACTTACAGATGGGACTTGGACCTGGAACAAACAATTTTGTAGAACTCTTTTCTCTCAAGCTATTACTCCATTTTTCTCTTGAAAAGAATTGCACTCATATTCATATTTTTGGAGACTCTATGATTGTGAACAACTGGGTCAATAAGATTCAACGGTGTCATAATCTCTTTTTATGTAATATTTTGGAAGATGTGATGTGAATTCTGAGGGAATTTGAAACCTTCTCGTGTCGTCATGTTTACAGGGAGCGAAATTCTACTGCAGATATTCTCTCAAAACAGAGATTGAACCTGCCCTTTGGTCAATGGAAGGTCGCAACTATTGAAAACGGAGATGCCTTTGAATACTATCACAGACCTTTCATTGAAGGCGTGGATGCCCTAATTTTTTTATACTTTTTTATACTTATATTGTTTGGAAAATGTATTATTATTTTTTTGCCTCTATTAGGGGCCCCTTTTTGGGATCCTCGAGCATTAATCGCTTTTTTGTACATATCGGTCGCTTGCTCTTTTTCGGAGCAACATACACTTATTCAGCATCTGCTGGACACTCTCTCCGAAAGGCATCTTGAATGCCTTCTGCTATATGTATTTTGGTTATATTAATAATTAAATTATGTTTTTTTTCCTTGGAAAAAATATATATACGAATTTTGACGGAACTAGATTCCATTTATGTCTTGTGTCGATCATTTTCCAGAAAAATATGCATATAAACTAAAATTTACTTAATTGCCCATATGTCAACAAAATTATTTCAGTTGTTTCCTACAATGACCAAACCTCATATATATATATCTTTTTTTTCTGAATTAGCTTAAGCTATCATCTTAACTATAATATAAACAACTCAACCGATGCTTCATAAGAAATTATTTACATATATCAAGTATCAAACTTTGAATATTAACACCAGTTTGATAGGTTAAATCCATCGCAGGTAATTGAGGTACCGACTGTGAGGTTGTAGACCCACAGATATCGCGAGGAAAACAAGGAATTAAACATCGAGATGTCTCCTGGCATCATTACACAATACTGGCCTCCCCCATGCTCAAACCAGGCCACCCATAAAAGTTTAAAAATGAAATATAAGTCTGATTTTTCTAAGGCGCGCTGTAGACGAAGTTCACTAAACTCCAACAGTTAATTATGAGACATATGAAAACTAATAAAAGCATTTCCTGCATTCATAAATTCCCAAAGAGTTTGGTTAGCCCAACCGATAACTTGACGTTAAGGTTATAGTCATAAGGGTATTGATTCGAGAGTTCCAAATACATTGTCTCTCTAAACGTGCTCCAGGGTTTTCTATGAAGTTTAAAGAACTCCGATCTATGTCCATAATGAATATGGGATCATCATATACTAGATAATGGAGCATAAAAATTTGCATTAAATTCTTCAAGTTTGAAATAAAATTTATACTAATATGAGACCTTACTCTCGCTTATTAGAGATCAAGCCTGACCGACCTATGACAACCATTCGGCTCGAAAATCCCTATCGTGACAGCGATAAAGAGAAAGTTACACATGTTCCCTTGTGCCATGGTGGTGTCCCCTCATTTAGCTGAACTCTCCAACTGCTCTTTTATTTTATTAAAAAATAAAATCGTTTTTTGTGCAAAGATTCACTTCAGTTTTTGAGTTTTTTTTAAATAACTCTCACATAAAAGAATAATCATCAAAAATAAAAATAAAAAATAAAAACAATAAATAATATTTTGGGGGTATCACACTTGTGTAAGTTTATTTACGTTTCTACACACATTTTATATGTTGAAATTTGTATTATGGCTTTGGGGTGAAATTTGAGAGCCCGAATTTAGTTAATGTCCCCTCCTGATGGTTGGATTGGGTGAAGGGGACGCTACAAGCACACTAGTAATGATCTCTTATAGCAACTATTAGTTGTCATAGGGTTGAATAGTTTCAAAGATACTTTTCTTAGGTTTAAAATTTTCTTAACAATATATGATTCCAACTCACAAAAAGAAAACTAACTATGAAAACCGAAAATAAAGAAAATACAAAAAGAAAGGGGAATAGGAAGGAACACACTTGAAATGAGGAGAGGTTGTAACTTTAGTAATGACAACAAAAATTATGAAATTCCAACTAAGCTCGATGCCATTATTGATATCTCACTTTGTACCTTAAAACAGTCTCCAACCAATGGCTTCACAAGCCTGCGAGAAATATGGATTAATGGAGGAGAAAGAAAAGGAGTTCAAGAGGAGGGGTGATGATAGCAAGGTTGGACAAGAACTCCATACAATTGTGGTTCTGTGAACTATGCCAACCTCTACCATTACCCTAGAGTGAAGAAAAAGGAATCATGATGTTATATTACCATTGAGAACCATGTACCTAGCATGGTGATACCTTAATTTAGATCCCCTAATTATGAATGTATGTGTAGATGATGAAATGGCTATAAGCCTAGACTTAAGAAGTCTAAGTAAATTATGACCACTATCTTTGTAATATGTGCATTGATGAAATATAATATAAAAAAATTGAAGGTTTCAAATGAGGAATGAAACAAAAGGGGGCTCTGAGTCCACAAGATGGGAATGAAGGGGGCTTAGGAAGATAAAAGGAATTATTATCATATTATCTTAACATTTGTTTTATGATTATTATCCCTTTGTACCTACCTTGATATTAGTTTCCTTAAAAGGAGGCACGTGGTTTCTTCTCAACATGTAAATATAATCTATAAATTTTGGGTATACAAGTTCATTGCCATTTTTTACATTCATTCTTCTTTTTTATTTTCAATCTACTTCTATAGTGCCATAACTACTACCAAATATTGCTACCATAACCTATTGGTATTTATGACTAGAATAATGGGTAAGTATTGAAGAGGTAGGAAGCCTTTGTTCATAGATAAATTCCTTGGTTCTCGAAATCATAGATTTCTTGGCAAGTCTACATTGGAGCACTAGCGGGAAGTGGGATCACTTGAGGGACTATTTAGAAGAGAAGAGGATTTGATTCCTTTTGTTCTTTAGCTCGTGGGGGAGAGAGTATGGCTAGTTGAAATAAGATCCTACTATGGGTTGTAGTGTTAATTATTTGCATAAGAGATTTGGCATTGGGTTAAGTGAGAGGAAATAAAGCCAAATTGTAGGATTTATCCATTGGGGATTCATAGCACTGGATCTATGAATGGTCTATAACCCACAACCCATATAGTAGTGGCTCTATGAATGGTTTATAACCCATAGAACAATGAAATTTAAAGTAGTACAAATGATGAGCCATGTTGGCTTAAAGGACTGTTAATTGAAAACATTCAGGTTATCCCTACTCTAATATTGTTGATTCATAAATGATCCAACACTTGTATCAATAAGTGAAGCGCCCTACTCATTTGTGTAAGAAGATGAAGAAGGATGAAGCTATGAAAAATAATACAATCGTAAGGAGAAATGAAGATCTAAAAGATGTAATAATGAATATATGGGGATTTGAGGAGATCAATAACTAGTTGATCTAAAGTAGAGATTTTCGCAAATTTGCAGTTGGAATAAATCACAGTTATGAATACAAAGGGACGCATAGTCATAGTACCATGTACGAAGAAAGCATGAAGTCACAGTTTGAAGACAAAGGGGTGCATCGTCACAATATTATAATGAAGGAAGCATAAAGTCATAGTTGGAATAAGTCACAGTTCTGAAGACAAAGGGATGTATGGTCGTAGTACCATGAATGAAGGAGGCGCAAAGTCATAGTCATAGATGTGAAGATAAAGGGGGTGCATGGTCGCGGTACTATGAGATATAAATGAAGGAGGCACAAAGTCACAGTTGCGAGATAAGATGAAGGCTAAAGCAGTCTCTAGTACGAATTTGGGAGAAATCACAATTAGAAAGAGGAAGACAAAGGATGGAGTAGATAAATGTGAAAAGTCGCAATGGTTGGTGAAACATATTGACTAAAAAACAATCTGAAATTAGTGTGAAAAAACAATAGGATTCAACAAGGAGGTAGGAAGTGGCAAGGAGTGTGAGTTGGTGCTCATAGGAGGTTGGTACCTCCACCCTACTGGTGCTAGAAAAAACAGGGATTGGTACTTCCTTCAGATCTATGTCTGAGAAATTTGTGAGTCAGTGCTCATAGGAGGTTGGTTCCTCCACCCAGTTGGTGCTGGGAAACGTAGAGAGGTGGTTTTTCCTTCATATCAATGTCTGATAAATTTGTGAGCTGGTGCTCATACGAGGTTGGTGACTCCACCTAGTTGGTGCTGGAAAACACAGGGAGTTGGTACATATTTCAATTCGGTGTTAGAGAAATTTGTGAGTCGGTGCTCACAAGAGGTTGGTGCCTCCATCCAGTTGGTGCTTCCCATGAATGTAATCTTTGCATGACTTAACAAAATTTGTGTTTTTCTCCCATTTGGGTTTCCATGCAAAATATTTGGTGCACTGTGTATGGTTTTGAATGGTATTATTAATGGTTAATGTTACATGATATAATTAATGTTTGAAATGGTAAAAAGTGCTCAACACTATTTCACCCCTCCCTCTCAATATTTCCAACAAGGAAGAATACATAGATTAGGATGAATTCAAGGAGGTATTTCAACAACTACATAGCTAATCCCATTTAGAATAAGGTGACAACAAGGATGAAAATAATTTATGGGATGGGTTACTCTACAAGATGGAAAAGCTTTGTGTTCCTAAAGGAAATATATTATTGCAACTTATCAGAGAGGAACACACATCCAAAGTTGTACAGATCTTTGGTGTAGGGAATACAATTGCAATCTGATAGAGGTATGTTTACTGGCCTATGATGCAAGAATATGTAGCTCGGTTTATCATATGATGCATACTTTGTTGTACAAGAAATCCTAGTAATATGAATCAATGTCTATACCATCTAACGAGATCAATCAATCAACAACAATATTGTATCCTATTGGAACAAGATGCCTACAAGGGTGTTGTATCTAAACCTTCCCTTTAATCATCAACCCAGGGGTTCATACAAACTCCTGAGGGTCCTGCACAATATGTGCAACCTACAAAGAAACTCTAATGATGCCTAGTAGTATTCTAAAGAAAGTGAAGAAGGATTGTTGATAAAAAGCAAAGGAAATTTTAATCTATGATCTAAGAGTTGCAAGGGACATGGATCATGTCATCTGGCTAGACATCTCTTCTTTTGTCAATGGTTCATGGACTAGTTTTAGAACATTCCTCACTGATTTTTAGGAAAACCTTTTGAGGGAAACCCCTGATCTACCTTACCATTTACACACTTATTCAAGGGATATGATTACACCACATTCTGGGAAATTAATAAAACAAGCTAAAAACTGCAATGCGTGACCAAGATCATATGAGAAGATCTAATGTTATAAAATAAATACTCGATTGGAAATTGTAGAAATAATAAAGAAACATTCAAACTGAATCAAAGATGTAGAAATAATCTATCAAAGCTACTCTATCAACATACTGTAAATTGTCTACAAATTAGAGTAAATCTGCTATGTTATATTATGATCTATCTCATTCACACGAAAGAAATAAAATCTAATTTAACACACATGCTCCTGCAACCGCTTATGGATGGAACCTTATCCAAGGCGATATAGGAACACAAATATACTCAATAAGATGGGAAAATGGTATTCTTCATTTACTTTAAAATCATTGTTTCAACATAATAAGCCTTAAATGTATGTTTCTCAAAAACTGTGGAAATAACTACGTTCATACAAAAATGGGCTTGCTCTGTAAGCTAGGCTATACTTCTTAAATATCTATTTTTAAAAAACTATGAAAATAAAATGCTGGTGTCTAAGCTACGACTGCATGAGGCACTCTATGGAACACACCACATATAGTGGCAGTTTACTAAGCTCAGTCCAGTCTTTGGGGACTAGGCCTCAATCCGATATATCTTCTGAAATCATCGAACACTAATACTTGTGCTTAGTAATTGCAATTATTATCTTAGAATCTGCTCGTCATGTGCCTTAGTTCCTACAAAACGTTGCAATCTTGGAGTTCTTTCTCTTTACCTCGAGCTTTACCAATGAACTGCAAGTAAATTGTTCCTACCATCTAGTCTTCTGAGCAAAATTGGGTTGATGCTTTTAGTTCAATACCTGTGTTAAAAAATATATTGATAACAACCAACCATATCAATGTTACATTTGCATTTTAAGCTAGAAAAATGAAGACTACATCATCTAGAATATATAAACTAAAACTATTATAATCCTAAATAGGATGCACTCATCATTCATCACCTTGATGCCATAGTATCTCCTTTTTGGACCAAAATGACTGATTAACAAAGGATTCAAATCCCTTTTATTACCTATTGTTGGGAGCCATCATCTCCCCCCAACTACCTCATTTGCATGTCTCTATGCAATCAACTGCTGACTCTGGGTCTTTTGTGGGCTCAATCTTTTATGTAAGTCTGATTTGGAAGGCATAGCAATTGGTCATAGCCCATGATTGATAAAATCCTCTATTTTTCTTTATCTGCTCCCAATTGGTTGTTTCCTCTTCCTGATTGTCATTGGATAGGAGTAATGGAAGGGTAAATATTAGACCAATCCATTGTAACCCTAACATTTCCACTGTGGTGAGATACAGAGTGGATTGAAAGAGAGATTTTCCTAGGTTAGAAGGTGAATGTATTTCGAGCTTTGCAGCTCAAGGGGAATGCCCTTCCATCTCTATTTAGTGAGTTGCATGATCCTATTTTTATTCTCTTTAGATGTTAGGTCTTTTAAATGAGCAATGGAAGAAGTTTGTTTCTCCTTTAGAATTGACAGCATATCATTATCATGGATCATCAGCTAGTGAGAAGTGAGAAAGGTTTCCACAATATGTGCCTTTGGTCTGATCCATAATTTCCATTTCCATGAGTCTTGTCATCACCAAAGAATTTTCTCACAATCATCGATGTCTCAGGGGGGCAACAGGGGTAAAGGGGGATTACCCCCTTGTGGCTTCTCTGCGCCATTGTAGGGCATGTCGAGGGAAACACCCTCTTTTTTTTGTAAATATTTCAATTTCGTACAATCTGCCACATAATTTAAATGTCATTTTCCAATTTCTAATGCCTAAAATCTCCCTAGAAAAAACTGCTTAATTCCCTATTTCGTCGGACCTTTCCAAAATTCACAGAAATGTTGGCTGGCAGACTTTTCCATTTTTCTCTAAAATGCCTTTCGATGACTTTTCCAAATCTTGCCAATCTATTTCGGCAGACTTTTCCATCTCATGTCGAAACACCTTTTTGATGACTTTTTCATTTCTCCGCCGATCACCTTCATCGGTGAATTTCTCATTTTGTCGTCAATTTCCTTCATTAACGAATTTTTCATTTTGTCGTCGATCGCTTTTATCGACGAATTTTTCATTTTGTTACTGTTTGTGTCAGAAATTGTTACTAAGGCTAGGGTAACAAGCCAACACAATCTCAAAAATAAAATCAATCCAAACTAGGTTTTTAGGGTTTTGTTTTGTAGGTTTTGGTTAGAAACTTCAAGAGCATAAGGGAATACATTCAGCAGATAAGTAAAAACTAATTCATACACATATATCCATGAAGATGCATATATATCTCAGGAATCCAACAAAAGATTGCAATGAAGTTCATACAATAAAAGACAAGCATTACTGGAAATTACACATAAAACCAGACATGAATTTGTCAATCAAGAAACTATATAAGTTTAAAATGAAGCCAATACATATCAGAAGTGGGATAAGGAGTCATATATTCATAGTTTCATCAAAAATGCATATGAGAGTTTGCAATACTTAGCAGTGAACAAGTCTGGAAGAATCAACAGCTTGCAGACCTCCTAAAGCTCTCCAAAAATTCGAACCTCCTCAATGACCCTTTTTCCCTCTTTTATAATTACAAAGAATTCATTCTATTTCCCCTTCATTAGGTCGAAATTGAAACTGAGAAGTTACATTAACTAACTAACTCAACTAATTAACTAAAAATAGTAAATCGGATTCCTGGCAAATATGGCGAATTTCTGGAAAATAGGTGTCAAAGAAGCTTCCATATCTCTCAATTGGTGACACCTGTGTAAAAACTGAGAGAGGTTTTTGTAAATGGGTCCGTGATGGACAAAAAACTCTCTGGGTTTTTAAAAATTCATCTCCAGTCAATCAGAATCTGCCCCGCAAGATGAACACTAAAACAGGAAAATATTAAATCTTTAAAATCCCTGGAAAATAGGCTGCAAAGATTAAACTGAATCTTTCAATCCTTGATAGCTGTTGAAAAACTGAGAGAGGTTTTTGTAGATGGGTATCTTAGGAACAAAAACCTCCTTCAGTTTTCAAAAATTCCTCTCCATCAGCTCGCGGTCTGCATTTGACTTCAATCACTCAAAACAGGAAAAACGCAATATTCCTGTAGCGCGCCCTTTGTTAAAATTTTGTCTAGTGCTACAAGAAAGTCTCAACACTGTTTTGTGGCTTTTAAACCACTTTTTATCAATTTGTATGGGATTTTGAGGCTATCAGGGTTATGATTGTACCTGTTCTCACTTAGATTAGGATTTTATGAGTTTTGTAATTGATATAATGAACTTTTAAAACCCCTCATCATCAACAAATATAAAGCATTTAAAATCTAAAAACAACAAAAACAAGTCCAAAATATTATAAAATCCTAAGGGAAACTTACTAAAGAGGAAGAAATCAAAATTTAAAGAAAATAAATGACTTAAAATAAAGTGCAATAAAACCAAAAAGGACAAATCAAACCAAAATTGAAGAAACACAATACTGACTTAACATCTGGCTCCAGCTGCGGGATGAAGTCCTCCCTGTGAGGCTTCAAGAACCTGTAGACTAGTGCCTTCTGTCTTCAATCTAACTGCCTGCCTGAAAAACTTCCATTGGGCTATGGAGTCTTTATTCAATCCTTCACACACTGATATATGTACAATGAAAATCAAATCTCTTTCTCTGAGGAACCTTCCATTTACTGAATCAAATCGAAATCCGATTTCCAATGTAACCAAGAAAAAATTTGGTCAACCCACCAAAACTGGTTTCCAACTCCAAATATATATATAATCAGAAATGTTGGAAAACATGAAGAACAGAGATTTAACCACTTATACTCACTTTCATCAAATAATGTCTCTGAAGTAACAGATTTATAACCTGATATTGACTCTAAATAATCTGCTACTGGATCAATAAAACTTCCACAAGTTACCTCTTCCTGCTCTATGAAAAAGACAAGCTGTCCAAAAGAATATTTTATTCCATGAATTTTAATCAGGCATTGGTGATAAAAGACATCAGGATCAGCCTGAATTTGCTCTGTAAATTTTTGAATAGTATCACCAATAATGTCAACACTTTGAACCTCCTTTTCCACACTGTCTTCAAATAAATGACTATCAGGCATTGGCTTTTCCTGTTCAAGGATAATAGACTGAATGCATTCTTGAATCTGCTGATCAGATTGTGACATATGACACTCCTCACAGATTTCTGGGTCTTTCTTTTCAATTTCATCATCATATTTATTAAAAATTAGACCATCTTCATAATGATTTTGAACAGCAGATTTATCATGACCATGAATGTAAGCAACTTCTGAAAATTTTTGAACAGCCTGGCCTTCATCAAATTTAACATCAAAACCAAAAGGGATAGAGTCTAATTCATCACAGAATTCTTGTCTTGGAACCCTAATCTCTTCATCATAGCAAGGAGTATTCTGAGGAATGTTGAATGATAATGCTAAAGGTTCATCTTTTCCTTCAATACAAAACTGATCTTTAACACAACACTGATTTTCAAAAGTTTGTTGAACTAGAGATTGATCTTCAAAAGGATTTGCATTCAAACTGTTATTAAGGCTGTTGAAATCATTATGAGACTGTTCCAAACTATCTCTACTGATCTCATCACTTGAATAATCCTCAAACTGACCTAAAACAACAACTTGATTGTCATAATGATCATGGCATTCTTCTTTGACAACACTATCTGAAACTGTTACCTTCTCATCTTCAATAAATTCTGAAACTTCAACTTTCTCATGACATGTTTTGAACCCTTGATTGTACTCATCATCATGATTTTTTAAATCAGAAATTGTATTATAAATATCAGCCTGCTCACAACAATCTTTTAAAAAGAGTTCAGCTGGGAATAGATACTTACAATGTTTCTGAAAACATGTGTGAAATTCTTTCAGTGAGGAGATGCTAGCAGCGGGAAGAGAAAAATACCAATCTCGTGCATCTTTTTCAAGTGAATACATGAACATCTTCATGAGCACATCTTCATGCTGGATATTTAACTGGACCATACATTGATGAAATTTGATGAGGTGATCTGAAGGATTATCCTCTTTGCTTTCTCTAAACCGTGGAAGACAATCTCCCCAAACATCCATTATAGGTACTGGATTTGGAAAACCTGGAATATCAGAAAAATTGAAAGGGGCAAACCTTCGAGCCAGAATAGCTCCCATGGACATCGATCTCTGCATGTTGAAATAGTGGAGTCACCAATCAATTTGTCAGGACAGATTTTGTTTCTTCTTCTCAGAAAGAGAAAGGGGTGACAGTGGTTCAAATTAATTAGGGCTGCATAAAGCTGGGGATAACTGAAACTTTCTAATTCTTCCAACTCCTCTAGTAGCCACTCTGTCAAACTTGGTGGAAATAGCCTTTAAAAAGTGCTGGTTCAAGTCCACCTCTTAAACCAGGAAAACTGATGAGTATCCCAGGGAAGATATGCTTCAGCTTCGTCCCCGGCAACGGCGCCAAAGATGTTTGTGTCAGAAATTGTTACTAAGGCTAGGGTAACAAGCCAACACAATCTCAAAAATAAAATCAATCCAAACTAGGTTTTTAGGGTTTTGTTTTGTAGGTTTTGGTTAGAAACTTCAAGAGCATAAGGGAATACATTCAGCAGATAAGTAAAAACTAATTCATACACATATATCCATGAAGATGCATATATATCTCAGGAATCCAACAAAAGATTGCAATGAAGTTCATACAATAAAAGACAAGCATTACTGGAAATTACACATAAAACCAGACATGAATTTGTCAATCAAGAAACTATATAAGTTTAAAATGAAGCCAATACATATCAGAAGTGGGATAAGGAGTCATATATTCATAGTTTCATCAAAAATGCATATGAGAGTTTGCAATACTTAGCAGTGAACAAGTCTGGAAGAATCAATAGCTTGCAGACCTCCTAAAGCTCTCCAAAAATTCGAACCTCCTCAATGACCCTTTTTCCCTCTTTTATAATTACAAAGAAGTCATTCTATTTCCCCTTGATTAGGTCGAAATTGAAACCACTGAGCAGTTACATTAACTAACTAACTCAACTAATTAACTAAAAATAGTAAATCGGATTCCTGGCAAATATGGCGAATTTCTGGAAAATAGGTGTCAAAGAAGCTTCCATATCTCTCAATTGGTGACACCTGTGTAAAAACTGAGAGAGGTTTTTGTAAATGGGTCCGTGATGGACAAAAAAATCTCTGGGTTTTTAAAAATTCATCTCCAGTCAATCAGAATCTGCCCCGCAAGATGAACACTAAAACAGGAAAATATTAAATCTTTAAAATCCCTGGAAAATAGGCTGCAAAGATTAAACTGAATCTTTCAATCCTTGATAGCTGTTGAAACACTGAGAGAGTTTTTTGTATATGGGTATCTTAGGAACAAAAACCTCCTTCATTTTTCAAAAATTCCTCTCCATCAGCTCGCGGTCTGCATTTGACTTCAATCACTCAAAACAGGAAAAACGCAATATTCCTGTAGCGCGCCCTTTGTTAAAATTTTGTCTAGCGCTACAAGAAAGTCTCAACACTGTTTTGTGGCTTTTAAACCACTTTTTATCAATTTGTATGGGATTTTGAGGCTATCAGGGTTATGATTGTACCTGTTCTCACTTAGATTAGGATTTTATGAGTTTTGTAATTGATATAATGAACTTTTAAAACCCCTCATCATCAACAAATATAAAGCATTTAAAATCTAAAAACAACAAAAACAAGTCCAAAATATTATAAAATCCTAAGGGAAACTTACTAAAGAGGAAGAAATCAAAATTTAAAGAAAATAAATGACTTAAAATAAAGTGCAATAAAACCAAAAAGGACAAATCAAACCAAAATTGAAGAAACACAATACTGACTTAACATCTGGCTCCAGCTGCGGGATGAAGTCCTCCCTGTGAGGCTTCAAGAACCTGTAGACTAGTGCCTTCTGTCTTCAATCTAACTGCCTGCCTGAAAAACTTCCATTGGGCTATGGAGTCTTTATTCAATCCTTCACACACTGATATATGTACAATGAAAATCAAATCTCTTTCTCTGAGGAACCTTCCATTTACTGAATCAAATCGAAATCCGATTTCCAATGTAACCAAGAAAAAATTTGGTCAACCCACCAAAACTGGTTTCCAACTCCAAATATATATATAATCAGAAATGTTGGAAAACATGAAGAACAGAGATTTAACCACTTATACTCACTTTCATCAAATAATGTCTCTGAAGTAACAGATTTATAACCTGATATTGACTCTAAATAATCTGCTACTGGATCAATAAAACTTCCACAAGTTACCT
Organism: Larix kaempferi; assembly: GCA_027924585.1. Classification (NCBI taxonomy): domain Eukaryota; kingdom Viridiplantae; phylum Streptophyta; class Pinopsida; order Pinales; family Pinaceae; genus Larix; species Larix kaempferi. The sequence continues at coordinate 61,886,349 of BSBM01000299.1, forward strand.
CTTCCTGCTCTATGAAAAAGACAAGCTGTCCAAAAGAATATTTTATTCCATGAATTTTAATCAGGCATTGGTGATAAAAGACATCAGGATCAGCCTGAATTTGCTCTGTAAATTTTTGAATAGTATCACCAATAATGTCAACACTTTGAACCTCCTTTTCCACACTGTCTTCAAATAAATGACTATCAGGCATTGGCTTTTGCTGTTCAAGGATAATAGACTGAATGCATTCTTGAATCTGCTGATCAGATTGTGACATATGACACTCCTCACAGATTTCTGGGTCTTTCTTTTCAATTTCATCATCATATTTATTAAAAATTAGACCATCTTCATAATGATTTTGAACAGCAGATTTATCATGACCATGAATGTAAGCAACTTCTGAAAATTTTTGAACAGCCTGGCCTTCATCAAATTTAACATCAAAACCAAAAGGGATAGAGTCTAATTCATCACAGAATTCTTGTCTTGGAACCCTAATCTCTTCATCATAGCAAGGAGTATTCTGAGGAATGTTGAATGATAATGCTAAAGGTTCATCTTTTCCTTCAATATAAAACTGATCTTTAACACAACACTGATTTTCAAAAGTTTGTTGAACTAGAGATTGATCTTCAAAAGGATTTGCATTCAAACTGTTATTAAGGCTGTTGAAATCATTATGAGACTGTTCCAAACTATCTCTACTGATCTCATCACTTGAATAATCCTCAAACTGACCTAAAACAACAACTTGATTGTCATAATGATCATGGCATTCTTCTTTGACAACACTATCTGAAACTGTTACCTTCTCATCTTCAATAAATTCTGAAACTTCAACTTTCTCATGACATGTTTTGAACCCTTGATTGTACTCATCATCATGATTTTTTAAATCAGAAATTGTATTATAAATATCAGCCTGCTCACAACAATCTTTTAAAAAGAGTTCAGCTGGGAATAGATACTTACAATGTTTCTGAAAACATGTGTGAAATTCTTTCAGTGAGGAGATGCTAGCAGCGGGAAGAGAAAAATACCAATCTCGTGCATCTTTTTCAAGTGAATACATGAACATCTTCATGAGCACATCTTCATGCTGGATATTTAACTGGACCATACATTGATGAAATTTGATGAGGTGATCTGAAGGATTATCCTCTTTGCTTTCTCTAAACCGTGGAAGACAATCTCCCCAAACATCCATTATAGGTACTGGATTTGGAAAACCTGGAATATCAGAAAAATTGAAAGGGGCAAACCTTCGAGCCAGAATAGCTCCCATGGACATCGATCTCTGCATGTTGAAATAGTGGAGTCGCCAATCAATTTGTCAGGACAGATTTTGTTTCTTCTTCTCAGAAAGAGAAAGGGGTGACAGTGGTTCAAATTAATTAGGGCTGCATAAAGCTGGGGATAACTGAAACTTTCTAATTCTTCCAACTCCTCTAGTAGCCACTCTGTCAAACTTGGTGGAAATAGCCTTTAAAAAGTGCTGGTTCAAGTCCACCTCTTAAACCAGGAAAACTGATGAGTATCCCAGGGAAGATATGCTTCAGCTTCGTCCCCGGCAACGGCGCCAAAGATGTTTGTGTCAGAAATTGTTACTAAGGCTAGGGTAACAAGCCAACACAATCTCAAAAATAAAATCAATCCAAACTAGGTTTTTAGGGTTTTGTTTTGTAGGTTTTGGTTAGAAACTTCAAGAGCATAAGGGAATACATTCAGCAGATAAGTAAAAACTAATTCATACACATATATCCATGAAGATGCATATATATCTCAGGAATCCAACAAAAGATTGCAATGAAGTTCATACAATAAAAGACAAGCATTACTGAAAATTACACATAAAACCAGACATGAATTTGTCAATCAAGAAACTATATAAGTTTAAAATGAAGCCAATACATATCAGAAGTGGGATAAGGAGTCATATATTCATAGTTTCATCAAAAATGCATATGAGAGTTTGCAATACTTAGCAGTGAACAAGTCTGGAAGAATCAACAGCTTGCAGACCTCCTAAAGCTCTCCAAAAATTCGAACCTCCTCAATGACCCTTTTTCCCTCTTTTATAATTACAAATAAGTCATTCTATTTCCCCTTCATTAGGTCGAAATTGAAACCACTGAGCAGTTACATTAACTAACTAACTCAACTAATTAACTAAAAATAGTAAATCGGATTCCTGGCAAATATGGTGAATTTCTGGAAAATAGGTGTCAAAGAAGCTTCCATATCTCTCAATTGGTGACACCTGTGTAAAAACTGAGAGAGGTTTTTGTAAATGGGTCCGTGATGGACAAAAACCTCTCTGGGTTTTTAAAAATTCATCTCTAGTCAATCAGAATCTGCCCCGCAAGATGAACACTAAAACAGGAAAATATTAAATCTTTAAAATCCCTGGAAAATAGGCTGCAAAGATTAAACTGAATCTTTCAATCCTTGATAGTTGTTGAAAAATTGAGAGAGGTTTTTGTAGATGGGTATCTTAGGAACAAAAACCTCCTTCAGTTTTCAAAAATTCCTCTCCATCAGCTCGCGGTCTGCATTTTACTTCAATCACTCAAAACAGGAAAAACGCAATATTCCTGTAGCGCGCCCTTTGTTAAAATTTTGTCTAGCGCTACAAGAAAGTCTCAACACTGTTTTGTGGCTTTTAAACCACTTTTTATCAATTTGTATGGGATTTTGAGGCTATCAGGGTTATGATTGTACCTGTTCTCACTTAGATTAGGATTTTATGAGTTTTGTAATTGATATAATGAACTTTTAAAACCCCTCATCATCAACAAATATAAAGCATTTAAAATCTAAAAACAACAAAAACAAGTCCAAAATATTATAAAATCCTAAGGGAAACTTACTAAAGAGGAAGAAATCAAAATTTAAAGAAAATAAATGACTTAAAATAAAGTGCAATAAAACCAAAAAGGACAAATCAAACCAAAATTGAAGAAACACAGTACTGACTTAACAGTTACCGAAACCTATCGACGAATTTTTCAATTTGTTGCCGACAGTTTCGGCAAACTTTACCCTTTTTTGCAGAATTCCCTATTTCGACAAACTTTTCCATTTTTCACCGACAGTTTCGGCATACTTATATTTTTTTCCCCAAAACGCTTTTGGGGTATTTTTCCAAAAATTTTCGATATGTGTCGGTGCAAATTACTCAAGTCCACCGACACACACTTAGGTAAAAAACTCAAAAACGTAGAAAATTTTGTTTTCTGTTTGATAACCAAAGGTGATCAAGTAGCTACCTTACACTGCAAGTTGCATGATTTATCCCATTCAGGCCTAATGTTGCAACCTGTAGATTTGATACCACATTGTCACATCCACTCCCATCAGTCCCACCCAAGGAAGGGAACATGACTAAAAATTTGGGCCATTCCTACTTCTCAGCCCCATTCATCATTAACAATTTCATAACAAGTAAAATGCATGTGTGCAAATCTATAACTGAAAAAAAACATAGCGTAAATCAAATCTACTACACACATCTATCATACATTTATTTTCATAATCATAACAGTCTCTAATTAAAAACATTGTATAATTTAAAATACAAGAGAGTACTTATCTTGAAATGAGTTGTCCCGAGCAACTGGCTATGCAACTGCAATGTTCCACCCAACCATAGGCCAGTTGTGTTCGTCAATCTCTCAACACATTTCCACCCCCAAGCTGGGCACAATTTATTCAAGGATAAAGGGAACAACAACTAACACATAGCTAAGTATACATCACATCTCAACCAATCCAGTCCACAACTAGGTTTATTAGGCTGTTAAGGTAGTAGAAAGGAAGGAATTGCTAAGCAAGTGAGCTCAATCACGGAGCTATTGGTACCTCACAAGAATTAGTTATTTTGGCACTCACAATACCTACACACCCATGACAAGGAAGTATTCTCTTCACTACTTGACAACCCCTTAAGCCATACCTTCCTCCTAGTGCTCTTCAGGATGTGCATAGAAAAGTAACCAAATCCCTATCATCTTTGGTGAGGTTACACCTTTCACTAGGTTTATCAAGCCAATTCTCAATCATGTTCTACTCATGCTTACTTACACCCAAGTTCAAGCCAAAATAAGGGATCCATACAAAAGGAAGGCACAAATTTTGGGCATGGAAAAACATTTTGATTGTGGGGTGCACAAAACAAGATTCCCATGGGTTTTTCCAAATCATGGCACACCAAAAACGAATTTGGGAGAGGGGAAATGACCACAAGGGACAAATCGATTTCTCCCATGGGAATACCAACATTAAAATGGAGAAAATGACCCCTTTGAACCTCCAAATCGAATTCCTATTCCTCCCAGTCATTCTGTAACACTAAAAATGACTTCCCGACTAGAAAAATGGAGGAAACCCCAAGAAAAGCATGGAGGAAAATGCCTAGCAAGCTAGAACTGCGTGAGAGAGCCAAGCCAATGGATGACCGATGGGTTGGGAATAAAATTCATGGCTCTTTTCTTTTTGAGGAAGACAAAAATTATTTTCCAAAAATGGTGGCTTGCCCATACATGAAATTGGACATCCATACCTTCCATTTCCGAAAACAATAACTACCTCAACCACCTCTTGGAAGAAATAAATGATTGGGTGCAAAAGTAAATGTGGGTAGTTGATGGTTCATGGTTTCTCTCATTGACACTTGGATTGACACTATTGGGTTCAAGGGCTTGAATATTTACCTCCCTATTCTTTGTAAAAATCATGCCCCATACTCTTGTTGCATTGTATAGATAGTTGTGGGTATTTTTATTAAAATACATTTACATCATATTTGTAATTTCCATCGTGTCAATATAGCACACAATCCACATGCATCAATTTTTAATTTCCGATGCAAGAATGATAAATCGATGGTGGGGCCTTGGCCTTGAGCTCCTCACCATGATTTTATAATGATATTACATCATTTACATGATTTAATTTAATACATTACAAGGGTTAAACATGGGGTATTGCATGAATTCCTTTAGGAGGTGAGTTGCAACTCACCACAAACTGGTAATAAAGACTCATATTGATCAATTGTCAATTATGTTAGACTTGCTACATCAGATCACACCTAGGTACACCCCTTTCACATGATTTGATATCCTAGATGTTGTTTTATTTTATTATTTCATGAAATATTTTTTTGCTCATTAACATGCATTGTAATTTTTTCATTACAAGGATTTTTTTTGAAAACTATAACAATAGAGAATATGGACTTCATGGCTAGTATTTCCCAACATACCTTTTAGGAGGTTACAAAACTCAATTTTTCTACCAAGATTATTTTTTATGCCCCTGTGGAAATTCTCCAACTATCCATGAATGGCTTTAGGATTCTAGTTGCAACTCACAATAAAATAATAACCATGACTCGTATTGACAAACAACCAATTATGTTGGACTTGTGACATTTTATACACATAGAGACACCCCTCTCCTATGATTCTATGGCCTTTATGTTGTTTTATTTGATGATTTCTGAAACTAGGGTTTTTCTTTGTAACATGCAATGCAATTTTTTCATTGCAGGGTAATTATTTGAAAAGTCAGATAGTGGAGCATGTGGACATATTTTTCATGTCTACCTTTCCAAAAAAAATTGTAGGATTTTATGACACTTTATTCTTCTAGTTGGATTGGTTTTTATGTTGCTAGTAGAAATTTGCTAAGCGTCCTTAAATGGCTTCAAGAAGCAAGTTGCAATTCTCCATAAATTGATAACTAGGACTCATATCAAAATATCATTAGTTCTATTGGAGTCATGACATTGGATTACATTTGAATATTCCCCACTCACATGAGTCAATGCCCTAGATGTTGCTTTATTTGATGATTTCTAGACTTAGGGTTCTACTCGGTAACATGCAATGCGATTTTTTCATTACAAGGTAAATTTTCAAAAATATTCTAATGGAGCATGTGGACATTGTGATCATGTCGACCTTGGAAAAAAAATACTTGTAGGAGGTTATGCCACTCAATTCTTTTTCTTAGAATTGGTTTTATGCCCTCGGTAGAAATTTTCTAAGTGTCCCTTAGTGGCTTAGGAAGCAAGTTGCAACTCGCCATAAAATGATAACCAAGACTCTGAATTCGATGAACTATCGATTTCATTGGACACGTGACATAAAATTACATCGAGGCACACCCCTCTCCCATGATTATATGGCATGGATGTTGTTTTATTTGATAATTTTTGGAACTAGGGTTTTTCTTAGTAACATGTAATGAAATTTTTGCATTACAGGGTAAATTTTTAAAAACTCTACCAATGGAGAATGTAGACCTCCATTGGTATATTTTTCAAAATTCCTCTTAGAATAAGCCTAAGGTGAGTACCCTACATGAATGGATGCATTTTTCTCTTAAAATATTTAAAACATTGAATGCATTCAATTTTTTAGATGGGTTAGGAGAGCATGAGAAAGAAAGAAGCCTCCCAGTGATATACACATGCACATGAAAATTCATTTATACATCTACTTACAAATGAACAAACATTCTAACATGTAAAAACATGGATCGTTTGTTTGTCCATGTTAATCACACCAATATTCTTTTGAAATTCAACATTATGGGATTACACAACATGATCCATTTGGACCTATAAGGAACAAACATAACTACATTGCTACACTTTAAATATAGAAAATTTTACATGCATAAACATTACTTCATGTAAATTATGACATGAGAGCATACTTGCTTATCTAGAAAGATGGATCACCTGAATTTTCTTTTAGTATTTGTGTATGAATTTATGCATGGATCTATGTGTATGTAACCAAAAGCTTGATCAGGAGCTATATTGTATAACCATTATCACATAATCATAATATATGTGACATATTTAATGCAAATAGCACATTTGTGCCCCATGATTGTCCAATCCATGTCAATTGTCGCATACATATCACAACATCACTTGCCCAACCACACTCTCAATCAAGACATATAATTTACTGGTTAGTAAAAGTGGTATCATGGATTGTAAACCACACTTTTAATATATTTTACTCTCATATAAACAATATCATGGCATCATATGTAAACATCAAATAAATAAATAAATAAAACTCTAGAATAATATCCAAATCTATGTATCTATATTCAAAATTGGTCAATATGTACATATTTTACAAAATGGCACATCATGCCCAACATACATAATGTCGCCTAATTCCCAAACATGAAATAATGGGACGTCATACCCTAGTCACAAAATGGTACCTCGTGCCCAAAACTATCTTATCATGGCCAATATACATAATGGATGGGTCATTGACCCTCATCACCCTTTCCACTACTGGGTGCATCCCAAAAGATGATCCTCCTCCTCTTAGAGATAGAGGAAACTCAAGTCTTCGTACATCTTAGAATTGCGCTTATTTTTGGAGACTAGAAAGGTAAAAAAGAGTTAAGTTCTTTTTTTCCACAATTCTATCAATTAACACTTAAAAATGATACTTTAGAATTCCATTAAAAAATCACCACATATAGAGGTACAAGTCATACAATAATTTCCCTCCTTTATGACCCTAAACACTCTTTCATGCCTCCCTATAATGGTTACAAGAATCAATGAATCAAAATTCCTAAAATCAATTCCATTCATGGAAGTTAAAAATTTCATCAACTAATGATCCCATTGTGAATAACTCAATGGCAAATATTATTTGGGAGGTGCAACACTCAAATAGCCAACTTGTTTTGAGGAAACCACTAGTGAAGGGTTAATAGGTGCAGGAAGAATGGATGTAGCCATAGGGGCTACCATGGGTTGGATAGTGGTAGGGAATATGGATGCATCCATAGTGGATGCAATAGAGGGGTTGTAGTAAGGAGGATGGGTGCACCCATAGTGGATGCAATAAGGTGGGATGTAGTAGTGAATATGGGTGTACCTATAATGGATTCAACATGAGGTATTGTAGTAGGGAGGATGGGTGCAGCCGATGGAAAATGTAGTGGGGGTGGTTGATTATAAACCCCCATGGGTTGTAGGATAGGAGAAACAACCCTACCTGGGGACATGAGGATGCAAAGGGATACTACAAGGTGGATAGGGAGTGGACCATGGAAGGTGGATGTGGTTAATAATTTCCAAATATGAATTTCCACATATAAATTTATAATATGATCATTAATACAAAAACATGAAAATCAACAACCAAAATAATATAAAAAAATCACATTAAAACCAAATTTAACTTGCGGATATGTATGTAACATGTTATACAACTTAACGAGAACCTATCATTGTTCTTGTTTTTTGGGGGGTCTATTTTAGTAGCTATTTTGACCTCCGTTTCAAAAAGGGTGTATACTAGTAGCACCATTTTTCATTTTGAGCCAATTTTTTGTGATTTTGAAACTTCTTGGTCATAAGAAAATTATAACTTTTAGGAAAATGGGTCATTTTTCAAACTTTACCAAAAAATCTACATTTAATAGCTAGCTATAGTAAAAAAACACACACATTTTTGAATTTTTGTATGATTTAGAAGCTAGTATGAACGAAAAATACATGCATTTTCAAAGTTTTTTCATTAAACTTTTATTTTAAAGAAGTCATTTTCTGCACAGATTTCTAAACAAAATGCGAAAAAAAAGACATTCCAAACCATTTTTCAATGTATTTTATGTTATTTGATGTATAAAAATGATGCTCTTTAACATTATTTTCCAGAAAGTGATGATTCACATAAACTCAACAAAAAGTATACCATATATTTCTAAATAGCATATTAAAAACATAATAGTTATTCTCAAAATAAAATCTTCAATTCAAAACATTACAAAATATCTTATCAAAAAATTGTCAACTTTGACATTTTCCTCAACAATATGAAACAAATCAAGAATATCCTGCATCTCGAACTCTTCATTGAAATTGACATTTTCTACTAGTTGGCTCTCTTCCTGGACCTCAATGTGTTCTTCCATTGGGTCCTCTACTTCTTCAAAATTCCCAAAGTGATCTTTTCCAAACATCCCTTTTAAAGGAGGCTGAGGCTCTTTTGACATCTTTGCCATAAGTGACTCACTAAATTATCCTTTCTTCAAACCAAGTTCATGCATTTCATCTGGAAGAACCTTCATAGCATTAATTCTTTGTTTGATATAATTGCACTGCAGTAGATCATTCTCAATGCATATGCAATTTCTTCCTTTTTGTAATGAACATGCTATTGTTGTACCTAATCAACACATACAAAACAAAAAAAGTTAAATAACATAATGAAACATAAATTTAAAAAATATATATTACTGAATTTAGATTACGGCACTAGTTTCATATGTTACATCATAAATATTACCTGATCTCGAGAACAAATCTAAAACCCAATCTCCTTCTCTTGAAAAAGTATCTATGAGATAATTAATCAATGCTTGTGGCTTCTGGTAGATGCTTATAGTCTCTCCTTTCAAATATCTTTCTTCATATGTCAACTTGTTAACAACGGCATTATAAGCCAATATTTGACTATATTTTCTTTCACTCTTTTCATTGATTAAAAGAGTATCATAGGTCTCATCTTTTGTCCAACATGCAAGATGTATGTTTTTAGTATCGCTCATAAATGAATCAGTGCTGGAGCTACGAATGTTAGGCTTATGCCTGTAACAAAAATAGATAAGAATATAATTAACTTATAGAAAAATAATTTAATGTTTTCTAAATTCAAATGTTTAATAATATACTACAAATATATTACCAATACAGTTGTTTCCTTAGGTTTGCTTTATCCTTGTTAGCACTGCTCCTCCTTGTACATCTGAATGGAAAACAAGAAATCTCCATAGGGGTGATGTTGTGACGTTCAGAAATCTCGAAACCACTTTACTGAATGACTGGTATGTATAAGGCTCACAATCAGAAATAATGTTTTTGATATTGAATCCACAAGGGATATCTGCAATAACTAGGAAGTACTCCTTTTTGGGAACAAGATTTGCAATGTTTGCACAATCACCCAAAATCACTTTATATTGCATAGTGTCGAGTCCATTCCAAACATGATGATCAAGGATGTCATCAATTTCAACATTTGCAAGACGTTGTCTTCTTTGTCGTTCTATCTTGGCTCTTTGAATATGAATTTTGAAAGACTCTGGTACTGAATTCTTCTCTGACATCTTTGAAAAAAAATTATATATATAAGTAATAAAATAGAAATGAATTCACTTAGAAACAACTAAAATATAAAATATCATAAACCATCATGCCTTTTTGTGTGCAACAAAAAAGGCTTTTAAGCTTTCCATGGAGCTTGAATCTGGATAGTTGCATCTGACATCATCCCAAGTCTTCTCACCCAACATTATAACCATATCCTCTTGTATTTTCATGCAAATCTTATGACTACATGATGTAAAAAATAAATGGCATTAACAATGAAATCTAATAATAACACAATGTTTATTTAATAAAAAATCTTAAACTCAAAAAATAAACGTAAAAAAATAAAAGCAACTTATAAACTTACTTTTCTAAATCATTGCACATTTCTTCCATGGATAATTCACCTAACTTTACACATGATATTATTGTAGATATAAGTGTTTCATCCTTCACACCTTGCAATGATCTCCAAGGTGTTATAGTCATATCTTCTGGCAAGTTCTTGACATCGGGACCTCCTTGACTACTGCTCCATGCAACTGCTTTACCTTTTTTTACCTTCTGATTTTTTACACCAATATTCTCCCACATGCTAAATATGTCATCAATCAAATCCCATATGGGGCCCGATCTAAATTCCAACTGAAAATAGTTATCTACAGATCTGAATGCATCACTTCCTTTCAAACCTTTCTGTTTCACACTGTCCTCTTTAATAGGAATTCCTATTTCCATACAACATTGTTTCTGGAAATCTGCATCAACTTTCGATCTATCCCCACCACATATTCGTTCAAATTCATTATGGATAAATATAACTCTTTGAATGAATGTCATGGACATCCTATAGTCACTATCCGTGTTGTGATCCCATGCCAATAGTTTTGCTTCCACATATGTTATACCAACGTAAATGATGCATTTCACTGTTTGAAAAATAGGGTTTTTTGGAAACTCTTGCATCAATTCTCTTCTAGCCTCCGCAGAATGATTCCCCCCCAAAACATAGTAGTTGTAATCAAAACATTTTGATTCTTCAAATGCATCTCTAACAGGAACATCTTTTAGGTCAACAAGAACTAGGTAGTCGACCACATGTGCATAGGGATTATGCCTCATCAATGCTTTCAAGTTATGAACATGCAAACGATGTGGTTTCCTAATTTGATACTTCTCTTGTCCTTCTATGTGTCTATAAAGTTTTTTTACATTTAAATCAAATGTATGTCCATTGGCAACCAACTTATCCCTCCGCAATCGATTTCAAATAGTATTTTTGTTGTCTTAACAACACCATCATCCTGATCACCACCTGGAGTAATGATTTCCAAATTGTCCCCCGAGTTCTCACTATGATTTTCAACATTGGATTGAACATTTTATCTCCTCCTTTTATGTCTTGAAGCAGTTGTATCTAAAAGAACAACTTGTTGATCAGGAATGAAAACATCCTCATCCATAGGTCTTTTAGAATACTGTCTATTTCTCTTACCAACAGAAGTAACATTGTCATCACTAACAATTCGTCGATCATGTTCAACTGGGCGAGATATGATTTTGAATGTAACCTTCATAGAAACTTCATTTGATTGTTGGATTCCTTTTCCTTTCAGTGCGTGTACTTCTCCAGGAACATTTTGCACTTGATTTTGCTTTGGTGTTTCTCCCTTATGAAGAGGGGCATTAATGACATCCGTTAGATTTTCTTTTGTAGAATAAATTCCATTCAGAATATTGGAAAGTGGCATAGCAAAATCCTGCGAAATAAAAACATTATTGTATTAAATCTATTACATTGTCAAATAATTCAAAGTATAAGAAATTCAAAAACATATAAAAATATAGAAACTTACTCTCTTGCTCTCAATTTCGTGCACGATTGCTGCACAAAATTTTGTGAAAATTTCGTTGATCTTATAGTTTGAAACCTTTAGAGAATATCGGATTTTGACAAAGGTTTTAGCTTGTTTCACTAGTGCATAAATAATGCCTTTACCCAGCACCGAAAAAATATCTCACAACAATCCCAAAGAGTGATAATCATTTTTAAGATATTCAAATCCAACACAATATAGGTGAATATTGTCTGAGTTTCCTTGATAATTCTCTTTCATATACCAAGAATAGTCAAGTTTCTCTTCAGTTGGTGCATGTTTCCATTCTCTAACATTCTTGGCTTTTAATTCATCGATGGAAACAACTTCATCACACCCAACATTGTCAGATGGCTCAACTATGTTTTTTTATGACTTCATCGATGATCTCACTCCAAAGATATTTACAGATAGCTTTCTCGATGTCATTTTCCCTATAGTCAGAAACTAAAAAAACAAAATTAATATATGTTTTTTTTTTTAAATTTGCAATACAAATCAATTATTAACGTATAGTAACCAAAGAACTAAAAATTTGATGGTTTAACATAGCCCTTGGCGCATGTATCGGTGCCACCTTGGCCAATGCATAGCCCAAGGGCTATGCAATGGCCATTGGCCATTGCGGCCCTTTGCATAGCCCTCAGGCTATGCAATGGGACGCCCCAACGGGAACCCATTGCATAGCCCACGAGCATGGCCATTTGCATAGCCCACGGGCTATGCAATGGGCCGCCCCAACGAGCACCTCGGGAGAGGAGTGGAGCTCCTCCTCGCTGCCAAAGGGGTGAGCGGGCACCCACAACGCCCACCCTAGCGGGAGGCGCGATTCTAAGAATCACGCTTCCAACTAGGGCGGGCGTTGTGGGATCCTAGAGGGGGTCATGGCTCGGCTCCATCCTGGCCCCCTATGGGTTCCCACAGCACCCCCCTGTCGGGCGGCTCCATCCCGGCCCCATCTGGGAACCCACACCACCCCCCCTCCCGTCGGGAAGTGTTGTGGGCGCCCCCCCATCGGGCTATGTAATGGTCATGGCCAATGTGCTATGGAATGAGGGATAAGGTGCCTATGCCCTTGCCCCCCCAAAAAACAAAAAATCCAGGTTTTACAGAGGGCATGCCAAAGCCCAAAGTAAAAAAATTATAAAAAAAATTAATTTAACTAACCTTGATAATGTTTGAAGTTGTTCAATGGTCTCTACAGCTTTCTGGATCATTGTTTGCAAATGGTGATTATAGAAAACTAAACCACGTTAATATAGCATAAAAAAGGTTTTTTTTACCATTTTATGAATGTGGGATTAAAAACTGTGTAATTAAATAATGCATTATTTCTAAATATAGAGAAGGAGATATTAAATGAAATTTGACTAGTGTTGTGACTTTTGATTTAAATAATTAATGTAAATAACTAATATTGTATTAGGCAGTCTGGATAGCATTGTTTAAATGTCATTTTATTAGTATTATTACAATTGTTTTACGATAAATTAAATTACTTTTACTAGTGTTATAATTGTGTTTGAAATGTGTGATTTATTTTGCAGGAAATTTTTGGAGGGAAAATTTTGAAGTGAAATTTTGGAGGGAAATTTGGGAGGGAAAAATCCGTTCTTTTAGCTATAATATTGTTGGGGTTTATAGATGCACCATTGTATTTTTGGGTGAGGAGTGTGAGAAAATTTCATTCTCTTAAACGTTTTAGTGAAAGTCATGGACTCGTCTGAATCAATCTCAATGTCTGAAGATTATGAAAATTTTGATTTAAGTGGAGATTTGAAAGGCATCAATGATGATTTACCTTCAAGTGAAGATGTTAAAGGCATTAATGATGATGATGAAGAGCTTCATCCATTTGGAGATTTTAAAGACACTAAGGAAGATGATGAAAATTTTCCTCCAAGTGACAATTTTCAAGGCACCAATGATGATTTTTCTCAAGGAAATGATTCTCAAAGCATCAACAATGATTTTCCTTCAAGCCAAGATTTTCCTCCAAGCAAGGATTTTCAAGGCACAAACGATGAATTTCCTTCAAGCGAGGATTTTCCTCCAAGCGAGGATTTACAAGACAACAAACTTGGTTTTCCTCCAAGTGAGGATTTTGATGGGATAGATAATAATTTTGGTGAGTATGAAGGCACTAATGATGGTGTAGATGATTTACCTCCAAGCCAAGATTTCAATGGCACTGATAATGATTTTCCTCCAAGCGAGGATTTTGATGGTTGCGAAGACGATTTTCCTCCAAGCGAGGATTTTAATGGCAACATTGATGATATTCCTCCAAGCGAGGATTTTAATGGGACGGATGATGAAGTTGGTGAAGATGAGGGCACCGATAATGGTGAATATGAATTTCCTCCGAGCGAAGATTTTGATGGCAACAATGATGATATTCCTCCAAGCGAGGATTTTAATGGGACGGATGATGAAGTTGGTGAGGATGAGGGAACCAATAATGGTGAAGATGAATTTCCTCCGAACGAGGATTTTGATGGCACCGATGATAATTTTCCTCCAAGCAAGTATTTTGATGGCACTTGTAGCTAGGGTTTTACCCCTAGCTTGTGCCAATGAGCACCTACTAAGGAGAATGGACTCCTTAGTAGCAGTTCAGTATATTAAACTAATTATGCAATAAACAAAACATTAAATTATTTCTAATACAAGCATGAAGCATAAACACCAAAATGAAAGAATGTCTTTGTATTGATGTTACCTTGAGTGTCAAGGTTGGTGAAGCCCTTTGCAGTGTCCAAGAGGATGCTCCAAGCTTCAAGAATGCTCCTTCTCCTTCTCCAAGGTTGGGAATGGGCCAAAGGTGGCTCTCAAGGTGAAAATAGTTCAAAGGTGAACTAGGGTTTCGAGAGAGATTTTGGCAGAGTAAGGGTGCTTGTGATTGTGGATATGGAATAAGGGATCTCCATCACCTATTTATAGTATTTTGGTGGTGGAGTGCTGACCCATGGTTTTAGGAAACACATGGTTTTAGGCAGCTGTATAGGGTTTTTTCCTCCTTTTCCTCATTATTTTATATTTTTATTCCCTTTTTAGGGGATTTTTGCTATTTTTGGAGGAAAAGGGGGTTTTTTAGCCTTTTTTAGGCTATTTTGAGGGTTTTGTGGCCTTTTGGAGGCATTTTAGGCCTTTTGGAGGCTTTTTAATGGGATTTTTTGGGATTTTAATGGAAATATGGTAGGAAAATGGAAAAATGAGCCATATAATGTGGTCAATGAGCTAGTGAGCACTTTTTGGGTGTTAACAGATTGCCCCCTGATGTGCGAGGGCAGGAGCTCATCGTATGGCCGATGGACATCATAAGTCATGAATGGTTTTCCTGGGATGTGGAGAGAAGAGAAGAAACAAACTGGAGCCCGGAACAACGATCCCGAACAACTGCAAGAACTAAAAGTACATAACCTCAATAAAGGATGAGGAATCATCTGATCATATGGACGAGGCGGGCATTCCCATGCTCGTATCAGGATATAACATAATAACAACATGGGGTCCAAAAAATGGGGACCTGAAATATACATGACCTCAAATACTGACTGAGGAATAATCTCAATATATGGACGAGGCGGGCATACCCATGCTCGTATCAAGATACATAAATATAACTGTAAGGCCCGAAAAAAGGGGGACCTGTAAGATACATGAGCACTTTGTACATCATAAGAGTCCAGAGGGGACACAAATCTGGGACATACTGCTGAGCGGATCATGTGTGAACTGCAGAACTGGTGCACCGGAAAAATCAACAGTGCTACTGAGTGTGGTATCAAAGGAACTGATGAGCTGCTGGATCATAGTGACTGGGGTCATACTCTCCATGGTACACTGAACTGGAACTGATTGGGAACTGAAACTGGGTACTCAAGGAAGCATGAAACTGGATGGCTTCCGAATACAAACGCCAACGCAGCCCGGACATCCACGGGAACATACAACTGGGCGTTCCGAAGTGACTCACCAATGTGCTAGAGTCGGGGGAAATCCGGGGTCTTCGACAAAAAACTGATGGAATATAATCCTACGCGATCCTCAACGATGCGATCAAGGTGCTGAAGTCGAGCATGTGAGGAACAACCACTCGGAGAGGAAATGATGTCTCCTCTCAGAATGATCCGTAGGCACTTACCACAGATGGTGATAAGTCCAAGGCGTAGGGACCTCTGGGCCTATCCTCTGGAATAGAGGAGCTGTCGTCGACAGAGGGAGACCTGCAACTATCAAGGCAATGATGTTTCCTTGACAGGAGCGCGAGGTACAAGACCGAAATGTGATAGTGCTGATGGCAGGACTAACAAACTGTGGTGGGACAACTGGGCAAGTAGAGTGGGTGGACTCAAACTTCCTTTGTTCAGAGTATGATAATGGAAATGATCTGGCAGCATATGAAACTGTCTGAGGGGAAAGGGATCATAGCTGTAATGGATCTGGGAGGATAACTGGCTGAGGGAGACTCAAGCTGGTGTAAAATGGCAGAAGACTGCTGAATACTCTGAACAAAGGCGACCTGATTGGGGGTGCTGTCGAGATGATCGATCATAGTGCCATGAGGCACGGGAGGATACTTCTTCATGGGTTAATGAACTAGAAGAAGTGTGTGTAAAATGGTACTGTCGTGTGGATTTTACGAGCCCAGGACAGGTCATGCTCGTGGTTGCTTTCAATTTTAAGGAGTCTGAAAGCGATAAGAAGACTCTGAGGTAGTGAAATGGTACTGTCGTGTGGATTTTACGAGCCCAGGACAGTGCATGCTCGTGGTTGCTTTCAATTTTAGAGAGTCTGCAAGCAAGTAAGAAGACTCCAGGGGGTTGCTTTTTCGTAGGTTTAGTCTCCAAGGCCCAAAGAAGCATAAAAGGATGCAATGAAGAACTCTTCTAGTCGGTGTGACTAGAGTATTCCTTTTTCGTAAGTAGTCTACCAGGTTCGGAAAAGGGTTAAACTTATACCAGATAGACGCCCTTTCAGGTACTTTAACGAGCATGAAAGGAAGCAAGATTGCTCGGCGATCTTTTCATTCTTTTAGGAGTCAGAAAAGAGCTTAACGGAAACTCCCTAAGTGCCTTTTTCGTAAAGGACTTGTCCGGCCCGAAAAAGGGATAAAATTATACCGAACAAAAGGAATGGCCAGGCAAGGAGGAAGTGTTCAATCAAGGTTGAGTAATGATGACCAAGAACGAGGGTAGGTGGGAACACTGATGGACCTCCTTGCGGGGTAGATGAAATGGTGGCAAAATAACGAAACATTTGCAGTATGACAGGAGTGAATGGCTCATGTAAAAATGTGGAACAATCCGATGGCGGCCGATGTGGCACGCGAACCGAGGCAACAAGGTGTTGGGACAAAATGTTAAAATTGTACCAAGTGAGAGCGAGAAATGATCTCAAGCATCATCACGAGCTCGGAAAAATGAATCCGGCGATATAAAGGATGTCAAAAACGGGTGACGGCCGATGTGGCACGCAAACCGAGGTGACGGGGACGTTGTGAAAAAATACCCGAAAGATCGGGGGGTGAGAGCGAGAAATGATCTCAAGCATCATCACCAGCTCGGAATAATGAATCCGATGATATAAAATATGTGAAAAACGGAGAACGGCCGATGTGGCACGCAAACCGAGGCGACTGGGGCATTTCGAAAAACGCCCGGAAAATCTGGAGGTGAGAGCGAGAAATGATCTCAAGCATCATCACGAGCGCGGAAATATGAATCCGGTGGTGCAAATGGTGCGAAAAAATGGAGGGCATAATACTAGGTGTATCATCATGGCCCGCGGGGGTAGAATACTAGGTGTATAAAATCAAATCAAATCTGCAAGTGAGATGTGACCTCAAAAATGGTTGAGATCACAAGTGTGAAGAAGTGAGCAGGGTTAATGACTTGCCCCCATGCTATGTGCATGGGGTTTGTGATTATGGATCACATATGTGTGGGTTTGAACAATGGGTTCATTGACGTGCTGAGATAGATGTGATGGGGTAGGGTCAAAATGATTGATCATGCCCCCTATCCCAGGGTCGAGGGAATCTATTATGCCCCTTGACTCAGAGGTGTCAAGGTGGTGCTCTATAATGGCGGGGTCAAGCCCGGGCATTTCAGTATAGGACCAGGCAAAGACATCACGGAATTCTTTGAAAAGGTGTGTGTAGTCCTCAATCTCTTGTTTACTGCAGAATGATCCTAAAGTAATGAGTTCAGGGGCACGACCTGGAGCAGCAATATCGACTTGAATGACAGGTGAGATGTTGGCCATGTTACCTTCCTCGAAGACATCAGGAGCAGGAATAGGGTCCTTGAACCAGTCAACCTTAGTGGGGAGGAAGTCTTTGGATTCGACCGCGTATTGGGTAGCGGTGCTAGAGGAAGACGCTTCTGGGATGAAATAGGAACGGTGGTGCATATCATCCCAAGGATAATCCGGGGCAGTTAGGGCCTCAAGAATCTCCTCATCAGTACGGAAAGTCTGCGTCGTCAAATCGGTTGACGAGGGGGTAGTAGAAGTGTTGGTTGAAGAGATCATGTAGATGATATTAACCTCTTCGGAAGGGGGAGAGACCGGGGGGTAGATCTCCTCAATGGTAGGTGGTGCCGTCTCAAGGTCCAGATTGTTCATCTCATAGAGAGCCGCTCTGTAATCCGGGAGATCGGGACAATGATGTGAATAGTGCCCGTAAATACCGCAGATGGCGCAGGAGTGGTTGGTACGTAGGGACTTATCTTTAGGCTTGGGAGTGGGGTTTAGTTCGACTGTTGGGATGTTGGGGTCATCATCGAGCATTTGCATGTGCTTCTGTAATGCAGGTAACTGTGGGCATTGGTGGGTCGCATGGCCCAACTCGTCACACAGCGAGCATTTGGGAGGAGCACGAAACACTGGAGGGTTCTTGACTGTCTTGGGAGGTGGGACAGCAGTGTAAGGTTGTGGACCTCTGCCCCCAGTGGGTTGAAGAGGAGGAGGAGGTGTCGTGGAGGACGAAGGGGTAGGGACCCCGGGAGGTGGGTGGGTGGTAGTAGCCATGGGTTGCACCGGCTGGAGGACGACATCTGGTGTCGGCGGGCGAACGGGAGGCGAAAGGTACCATACAGGTAATCCCAATGTTAACCCAGGGAGGCTAAGGGTAGCCATGACCGGGGCGCTTACTACTCCTGCTGGAGGAACTAGGAAGGGGATCGTATGGATCGGTGTAACACCAATGTGACTAGGTACCAATGGTGGTTTAGGCAACAAGGATGGTTGATTGTTAGGTGGTAGGATGTCATGGGACAAGGTACATAAGTCAGACATTTCGGGCGTAGATGATGGCGGAGGAATGGATTGAAAGGTGGAGGTCATCGGCGCGTCTGAGTAGACTCCAGGCCCCGTAGAAGAAACAAATGAGGTGGAGGCAGGAGAAACAGGTTGTTCAACCATGGGGAGAACATTTTCCGGTGCCGCTGGAGCACTGGGATCATAGTAGGTGAGCTGGTCAATCTTAACCACGCGTCCTTCATGGGGGAACATCATGGTGCGAAAGACAGAAGAGGCAACCGCCCGCATGGCATACATGTAGCTGCGGCCAAGTAGAAGGTTGTAATCCAATTGGGCATTGATTACCTCTATGTCAATAAGAACTGTTTTACCACCTAACTGGACTGGAACGTTGGGTAGAAGGCCTTGGGGCTGGGCCGAACGACCGTCGTAGGCACGTAACGCAGTGGTGGACTGCTGGAGAGGAGGGGATCCTAGCTTCTGCCATACAAATGTAGACATAACGCATGTGGAAGCACCCTCATCAATGATGCACCGATGGATAACAAGATTCCTAACGGAGACTGTAACTTGGAAGGCTAAGCTAGAAGGTAGGCGTGGTTCAGACTGGTCTAAATCAAACGCCATCAAATGTGAATCAGTTGGGTCAATCCCCCCGATGGCGGAAAGTAAAGTCTTGCGCTGGGAAGGGCAGTTCTTCAAGACTTCCAACGCAGACATGGCTGCGGGAGATTGGGCTAGGTCGTCTACGATGTTGTAGTTTGACGCAGCGCGCGCGTTAGGGTTATTGTTCATTCGGCGCAGTGGGAAACGAGGTGCTTTCGCAGCGCCGTCTGTGGGAGGCGGAGGGATGCGTAACGCCTGATCGGTGGGGTGGGCGTTAGTAGTTTTATCCGTGGGAGTGGCTTCAGAGGTGGAGCCATATTGGTTCCGACGGGTCTGGAGGTTGACGTCAGCTGATGACATCATCAATAAGTGGTGGGTACCTGAGTCAAACATGGGTTGATCAGGGGCAGCGTAGGTGATCTGTTGTTGTTGGGGTTGCACGTTAGCTTGAGGGGCCAACGGCTGAGTGTTCACCACGCCTTGGGTCGGTAAGGGGTTTTGCAGCACCAAAGGGGGTTGCTGAGGTTGGGGGGGGTTGGGCGGTGCTTGGGGAGCCGCATGCCCTTGGCGATGGGCCTCGTCAACCCAAAGCTGCCGAGCTCGCTCCAAGTGTGGGCAAGCATGGGTGTAATGTCCATAGACCCCGCAAATAGAACAAGGGTGGTTCGTTCGCAGATTGGGGTTTTTGGCCTTCTTGGGCGGGCGATCAGGGTTTTGATTAGCGGGGGCCGCATTGTTGTTGTCAGGGGGATTAGCCGGTTGACCTGCTTGGTCTGTAGGTTGGTTGTTTCCCCGATTACGGCCCTTGCCGCGGTTCTGTTGGCCCTAGTTACGTTGGTTATTCTGGTTTTGCTGCGGGTTATGTTGGGCGTAAACTTGCCCTTGGGCAGCAGGTGGATTTTGAGGTTGCGCAGGTGCAGGAGCAGGCTGCGGAGGATGATATGTAGGTTGAGGCTGAGCAGGTGCAGCAACTTGAGGGGATTGCTGATAGGACTGCGGAGCAGGTTGTGGATGTGCCGCAGGGGCTGCCTGGGGCGGATAATAAGCTGGTGGGGCTTGTGAAGGCGCAGGAGCCGGGGCGGTCTGCTGATGGTAGTAAGGCTGAGGGGCGACTGAAGGAGCATAAGCAGGAGTCGCATACCCAAAGCACTGAGGTGGACACAAAGGTCCATGGGAATGGTGATGTGTCATCGGAGCATACGAGTTGGTTGCTCCAGACTGTGAAGTAGCCCGCGACAGGTCGGGGCCAGGGGTAGGACGTGCTATAGAAAATGGTTGGGGATGCGAAGAAACACGGCCAATGATACCATCTGCAGCGTGGGATGCCCCCGGCGCATCATGATGGGAGGACTCGCCGCGAGGGGCGTCAGGTATAATGGTATAAAGGTAACCCGACTGGGCGTAAATGAGGTCGAACTGCTGTGCCTTAAGGATGGCCTCTTCTTCAGACTGGGGTCTTTCTGAAGCTACATCCTTAGCAATGACGGGAAGCAGGGACTTGAGGAACCAATCGAGGAAGATGCGGTCATCTAATTTAATCTTGCATAAGCTACGGCGTCGACGCCACTCATGGATGTGGTCCGTGATATGGGTAGCCGTGTTTTGTCTACAAGATAGAAGGATCTCAACGCCCGCGTCATAGCGGACAGGCAACTGGAAGAACTGCAGGAAGGTAGAGGCAAGGGAGGCAAATGTGGCGTGGGTCCCATGAGGCTGCTCAATATACCACTTGGCTGCAGAGCCAGTGAAGGTGCGCTGTAAGAGACGGAGGCGAACAGAGTCATCTACAATGGAGTTAGAGGAACACCATAGGTGGAAAGACATGATGTGGTTCTGTGGGTCCTCACCGGCCTTACCCTCGAATTTAGGGATGTCAGAGGGTAGTTTGGTAGGCATATGAGGCCACATAGGGTCGTGTCGAATAGGATCATTGGTCAATCTGGCCAGGTCAGGTAGGTTGAGGCTAGCCATGAACGGCAAACTGGAAGAAGGCTGTGACACAGTAGTGCTGTGGACCAAGTTGGGGCCAGTGCCCCCAAGTGGAGGGACAAGATTTAGGGTGGTGCCCCCAAGTGGGGGAACTGAGGTAGTGGAGGATGGTCCAGCACCACCATGGGTAGTGTGAGCCACTGATGTAGTGGGGATAGGTATTCCCGCTGTGGGAATAGGTACCGTGAGGGGAACGGTAGATGGTTGCCCCATGGAGGGCATACCAAAAACAGGTGTAGTAACTGGTGTAGTGGTGGATGTGCCACCAATGGTCCCTATGGCAAATGGAGTGGAAGTCGTACCAGCCATGGGGCTAGTAGGGGCAGTATAAATAGGGTTCTCAGACTCTTCGTCAGAATCAGAGGTAAAGTAAGGTGCGTCACTATCTGGTGACGGAGACCTACGTCGCTGACGGGTGGAGTCAAGTGACAAGGCTCTAGATCTGTGATGAGTGGTATCAACGGACAATGATCGGAATCTATGACGAGTGGTGTCGAGAGAACCGTGCTGTGGGGGCTCGCCCCTGAGGCGCCGAGAATGTCTCGGGGACTCAATGGTGACAGATGGTGTCTAAATCTCTGTGGGTTGAGGTGAGTATAAAAACAGCTCAAAAATCCTAATGCAACCGAGTGTGCAGAAGGAGAGCTAAAAAGCAAGGCACTCAGGCCAACAACCAACTCAAAACACCCACTGCAACAGCTGTGCTACAATAGGTGGAGTAACAACAAAGATGGTCAGAATACCAACAAGCAGCAGGTTTCCTAAAAAAGAAAAATGGTGGACTCACTAGACCAAAGGGAGGTAAAGGAGCATGCAAACACCTAACTAAAAGTATTCTGACTTAACTAAACATATCCTCTGCAAGGTGATGAAATCCAAGTCAGACAATATGAGTAGGAAAGCCAAGTGGCTATGATATCCCCCTACCGGGAGGGACACCGGGTAGTCAATCCTAGAAGAATGGCAACTAAGATACCCCGTTCATGACACGTCCAGAAAGGTGAATCTGCCGTTTAGTTCGTTGACCGCAATACCCCTATACAGGGATATCCCGCGAACCGCGAAAGGTAGCCCTTCGGTTACTGAATGGAGTGCGGTATTCCACTCAGGCCTCCGGAACCAGTCTCCCGACTTCAACCCTCCTAAGGGAGAGGCCCTTTGATAAACTGGTCGTGACCGTGCCAAAAAGTACTAGGGGATTTTGGTTCCCTATTTGGACAACAACTATGTCTCAAGTGAAATAACCAAGGGGTGTTATTGGAAGCCTATCCCCCTGATCCTACCTAACTACAATGATTCTTTTGTGTTCCCCAAGTGGGGTTAGAATGTTGGTTTAGTTAGGTACTTTTTAAGGCTCACTTGATTTAATGTGACAGAGTGTGTGCTCGTGAGGTGTTGAACCCAAAAACAGAAGTGCCACAAGGGAGGGCAACTTCCAATCTATCAATAATGCTGAAATTGATTCTTTTAATTTGCAAAATTTTCTGAAATAAAAATACTGAAATTTTAAAAAGATTCTGTAAAAGGAACAGAAATTATGTTGCAGAAAGGCTGTAAGGAAGTAGGCTGCAGGTGGGACAGAGGGCTGTTCAAATGCAGAAAATATTGCAGCAAGAGGGGCTGGGCTCAAAAACAGAAAAAGAGCAGAAATCAGACCGCGGGTCTGTGGCGGGTCAGAACAGGCCGACCGCGGGTTTGAATGAAACAGCGGCGGTCAGGTCGCGGCTATCGGGCCAATAGTGGCAGTCGGGACGCAGGAAAAATGGAAAAAGAAACAGTCGGGTCGCGGCTAAAAGGCTAACAAGCGCAGTCGGGACGCCCGAAAGAGGCAGAAAGCCGCAGTCGGGACGCGTGAAAAAGGCCGATAGGCGCAGTCAGATCGCGGCAAACAGGCTGATTAGCCACGGTCGAATCGCAGGTAACAGACTTGAATCCGCCGGCAGAGCGTCGGAAGCAGTCTGAGAGCCACGGTCGGATCGCGGGTAAAGGCCTGAAAGGCGCGGTCGGGACGCGACTGTAGAGGGAAAAAGACGCGGTATGCAGCGGCCGAAAGGGACAGCCGAAAGAAAAAATTTAAAAAACGGAAACCATAAATTCGAAAACTAGGGGAGTCGCCAAAACTGTAGCTAGGGTTTTACCCCTAGCTTGTGCCAATGAGCACCTACTAAGGAGAATGGACTCCTTAGTAGCAGTTCAATATATTAAACTAATTATGCAATAAACAAAAAATTAAATTATTTCTAAGACAAGCATGAAGCATAAACACCAAAATGAAAGAATGACTTTGTATTGATGTTACCTTGAGTGTCAAGGTTGGTGAAGCCCTTTGCAGTGTCCAAGAGGATGCTCCAAGCTTCTGAATGCTCCTTCTCCTTCTCCAATGTTGGGGATGGGCCAAAGGTGGCTCTCAAGGTGAAAATAGTTCAAAGGTGAACTAGGGTTTCGAGAGAGATTTTGGCAGAGTAAGGGTGCTTGTGATTGTGGATATGGAATAAGGGATCTCCATCACCTATTTATAGTATTTTGGTGGTGGAGTGCTGACCCATGGTTTTAGGAAACACATGGTTTTAGGCAGCTGTATAGGGTTTTTTCCTCCTTTTCCTCATTATTTTATATTTTTATTCCCTTTTTAGGGGATTTTTGCTATTTTTGGAGGAAAAGGGGGTTTTTTAGCCTTTTTTAGGCTATTTTGAGGGTTTTGTGGCCTTTTGGAGGCATTTTAGGCCTTTTGGAGGCTTTTTAATGGGATTTTTTGGGATTTTAATGGAAATATGGTAGGAAAATGGACAAATGAGCCATATAATGTGGTCAATGAGCTAGTGAGCACTTTTTGGGTGTTAACAGCACTGATGATGATTTTCCTCCAAGTGAGGATTTTAAAGGGACATGTGATGATTTTGGTGATGATGCATAAACCAATAATGATGAAGGTTATTTTCCTCCAAGCAAGTATTTTGATGGCATTGATGATGATTTTCCTCCAAGCGAGGATTTTAATGAGACAAATGATGATTCTTGGGAAGATGAACCTGACAATGATGTTGATTTAAACTCAAGTGATAAAATTGATACTGGTGCGGATACTCATTCTCCTGCTAATTTTGGTGATGATAATCTCAATGAGAGGGATGATATTCCTCACATTGATGAGGATATTCATTCTAATGAGGGTCATTTAATGGTTGATGAAACACAAAGGCAAATTGTACCAATGAGCAATATTAAGTGTAGGACTAGGAGATTTTATATCAATCCAAAGCATTCTAGTTATACAAGGTCTAGGAAAGATTTGCTCACAAGTCCTAGTTCTATTACTGATTTGATTTCAAGTGAGTGTTGCCAAAAAAATTGTCTGAAAAAAATACACTACAATCAGTATTTTGAGAAAAGACGAGCATATCTATCAATGAACAAAAATATGCAAAATTCATATTTTGTAGGGTGCATGATTTCTACAAAGGCAGGTTATGATTATCGAATTGGAAGTTGTATGCTTTGCAGAAGGGCATTCAAAAGAACCCACTCAATTGGTAATCTTAGACTATCAAGAATCCAGACAAGGCTAGAAAAGGATGCTACATTTTATTCTAAAGAGTATCATGCATGAGCTAGTGGGCCATTAACAAACATTGCAATGTCATGGATGCGTGACTTCGTTTCTAGGCATGGAGAGAGTATGCCGGATAGAGGAACCATACACATTCCAGATAATTTCTCAAGGCTAGAAATCTACAACTTGTACAAGGAATTTGTTCAAGATGCTGAAGGAAATAACAATTTCATTAGATATCCATATTTTACAAGACTATGGAAGACAGAGTTCAACAATGTCTATATTTCCTAAGAGGTCAAGGATGGGGGTTTGCAGTATATGTGCTTCTCTTAAAAAAAGAAGGGATAGAGAGAGGTATGTATCTAACAACTTTTTTTTTTGCAATAAATATCTATTATGAAATCTCATCAATGTTTTTATTTTATTTTATTTGTATATTATATTGTTAAAGAACTTCAAGCACATGGCAATCAGCAATCAGTTGAATGACAAAAGTTATACAAACATCGCAAGAAGTGTTATGATGAACCACATAAGTATATGGGTTTGATAATTGATGGCATGGATCAGAAAAAAAACACTTTTGCCACATTTTGTTCATGTACCAAAGAATTTAAAGGAGGAAAATTTTATTCAGTTTCACTTGGTTGGTTGTATGTTTTTTAATGGTCAAATGTCTCCAAAGGTTTACTTTACAGCTCCCAATATTCATAGTGATGCAAATCTGACCATTACCATAATTCACCATGTGTTGACTCATTGTTCTTGTAATCTTCCTCGAGTTCTATATCTACAATTGGACAACACCAGCCGGGAAAACAAAAATCAGCTCATGTTTGGTTATCTAAGCATGCTTGTTGAATTGGGAATTTTTCATAAGGTTAAAGATGGTTTCCTTCTTGTTGGGAATACACATGACCATATTGATCAAATGTTTAGCTGTTTTGCAATGACATTGGGGAGGAAGAATGTTGGGAGCCTACCATCATTAACTGAAATTATTAGAAAAACATATAGTCCAGAACCTGTTGTGCTAACATTGGAGAAAACTATTGACATGCGAAGATTTATTTTGGGATCGCATGGTGAAGAAAGGTGCATTGAGAAACTTAATGACATTAGCTTTCATCATCAATTTCGCATTAAAAAAATTGATGGGAAAACACTACTATGGGGTAAGAAGTACTCAACAAGTGCAGAATGGGGGCCTACATCAGGTTTAGCATTTCTGAAATTCATCCCAAGTCGTCAAATGTATGCTTCAAAGTTATCGTTATTCAATCAGCTGTTGAGATTCAAAATTTACACCGGCACAATAGCGATGTTGATTCTTCTCAATGCTTGGAAGAAATAAAAAAGTCTATAAAAGATACATATGACTATTTTGAGGTTGTTGATTCTATTTGGTGGGAGTCATTTTTCATGGAGAAAAATGACATAATTACAAACTCTACAAATGGAGACATTTTTCTGAAGACTCCATTTGGTTGGCCACAAAGTATGTCAAATGAAAACAAGGAGAGAAATGTTGAGCCTGAAGGTGTTGAGCCTTCTCAACCAGAAGAAAGGGAAATGTACATTGGGTCTAGAAGATCAACTGCACGACATGAGGTGATAGAAGACCTTTACAAAGGTTCAGTACAAGATATTAAGGAGGGTTGCATGATTGCATTTTTGGCCACAAAAGATCCACATGGTTATCCATTCTAAATTGCAAAAGTTATGAAAGTCAATAAAGAAAATAAAGAAGCTTTATCTATTAAAGCACGAAGGTATGCAACAGACACACACCCATTTCATGGTGTGTACAAGTCGGAGATGGTGATCGAGAAAAGGGTTTGCAAAAAGAGAAAAAGAAAGGGTCAAAATGTAAATCATCATCGAATAGACATTTTGAAATTAGAGGATGTTGACATACTAGTTTATGACTTCCAGTTGACAAGGAAAGGAACTCTTCGCTCCAAGAGTATAGATATTATCAAAAGATTGTTGGCACCAGAAATAGTTGCAACATGGGAGTCTACTAAACCAAGGCGTAGATCTAGAAGGAATATGGCATATGAAATGTTGGGCATACATGAAGATTCAGATGGTGCACTTGTTGATACTACAGAATAATACGGGTCATCTACATCTTCATCCAGTCATTCATCTGAAGAAAATGTAGATTATGATGGTGTGTCAGAATCCATGTGTTGATTTGAAATTCGCACATGAAACATTTTGTCAACTTTTATTAATATGCCATTGTTTGTATGGCAACTCTAAAGGAGTGCTTGAATTTTGATATGAATTACTTCTACGTCTTATGGTTTATTATATGATTTTATGATGAATTACTTAAATTTTTGTATTTTATATGAAAAGAGTGGTTATTGATTAATTTGTGTTTAACTCAATGCATTTTTTATATAGTTTTACTAATAGATTAAATAAGCACAATTTTCAATTTTGATAAAATCATATAAAAATGCCATTTTTTAAAAAAGTGTACTACCGGTAGCAAGCATTTTCAATTTAGAGCTTGATTTTAAGGTTTTTGCAAACAACAATAACAAACGTTTTGGTTCAATTCTATATTTTTGACCCCAAATCAAAAAGTGGTGCTACCGGTAGCACCACTTTTTGATTCCGGTTTTTTTTTGGTGTTTTTTATGCAAAAATATGGGTTTTTATGGCTAGAGTTCTCATTTTGAGTAAATAGTTCTCGTCAAGTTTTATAACATGTTATGTACCCTGGGTGGAGATGGAGACTCACTATATTCAGTTGAAACATATACAAATGCAACAATTCATACTTGGAAATAATTAAAATTTCCACTATACATCAAGTTAATTATTTACGATTCTTTTAAATATTTATGATGAATAGATTGGTGTAAAGCATGCATTTTTCTAATTAACTTGTGTATCTATTTTTATAAATTTAGAAATCTCACCACATAGAGGTTGCACAATCATGTTTAATAGATGAAATTATGAAAGGAATAAAACAATAATTTCTTTGTTTCTTGTTTTCATGTCCCTGGTCACCTTAGTGCCCCTTAGAGGCAATGGGAGAGCACCCTTGAGTCACCTGCTAATTTTTTTCTTCTTTTTCCCAAGAAATTCAAAGGATCTGCAACTCTGAACCTACAATTATTATCGATTTGCAATCTGCAATGTCCTCCAATCCGCAATCAACAATCGGATTGCCAAAACTGTCTTTCTGAAGAAATCGCGCTCCTTAATTCTGCAATATGGAAGTCGGAAGTCAAATTGTCGTCCCTGAAACTTCTCCCTCCGCAATTCCGCAATCCACAACCCTCTTTGCAGATGTCGGAATTTGGAAATCCATTCCGTAAACCCGAGAGAAATTACCTCCCGCAACCTGCTTGGGGATGCGAAAATGAGGAAGTCCAACCACGTTGCTCCAACAATCAGTCCCAGAACTCCACAACCCACATTGCGGTTCTAGAAAGGTCCTTGTGGATGCGGAAAGGTCGGGACCACACACCCCTGCACCAACAAGATTCTAAGGCACCTTCTAAGGGTGATAACTCCCTCATCGTTGGTCCAAATTGGGAAAGGCTGGCACCGCTGGAAAGCTCTTGGATATATCTATCCAGTGGTATGAAAATCTACCCCATATGAGCACTCTAACCTTGTCCTTTTTCCAACTGAAACTTTGTCCATAACCTCCCCTATGTTCCTTTACCCTTCTGCAATAGGCTCTACTCCACTTCTACCAAGTCTTCTCTCCTTCATTTGATCCACAGGGTTTCTATTCCTTTCCCAAATCCTGGTTGGAGTGGTCCTACACATTTACCAGAATTAGCCCTAATTCATCAAAGGAAAATTCAAAATCATTACCAAAGGAATTTCAAATAGGCATAAGCATACTACATGAACACCAGTAATGAAACATGATCCACACCCATAGAATGGAATACATTCACATATACCTCCCAGGCATAGTGATGAAAGCATACAGGGATTAGTCCTATTCCTCAAGCATGATTACATACAAGTATCAACATAAGGATAAGCATGTAAAGATGCAAGAACCATGCAATTAACACACACAGTAGAAGTTGGCCATATTAACACACACGTCTTCCAACCATAATAGTAAATACTAGTTAAATAGTGTAGCAGCAAGATGAACAACATATACAACAGACTTAGCACCATGCATAGGCATACTGACCTATTCATCAATGGACCATCCGCATAAGCAAATAGATGCATGCATGTACTTAAAAATTATAGTTAAAGGCAACATCATCCACACACAAGGTGTCATGCATTCAACAATACATAACATGCACAATAGAATGAAGCATAATGCATGGCCATTCATCCCTATTAATTAGTGAACATTTCATGGAAATTGGAACACATGTGGGCATAACTTAACACAAGGAATACTTATCTTTTCCATTAAATTCCCAAGCAATTGTCTATGGACTACAACTTTCCAACCCAACCATAGATCTCTTCCCAACCTTTATTATTTCATAAATCAAAGATCACCCCCGAGATGGGGCTATGTATCCACTAAGGGGTCCCTCTCAAGTTCATTCACAGCTTGGTTCATAGTCCATCAAGGCATATAACACACAGTTGAATTGTCAAGAAAATGGGGGAGGTAGGTAAGGGTTTTCTAGCTTAATAAGCTTATCCATAGAGCTATGGGCATATCCCAATGATCTCAGACAGGTTCAAGCACACCAATCACCCCACTCTCAGTCTAGGTAAGGTTCCCTTCACTGGTGCACAGTCCCTAGGGCGTCCTTTCCCCTAGCACTAACTTGGGTGAGTGTGGCTAGCCTTGAATGATGAATTAAGGTAAATGAGTGATGATTGACTCTACTATGCCGTCAAAACCCCCTTGGCTCCTTCCCACTTCAATTCCACACTGAGGTCTTCCCCAATGCTACAGTCGAGTGGCTCTGTTCCGCCACAAGGCCTTAGAACTCCAATATGCCTCTCTTTAGGGTTTCCTAAGATTCTCATGCTCTTCTATTCACCAACAGAGTGAGATTCAAGGATAACCCCATCGTTTTTCTTCCTACGCTGAGTTTTCAAAGTGTATTCGGCTCTGTAAAGTGCGGCCCTGCATATAATCGCGATTTCTCCTCTTTTCTTCACGGCTCCCCCCTCTGTTGTGTTGCGTAAGGGTTCAATTGATGTCTGTATGATAAACCACATTCTAGGAATGGGGAATACAAACTTCCAGGGGGTGGATTAATGTGCGGATCAAGGCAGTAGAGTTCCATACCCTGCCATCTGAATCTCCTGGGTTTCCCATAATCCACGACCTCATGAACAGTGCTCTTCACCCACTTCCTTACAACAACATTCAATGGTGTCTAGGACAGGTCAAAGGGGTTCTCTAAGTGACATATTGTAGCCTAGGTCCAATCCCACACCCCCTCACCACTCCCTAGTGGATACATAGTTCCCCCTCATTTTGTTGCAGCCATAGCCAGTCCTTGGTATTTTATTTACATGGCATTATTTACATCCTTTAAAATATTCCATGGCTTACTAGCACATGGATTATCAGAATATCCAATACTTTCCTATGAAAATAAACCTAAGCATCCACTAGTGGGGCCTTGGCCTTGAGCTCCACACTAGGGAAAACACACATTGCATTTTATGCAATATTTACATTACAGCCAAAAAAACTAAAGGGTCAGAATAGGGGATATTACATCCTCCTCCCTTACAATAACATCGTCCTCGGTGTTCCAACACTTAGGAATACATATACAATCTACACATGTCCAAAATTACAAAAAAAATTGGAGGTATTCCCGTGCATTTTTCTCATTACTTTGAAATTCCAGGACCAAGTCCTTTGGAATCCGCAACTACCCCAGCTGGATTTGATCTTCCAACTCTTCATGTGGGAATTTCTCCACAACAATTCCTTCCTTCTCCTTGCCTTTCAGCTGATCTACAAGTTCGGGACTTCATGACTGCTATCTTATTGTTGCCCTGGCTATTGTTTAAGGAATATTTTTCATCCAAATCCAATAGTTTTTGGTTTGCTTCCATGGACAATGTGCACAGCTATCCATACTTTGCTTGCTAGAACCATTTGTTTTGTAACAACTGCAACAAATTTGTTTAATTCTCACCTGTGAAATTCATCATGGAAATTCCTGTTAGTCCAAGCATACATAAACATTAAAATCATTCAATTATTCAACCAATTGACATGGAGAGTACATGCTTTATTCATGATACTTCCACACTCTTCATGCTTTCCCAACATACACATCAACTTATTCATGTTCTTACTTTCACAGGGATCTTTCTATTTCAGGATTCTCAATTCATTTCAAGCAATTAAACACAATCAATTTTCAGTCACATCATGCATTCAACAATTTTATGTTTTATAAATGCATCAATAAAAAGGAAAGAGAAGAGTAATAGTTTTCTCCTCTTAGTCTCATTCCAATCTGGAGCCACACCACCACCGTGGTTCTTTGATCCTTAGCCTCTTTCACTTCAATGTGATTGTTTGAATTGCTCTTTCTTGGCTATGACACTTAGTGTCTAAAGTTTGTCCAAGACCTCTAAACCAGGGAACCCTTCCACATGATTTGTCTACAAAACTCTTGGCTGCTAGAACTCACACAAGTCCATTTGCACCATCTTCATTGTTGCTCATTTTTATCTTTCTAGGACAGTCACATGTCCATATGCATCCTTAGGATGCCTTCTTAGTTCTTGTTTCCTCTAATGACCAAGGTCTCCAACAAAGAAACAATAGTGTGTCAGTTTGGTTGTTATAAGACTTGTTCATGGAATCTTCATTATCCGAATTAAGAAATGAATGAAAATTAAATACTTATCTACATGAGAATCTTCCTTTAGCTCCACAGGTATCCCACATTGACTTCAGACAACTATGGCACCCACAAGACTTGCAACACTCAACACAAGGATGGTACCTCTTCTCTTCTACACAGTCCCTCGAGCATACCCACCCCTTCCAGTGCTCTTCACGGTGTGCATCGAAAGGTAACCAAGTTTCTGCAAGCCTCGGATCACATGTGCATATAACAACGAATGTTTGGCCAACACACAAGCTGCTCCACAACATCCAAATAACCAATGGCAAGCCAGT
Organism: Larix kaempferi; assembly: GCA_027924585.1. NCBI lineage: Eukaryota > Viridiplantae > Streptophyta > Pinopsida > Pinales > Pinaceae > Larix > Larix kaempferi. Next base: position 61,918,901 of record BSBM01000299.1, read on the forward strand.
ACATTGTCTGGGTTTATCAGGCATTCCATGGACCAGTATGCTAAGCCAATTCTTGGATTGGGTTTATCAAGCATACAACAACATTTCCAAGCCAGTTCTCCGAATTGGTTTATCAGGAAATAAAAACCATTCATACACACCACAACCCCTAACAACAACCTCTTCACTTTCCTTCTTTAGTGTGTAACACCAAATTGCATATGTTCAAGATGACAACACAAGAGGGGTTAGCAAGCTCATTAGTACTGCTGCTCTGAAATTGTAAACATATTTCATAACATTCACTATCAAATATTGAAACATCAGGGATGCGTAAATTCCTTTAGAGTGTATTCAATATTGATAACCCTAACATAACTCGACACTCAAAAGGTATGCATCCCTTTCTGATGTGAGCCATGTAGGTCCTAATCATACTCAGGCATCTTAAAATAATAACAATAATAATAATAATAATGAAATGAAATAAAACATGCTCTGCATATTAACCCTAATAATTAGACATGCATATCCTTAGCTAGGGTTTCAGAACACTTATCCATTTTGCAACTGCATCCTTTCTTTATTTGCGAGGAATGGGGGATCCATTCTCTGAGTCAACAATCCCTCAGTTTTCCATCCCAACCTCTTTCATGTTCCATAGCTCACATATGCCATACTGGCATAATATTTACCATCTCACTCACATGAGATATTATCAAAATTTTAAATAAAATTTAAATCTACAGCAATGCATGTCCCATCTCATTGCCATGAGATATTCATCATAATAATTTCAATCTCAAATTACAATTCTATCTTCCACAGAAATTTAGATTTATTTAACCATGAGTCCATGCTCATATTGTTTGGCCCCTGTAAGTGGCATCACTCTGTCCATTAGGGTTTTAGGCTTGCTACAACAACACAACCATTCCCCGCAACGTGTCCCTTTGACACAATTCTGGATTAGACAAACAGTCAGTAGCATTTAGCAATAAAATTCAAATCTGATTGTCTCATAACCAATCAATGACATTATTAATTAAACTCAAACATGAATTTACAATTCTGTCTCCTACAAAATTTGATTTGCAGCCATGAAATTATTCCCCTAAACTTAAATCAGAGGGTTTCAAATCTGAAATGGACAATATGTGTTGTTCATAATTTTAATCTTACAACCATGAGACCCTTCTCATGAGGTTTGGCTCTTGCACGAGGTAGATTCTAGCCTTTAATACGGTTTTACCCACGTTGCCATACTCAAGACATTCCTACCTGAAATTTGAAACTTCAATCAGCCAACACTTTGTAATTTCTTCATGCACATAACATTTTCATTGCTTCCACAATCACGAAAGTGATTTTCAGAATTATAACACTCACTAATTCAAGCACTTTCAGCTGTTAGCATTTCAATATCTCAGAAAAACACATTTATTTCATGTGAACCATTATCATACTAAAATTGCAAGGTACAGTCACATCTGTTATGCAATTTTTAATTAAAAAATTAATAATCATTACTTTCCAGCAATTTGTTTTATGAAACTCTGTCCATCAACATGGTTGTCTTCTTCATGCACTCACTCTCCTACATTTATAGCAACTCATGAAATTATTCTAGAATTATCATTAATTCATCATTTCATCCACTATTTAATTTGGAATAAAACATACACCACAACCATGCATTCATGCAATGTATCACAACATGTGCATCCACACTCATGCATGTACATTTACAACATTTACACAAACTTTTCGGGTGCATTCACTCAATGCATATCCACAAACTTCACAAAATCTTTTAATGCATATTCACAAGATTCACAAAATCTTTTAATGCACATTCACTCAATGTCACCTTGCATTGATTCATGCATACTATACTATCAAGCCATGCATTCCATCATTCCAAAAACATTATGGCCTAACTAAGGCTATCTCATATAGCATGCACTACCATAGCACTACCATAAAAGGACTATAAGTCCTTACTTTCCCTGGTTATTAAACTCATAACTAGCATACACCAATGACATGATATATTCCATATGATTGCATTCTAACATTTAAGCAATTACATGGTATAAGGTTCCTTACCCTCACTACCCAATACCTCACCATGTCATGGTGGTATGGTATTCACACAATGCACTCAACCATGCATGCATGCCATTCTATGATTAGCAAATATGGTTCAAGGGAGTCTTACCCAATCCCCTTTCAACACTTGTACAATTATCCTGAATGAACATTACCTGCACGATTCTCGTTAACTTCTTGGATGTTACCTGGTTAGTTGGCCTCTTGCAAAGGACTACACCATCCTTTCTTCCTAGGTTTCTGGTCACATGTAATAGTATCATCAACATATTCAACCATGCTTCAACCCTCACTTGTTAGACAACCATCATCAACCACAACACTTTTCTTTAGTGGTTCATTGCGTATGTAAAACCTCATTAGATTTACCAACATGCAACCTCACGTTCATGCACAATCCATTATCTAACAATATTCCTACTAGTCCATTTCACTTCACTCATCTAGTCTATTGTATTTTCAACATTCATATGCCATAAGTTTATGTATACAAGTTCATAAATATAAACACAAGAGTAAGACAAGGGTTAAGGAATTCTCCCTTTCCAATTCTCCATCATAGCATGGTCCAATCCATTGCATCTCTATGCTTGTAACTCATGTTTTGGCCCCAAAGAATCCCCAGTGTTGTAACTGAAGCTCTGATACCACTTTTTCATTTCCCCAGTCATCTCAGTGCCCCTTAGAGGCAATGGGAGAGCACCCTTGAGTCACCTGCAAGTTCTTTTCTTCTTTTTCCCAAGCAATTCAAAGGCTCCACAACCCTGTGTTGGAATATTTAAGCCTTCCTACCATTTATTTAATTACATAAGATGCATTAATTAATCACTTGTTGGTTAATTCTATGTAATAATTGAGGAAATTGCCATTGTGTGGCCCACAAGGCAATATGGGAGGATAAGATTCCATGCAAGGTGTGTTCTACAAGTCTCCTAAGCCACTTGGGCGCATTCCTAGACATTTATGGATAAGATTTAGGAAGGAGGGCGCATTTGTGAAGAAAGTTGTTGCTTTTACTGCTTTTTCCCCCAAAGGAAAGAGCTAGTCAACCTAGGAAAGTGTTTTTCTCACCAAAAACTTTCCTTAAAACCATTTCACTCAAATTTCGTATTTGGCATTTATTTTACCTATATTTCACCTTCAGCTCGCTAATTTAGCAATTCGTGAGCTTTTGAGCAGTTTTGAAAGCCAACTTGCCACCTAAGGGGGATGGGAAGTTTTAGAAAGTCTGATGGATAGAAGATTCTTTTGGAATCTTTATCCATTTGAATTATTTCTGTAATTTTATTTAATAATAGCCTACAACATTCATATGTTGGCTGATGTAATTATTAATTCATGAGAAGTAACACAGAAATCCATTCTTGTGCATTATTTTTGTGTCTTTTGACTAGTTGTGTGAGATTTTTCATATGAGAGAGTGTAATTTCTTGGAGAGTTCTTAGATGTGATATGATTTTCACATGGTATCAGAGCCATCAAGCTATTCCTTTCATCTATTGATTGTCTTGCAGGATCCAACAGTCTCAGGAAGGGCGCATTGATCAAACGACTGGGTGATTTCTATTCTCTGTAGGGCGCATTTTGGAATCCAGAAGTGTTCTAATTTCAGTCCAAAAGTTATATCAATTGCAGCAATGGATCATACACAATAGATCATCCTCACTCCTTTCAATTATTTTGATTGGAAAGCACAGATGGAGATTCTACTGAGGAGCAAAGGGCTCTACAGGGTGACCATGGTAACGGAAGCTGAACCAACCTCAGCAGTGGAGAAATCTAAATGGCATAATCGAAGGGATGAATCCTATGGGTTGTTATGTCTCACTACATCCATATAACTCTTATTTCATCTTGATGGCCTCACTTCACCCAATGAATTATGGCTGAAACTTCAAGAATTGTTCGGTAAAACCGATGAATTGAGAGGCCACCAATTGGATAACGAGCTAGTCTCTTTGAGTCCGCAAAATTTCGATAATCTACAAGACCTCTTCTCCAAATTCAAGTCTCTTGTATTGCAGCTGAATCAATGTGGAATAGACAACAAAGATGAACAATTAGTTTGGCCATTCTCTCCAAGCTTGGCCCAGACTATTCAATTTTTGTTTCCACCCGGAAAGCAATTAAAAATTGGAAGAGCCCGTCACTTTCAGAATTCATGGAGTCTTTAACTCAAGAACAAGAAAATCTGGTCTTAATTGGAGCCATTAAAAATCCATCCAAAGACCATTGTCTAAATGTTGGAGACTCAAAGAATTCGAAAGGCAATTTCAAGAAGCCCACCGGTGAGCGGAAAGACAAGCAGAATTTCAATGGAGAGCCATCAAACTTCAAGAAGAATCCGAACAAGAAGAATGAGAGGACAAAGTGCACTTATTGCAGCAAGGGCTTTCATCCCGAAAGCTCTTGTATGAAGAAGAACATTGACCAATTAACTCATGCATTGGAGAAAGCCAATATCCCTCTCCCAGAGAGCACAAGAAGGAAGGATGGAGGATCAAATTCTGATGACAAAGAGAGAGTTCATGCGTTGATGGCCAGAACTTCCCAATATTCATCATTCATCATTGATTCCAGTGCTTCAAGACACATGGTGTATGCAAGTAAGTATTTTACTTCACTTGACTCTTCCAGTGGTCCGAATATTGTATTGGGAGACAATTCTGAAACTTCTAGCAAAGGCAAAGGTAGCATAGATCTCGAGTTTGGGTCATTTAATAATGTTTTATATGTCCCTGGACTTACTGCAAACCTACTGTCAGTCTATCATATGAACCATACAGGGATTCCCAAGAGAGTAACCTTTACCCCCAATGATGTTGAGATAGCAGAAATTTCAACAAGAAAAATTATTTGGTACTGCTGACCACTGTTCTAGAATTTACAAGTTTTCTCATTTTGTGCCAAACTCCTCACCTTCTGCTCTATTAACCCATGCCAATGATTCCAACAAGCTATGGCATGAAATATTTGGCCACCTAAACTACAAATACATTTCCCAAATCCATGAGAAAGAGATGGTTATAAGGCTTCCCAATATCAAATTTTCCAAAGGTGTCTGTCAATGCTGCATCCTAGGAAAACACCCTAAGCACAAGTATGGGAGATCTACCAGTGAGAGAACCACTGCACCATTGGGACTTATACACACTAATATGTGAGGTCCATTTCCTCATGAGTCATTGAATTTAGCAAAATACATTCTCACATTCATAGATGATTTTAGCAGGTACTGTTGGGTTTATTTCATCAAGCTTAAATCAGAAGTTTTTGGGTTTTTCAAGCTATTCAAAGCCTCAGTTGAGAATCTGTCTGGTAGGCATATTAAAGTGTTAAAGTTTGATAATGGTGGTGAGTATGTGAAATCAGAGTTTCAGCAATTTTGTGCTTCATCGGGCATACAGATGCAACATACAATTCCATATACACCTTAGCAGAATGGGGTTGCTGAGAGAAAGAACAAATCTCTTAAGGAGATGGCCACATGCATGCTTGAGGCAAAGTTTTTTCTCCTAAGCTATGGGATGAAGCAATAAAGTGTGCCACCTATATTAAGAATATAGTTCCACACAAAGCTCTCAAAGGTATCACTCCTTTCGAGGCTTGGACAGGTAAAAAACCAGATATCTCTCATTTCAGGATTTTTGGCTCAAAGGCTTGGGCTAGGATTCCGATTGAGAAGAGGAGGGCTATGCATCCCCAAATCCAACCATGTTTGTTTGTGGGATATTTAGAGGACTCCAAAGCATATAAGTTTCTGAACATGACAACTCATAAAGCATTCATCGAAAGAAGTGTGCAGTTTGAGGAAGAGCCCTCTCTTAGCGCAGAAATTGGAGATTCATCTTCACCGCCGACCGAAGAAGAAGTAAGTGATGTTCTTGATATTTTTTATTCTGATATTTATGATTATGAGGATCAATTTATTTCATATGTAAACTCACCGACAAGGCCTAAGTGGGTTGTAAAAACTTTCCAAGCAGCAGGTGAACTAGCAGGCAACCCTCAGGACCAAAGGAGGACTAGATCACAGTTTGAGACTGCTCTCAATGTGAATGATCCTTATCTCTCTGAGAAGTGCTATATGATGATAGATTCTGATACAAAAACATATTAGGATTCCTCTCATGATCCTAGATGGCAGATTTCTATGGATGAGGAGTTTCAGTCATTGTAGAAGAATGAAACTTGGGAGCTAGTCAAGCTCCCCGCAGGCAGAAAGTTGGTAAGATGCAAATGGATTTATAAGACTAAATGTGCAGCGGATGGTACATCCATTAAGTACAAGGCAAGGCTGGTGTAAAAGGGGTATTCTCAGGTCCAAGGACTTGATTATAATGAAACATTTGCACTGGTAGCTCAGAAGGACTCCATTAGACTAGTTTTGACAGAGGCAGCTTCCAAGCAGTGGGAAGTACATCACATGGATGTGAAAAGTGCTTTCCTCCATGGGGAACTTGAAGAAGAGATATATATGCAGCACCCACAGGGGTAAACATCAGATCCAAACCTTGTTTGCAGGTTGAAAAAATCTTTGTATGGACTCAAGCAAGCCCCCAGGGCTTGGTATGCGAAGATGGACAGTTTTTTGCTATCACAATCCTATGTTCGGTGTAAATCTGATCCAAATGTCTATATGAAGTTTGCTGATGGTTTTATTATGTTAATAGTGTTGTATGTTGATTATTTTCTGATCACAGGTGATAGCACTGAACAAATAGCATCTCTTAAGACCGCAATGCACCAAGCATTTTCCATGAGTGACTTGGGAATTCTCAAGCAATTTTTTGGGCTTGAAATTTCACAAACAAAAGAAGGAACCAAGGTATGTCAATCAAAGTATGCTTCTAATCTGTTGAAGAAGTTGAAGATGGCTGATTCCAAGCCTTCTAAGACTCCATTCCTTTCTGGAGTCAGAATGGAAGCAGCAGAATCTACACCGCTTTTTGATAGTACACTCTACATACAGTTGATTGGAAACTTACTCTACTTGACTCACACTCGTCCAAATCTTGCATATGCTGTGAGTGTGGCATCTAGATACATGGAGCACCCACATGAGTTACATTGGAGGGATTCAAAAAGAATCCTTCATTATGTGCAGGGCACAAAGAGTGATGGGATTCACTATGTGGCAGATTTGAGCTTAGATCTCTTGGGTTTCATAGATTCGGATTGGGCTGGTGATAGCCTTGACAGCAAATTCACATCAGGATTTGTTTTCATGCTTGGTGGTGGCCATGTTTGCTGGTCTAGAAAGAAACAGAATGCCATAGCACTATCTTCAGCGGAGGCAGAGTACAGAGGAGCAGTGAATGCTGCTGCACAGTGTGTCTGGTTGCAGGGGATTTTGTCTGAGTTTGAGATTGCTTTCAGTACTCCTACTATCATTTATTGTGACAACTAGAGTGCCATTAGAGTTTCATGTGATCCAGTACAAAGGAAGAGGACCAAGAACATAGAGATTCATATGCACTACATCAGAGGACTAGTGCATGACCAGATCATAGATTTGCAGTATTGCCCCACAAGTGAGCAAACTGCAGATATCTTCACCAAGGATTTCACAGAGAATACATTCAGCTATCTTAGATCACTTCTTGGGATGGTTGTACATGTGGTGGAGTGAAGGGTTGATCAGCAACCTTTCAATTTTTTTATGTCCATGTTTTGAGGGAAGGTTTTTCCCAGGAGGTTTTCCTTCTATCCTTGTTGTGTGGACCAACAGTATTTTGTACGGGGTGACCAAGTCTTGTTACTGGGCCCTTAGCATTTTTTATATATTTTGATATTTAGATCATTTAAGTCAAACTTAAGAGGGGGTGTCGGAATATTTAAGCCTTCCTACCATTTATTTAATTACATAATATGCATTAATTAATCACTTGTTGGTTAATTCTATGTAATAATTGAGGAAATTGCCATTGTGTGGCCCACAAGGCAATATGGGAGGATAATATTCCATGCAAGGTGTGTTCTAAAAGTATCCTAGGCCACTTGGGCGCATTCCTAAACATTTCTGGATAAGATTTAGGAAGGAGGGTGCATTTGTGAAGAAAGTTGTCGCTTCTACTGCTTTTTCCCCCAAAGGAAAGAGCTAGTTAACCTAGGAAAGTGTTTTTCTCACCAAAAACTTTCCTTAACACTATTTCCAATGAAATTTTGTATTTGGCATTGCTTTTACCTATATTTTACCTTCAGCTCACTAATTTAGCAATTCGTGAGCTTTTGAGCAGTTTTGGAAAGCCAACTTGCCACCTAGGGGTGATGGGCAGTTTTAGAAAGTCTAATTGATAGAAGATTCTTTTGGCATATTTATCCATTCGAATTATTGCTATAATGTTATTTAATAATAGTCTACAACATCCATATGTTGGCTGATGTAATTATTAATTCATGAGAAGTAATACAGAAATCCATTCTTGTGCATTATTTTTGTGTCTTTTGACTAGTTGTGTGAGATTTTTCATATGAGAGAGTGTAATTTCTTGGAGAGTTCTTGGATGTGATATGATGTTCACACCTTGAACCCACAATGATTATCGATCCGCAATCAGATTTGGAAATCGGATTTCCAAATCCTCCTCTTTGAAGAAATCGCGCTCCCGACTTCCGCAATCTGCAATGCAGAAGTTGGAAGTCAGAAGTCAAATCGTCATCCCTGAAACTTCTCCCTCCGTAATTCCGCAATCCGCAACCCACATTGCATATGTCAAAATTCAGAACTCCATTTCGTAAACCCAGGAGAAATTACCTCCTACAATCCCCAATATACAACTCGCTTGCGGATACAGAAATGTGGAAGTCCAACCACACTGCTCCAACGATTGGTCCCTGACCTCTGCATTCCACAACCCACATTGCATATGCGGAAAGGTCCTTGTGGATGCGAAAATATTGGGACCACAGACCCCTACACCAGCAAGCTTCTAAGGAAACTTTTGAGGATGATAACTCCCTCATCCTTGGTCCAAATTTGGTAAGGACTATACCATTGGAAAGCTCTTGGAGATCTCTATCCAGTGGTATGACCTCCTACCCCATCTGAGTAGTCTTAAATTTTCCTTTTTCCAATTGAAACTCTGGGCATAACCTCCCCTATGTGCCTTTACCCTTCTGCAATAAGCTTTGCTCCACTTCTACCAAGTCTTCTCTCCTTCATCTAATCCACAGGGTGTCCATTCCTTTCCCAAATCCTAGTTGGAGTGGTCCTGCACATTTACTAGACTTAGCCCTAATTCATCAAAGAACAATTCAAAAGCATTACCAAAGGAATTTCAAATAGGCATAAGCATACTACATGAACATCGGTAATGCAACATGATCCACACCCATATAATGGAGTACATTCACATATTCCTCCCAGGCATAGTGTTGAAAGCATACAGGACTTGGTCCTATTCCTCAAGCATGATTACATACAAGTATCAACATAAGTATAAGCATGAAAAGGTGCAAGAACCATGCAATTAACACACACACAGTAGAAGTTGGCCATATTAACACACATCTTCCAACCATAATAGTCAATACTAGTTAAATAGTGCAGTAGCAAGATGAACAACATACACAACAGACTTAGCACCATGCATAATCATACAGACCTATTCATCAATGGACCATTCCCATAAGAAATTAGATGCATGCATGTACTTAAAAATTATAGTTAAAGGCAGCATCATCCACACACAAGATGTCATGCATTCAGCAATCCATAACATGCACAACAGAATGAAGCATAAGCCATGGCCATTCAACCCTAGTAATCAATGAATATTTCATGGAATTTGGAACACATGTGGGCATAACTTAAAACAAGGAATACTTATCTTTTCCATTACATTCCCAAGCAACTGGTTATGGAATACAACTTTCCAACCCAACCATAGATCTCTTCCCAGCCTTTATTATTTCAGCAATCAGAGATCACCCCCAAGCTGGGGCTATGTATCCACTAAGCGGTCCCTCTCAGGTTCATTCACAGCTTGGTTCATAGTCCATTAAGGAATCCAACACACAGTTGACTTGTCAAGAAAATGGGGGAGGTAGGTAAGGGTTTTATAGCTTAATCATCTTCTCCACAGATCTATGGGAATATCCCAATGATCTTAGACGGGTTCAAGCACCCCCATCACCCCACTATCAGTCTAGGTAAGGTTCCCTTCACTACTGCACAGTCCCTAGGGCGTCCTTTCCCCTAGAATTGACCGGGGTGAGTGTGGTTGTGATTGACTATTGAATTAAGGTAAATGAGCCATGTTTGACTCTACTATGCAGTCAAAACCCCCTTGGCTCCTTCCCACTGCAATTCCACACTTGGGTCTTCCCCAATGCTACGACCAAGTGGATTTGTTCCGCCACAGGGCCTAGACACTCCAATCCAGCTCTCTTCAGGTTTTCCTAAACTTCTCATGCTCTTTTATTCACCCACAGAGCTAGATCCAAGGATAACCCCATTGTTTTTCTTCTTACACATATTTTTCTAAGTGTATTCAGCTCTGTAAATCGCAGCGCTGCATATAATCGCGATTTCTCCTCTTTTCTTCATGGATCCCGCCTTGCGTAAGGTTTCAATTGATGTCTGTATGATCAACCATGGTCTGGGAATTGGGAATACAAACTTCTAGGGGGTGGAGTAACATGTGGACCAAGGCAGCAAAGCTCCATACCCTGCCATCTGACCCTTCAAGGTTTCCCATACTCCACGACCTCATGAACAACGCTCTTCACCCACTTTCTTACAACAACATTCAATGGTGTCTAAGACAGGTCAAAGGGGTTCTCTAGGTGACATATGGAAGCCTAGGTCCAATCCCACACCCTCTCATCACTCCCTAGTGGATACATAGTTCCCCCTCATTTTGTTGCAGTCATAGCCAATCCTTGGTATTTTATTTACATGGCATTATTTACATCCTTTACAATCTTCCATGGCTTACTAGCACATGGATTATCAGAATATTCAATACTTGCCTATGCAAGTAAACCTAACCATCCACTAGTGGGGCCTTGGCCTTGAGCTCCACACTAGGGAAAACACACATTGCATTTTATGCAACATTTACATTACAACCAAAATATCCTAAGGGTCAAAATAAGGGATATTACACTTGCCATAGAGGTATGATGCTCCTTAAATCTACAGATGTGTTTCCCATGTTAAGAGTGTCTCATTGTTGTGAGACCTAGTTGGGTCAATTGTGTCAAAGGAAAGTGGAAAATGTTGGCAATTATTTTAAGATTTTAACTATTCATAAAAAAATAGGTTGTTGATCGACAAATCCCTCACCATTTTCTAGATCCCCTTGGCAATGCATTGGTTGGACTTTCTTCTACTTGATGTTGGAAATTTTTAATGGGTTTTTGGACTAGCTAAATTATATCAAAAATTACATATAAAAGAATACATGGATCATCAACTTAATGAGGAAATACATCGAAAACGATGAGTTTGTTTTCCCTATCTTAATCATGGTTGCAACAAATTTCATATCACTCTTGTCCATGTGCCCAAAACATGCATCTTAAGAGAATGTTTGTAAGTGGTGTGGCATCAATCAAAATACAAGCCATGTCACCCGTATTTAATTATGGGCATTATTTAAGGTTCTTTAGTTGGTTGGTAGGATAAAACCACCAATGGAATATGTACACAAGGCCATTTAAAGGACTAAGACTAGAATCTGGTCCATTTTGGGAGAAAGAATGATAGATACATGCCTTTATGATAAATAATTGATTTCAAATGGAAACCATTTCATATTATTTTCTAACTAATATTTTAAAGAATCATTCCCTTTAATCATACCTTCAATTTTTATCCTTAGGTGATGGAATGTATTTTTTAGTACACAAAGAGGATGCTCCCTATGCACCTCAAGAGGCCACCCAATAGAAATTATAAAAGCACAATATTTGAGGTGCTATTTTAATTTAATATGGAAATAAGGTTGAGGAAAACACATATACACACATAGGGTAATAAAAACACAATTTCAACTAAATACCTTGGTGTGAGGTGCCCCAAGTGAACAAGTTGCAACACCCACTACATCAAGTATGGGAGATGAGGCACCTTACCCCTTGGATGTAGGAATGTCATTTTGGAAGAGATAAACATGAAAAAAAGAAACTATATTTACAAATAATTTAAATTTATGTCTACCAAATATTTCTCAAATGAAACATTAAATACACAAACAATGAAAATATAAAAAATATGGCATACTAACTATGGTGGGTGATTTCTCACTGGCTAGTGAAAAAATGCACCTACTAGGGGGTTGTGTAATCCCTAGTAGATATAAAATGGCTTTAACTAAAATTAAAACTAAACTAAGTGATGTCAACTCTTTAACATGGATGCAACATTAATTCCAAAACTAACCATAAAAATAGAAATGCAACATATAAAGAATGATTTTTTTATTACACAAAGAACATGAGTTTTACAAATGCACCATTGTATTGATTGTGGATGGTAGGGGACCTCCACCACTAATCCAAGGGAGATTTATTTAATATCCTTTGTATCTATTTTTACAGTTAGGTGATTAGCTAGCGATATCACAATGCTGAAAGAGGAAGGAAAAGGGTGGCCTGATCTCTCTTGTTTTCTAGTGGAATTTCAGCAGCATATCGACGCTCTGAATGTATATGGATGAAATATATAAAAGTGGTGACCATGAGGGATATAATTATAGGAAATATGGTAGACATAATTGATATCTGGTTCCAATGCAAATATTCTCCATTTCATTGATGAATTAGTGGAAAGGTTACGGTTGTTCCTCTTAATTATCAATAGCATCATCAATGCACACTCCACTATCATGGGCAAGGGGTTGAGATTGAGAATACATATCCATTCAGAAAGGACAAGAAAACAAAACATAAGGATCATCCTAATAAGGGGGAACTATTATACAAGAAAAAAGGGCATCGATTTTATGGATAGTATTTCTTGATATATGGCCTATTTTGAGGGTTCTTTAGGAGTTGCCCATATGGAATAGAAATAAAGTATGCCTCCTTGTTGAGGTAGTTATTTATGACACAGGGACCATGTCACAAATGAACAAATTTTCCTTGACCAATTGTGTCATGGGATTGGTCCTAAACAAGGATGAGGTCGCTTTCGCAGAATGAGCGTGGGTAAACATGGATTTCGTAATGGGATTTCAAATATTTCTTGGTATCTTACATGTTCTACAAAGAAACATGACAATTTTCATCCATTTGTTCCAAATTGATCAAGCATTGTTCTAAAGATGAAGTGTCATGTAAAATTTTGACTATGAGTTGAAAGGAGGGAATATAAAACTCGATGAATAAGGTGGATTCCACCCCATGGACAAGGTGGAATGGAGTGAACCCAGTAGCTAACTTGGTGGACATCTAATATGCCCATGGGGAAGGACTTATCCACGATCCATTGGAGCATGGTTTCAATACCTTATTGATGGCCTCAACTTGGCCATTTTCCTAAGGGTAATATGAAGGGGAAAAATAGTGCTTAAATTTCAAATGGTAATATCACTCCTTCCACACAACATCTTCAAAGTGGGTACCATGATCAGACACTAATTCTGTTGGGACACCGAATCGAGTGATGACGTGATTGAAGAAAAAGAGTGTCACAGTGGTGGCATTGTTGTTGTATGTCATTGTGGCTTTGACCCATTTAGTGAACCAACACAATATACTTGTGGAAACCAATTGAAATAGGATTAAATTCCATGAAATAAATGGCCCTTTTGTAGAATGGATCAATAGTGATGACTGGATGTAGGGGGGAGGAGGTATCCTTGCCTTTGGGGCGAATAATTGGCCATTTTTGGAAATGCTTCACTACCCCTATGTAATCAGAAAATAAGTTAGGCAAGAAGTAAACAGTGTAAACAATATTTTGGAAGTGGCCATTCTTGAGAGGTGGACACCACATGCACCCTTGTGGAATTTATTTAAGACTTGTTTGGCCTCTCCAAATGTGAGGCATTGACATAATATCATCCATACCTAGCAGGCAAGCGCTCTCATTTTCTATATTATTTATTCCAATATATTGGTGTTGGTGTAGGGGTAGGCTTCCATCCCCAGGAAGCCTATACGATGGGATATTAGCTCAATGGTAGAGTGCACCCCTGATAATCACGTTGTTGGGTGACAACCCCTCATTTATATAAAACATTTCCTGGTGACAACCCCTCATTTATATAAAACATTTTCGATGAGAAGGTATTAGGGAGACTGATGATGGATCTGATAATGATAATCATAGGATAGATGAGGAACAAACTTTTGAGTGCATAAGTAAACAAGGATATCCCCATACCAAGGGTATTCTAAATAAATGGTGAACAAATGCTCAGCTGAAAGATCATCATTTATAGGGGGTAGTTAATATCAAAGGGTAGGTCTGATCTGAACTCTACCAAGGCCAAATAATTTTTACTCTTAGGAGAAATGAATCTGAGGTCATATTGTTGAAGGAAAATAATCCATTTAGTGACCTTTACTTAAATGAGGTTTCGACTTAATATATACAACCCGGGGTTTGAATTCACAACGAATTTTATTTTTTGCATAAGAATGTATGGTGAAGTTTCTAGATTAAGAAAATGATATCCAAGGTTTGCTTCTCCTCATCATATATGATAAGGAGGATATAGATAGCCTCTTACTAACATAATATATGTCATTTGGTTTCTTCTTGAACAAGCACACCAGCGACAACATAGATGGATGTTGAAATGTAAAGGACAAAATCATTTACAAAGTATAGGGGACTAATTTAGGGATCTAAAGTAAGGATCAAAAGAAGATTAAGTTTTCTCATCCCATATGAAAGGAATGTTAGAATGGGGCAAATATATAAATACATGAATGGTCATGGAATAATATGGAATAAAGTGTCATAAAAAAATTTCCTTGCCTTGAAATCCTTTCAATTGGTGCAAATTATTATGAGGGGGGATTCCAATAATGGATTGAACCTTTAGTAGATCAATCTTGATCCCTTTTTGAGAGACAATTAATATTAACAATTGACCAGTAGGTATGCAAAATATGCACTTAAGAGGGTTCAAGTGAATGGTATACCTATGAGACCTAAGAAACACTTTATAGACATGTTATAGGTGTTGCAAGCATTTCCTTGATCCAAATATGTTAGTATAATGTCTACCATGTCATGAAAGTAGTATAAAATGGAACGTCGGAAAGCGGCTCCAGCGTTTCTAAGTCCGAAGGTTATCACTTGATAAGCAAAGGTACCCATTGAGGGGTAATAAAGTATGTTTTCTATTGATCTTAAGGGCATATTTGGATCTGATTGTACCCAAATAAACCATCCATGAAGGATAACATCTCATGCCCAACACATGTATCAATAAATTTGTTGATGATGGGGGTGGGGAAGTTGTCATTGGGAAAAGCTTTGTTCAAATGATTAAATTCAATACAAACATGGATGGTTCCTTGTTTACTTTATACTGTAATTGGGTTGGATAATCATGTTGTATACACAATTGGATAAATGAACCTGAATTCGAAATATTATTGATTTTGGTTTTGATGGCTAGAGATTTGGAAGGGTGAATCAACTTCTACTTTTGGCACACAAGTTTGACATTGATACAAGTGCCAATATGATGTTCCACTATGGCAGGATTAAGACCTAGCACTTTGGAATAAGACTTAGTAGGAAAATAAATCACAAAATTCCTAAAAGAGGGATTTATAGGCTGCAACGTCCTTTGAAGTATAAGAAACACCAATTGTGGAGAACCTGCAACAATTAATTAATAAGAATATGCGAAATAGCAGAAATGACAGAACTTAGAATCACTTTTATTGATCACAGGCCACTTCGAGGGGGAAACCTCCTTTGAGCAAGCTCAATACAAATAACTTCACAGTGCCTTCATAGGCCTCAACACACATGTATATACTAAGTCTAGGTGCCAATACTATGGGTCAAAACCATGGTCCAATACAAACTATGGATCAACAATACTATGGGCGACTTACAAAGCATATGTGCCAAACAACAATAACAAAACTATGGATCAACAAATACTACGGGACGACTTACAAAGCATATGCGTCCAACAACAATATACTAACAAAGTAAATACATGGGTTCCTAACATCCCCTCCCCCTTAGAAAAAGATTTGTCCTCAAAGCTTTAGATGTGGAAATTGTTGTTGAATCTGCAGGAGTGGTTCCCATGTAGCATCCTCTGGTTGCATGCTGTGCCACTAAATTAAGACCTCTGTGATAGAGTGAGAGCGAAGATAACGAGTGCACTTATTGAGGACGGCCTCTGGCTCCAAAAGGATGGATCCTTCATTATCCAGTTCGGGTAAATTAGTTTGTCCTCTAATGTCGGTGCCAAGAACTTTCTTCGGACAAGAGACATGAAATACTGGATGAATGCAGGAAGAAGGAAGAAGTTCCAATTTATAAGCAACAGACCCAATCTTCTGAAGAATCCGATATGGCCCATAGAACTTTGGAGCGAGCTTATGAAGCCCTTTGAGTTTCATGGAGGATTGCGTGTACAGCTGGAGACAAAGAAAAACCATATCACTTGCTTGAAAAGTGCGCTCAGAACGGTGTTGATCGGCTTGTTGCTTCATGTGATTTCTTTCCATGTGAAGATTGTCCCGCAAAATGTGAAGAATCTAATCGTGGTTGTGAAGGACTATGTCAACTACCTGAACTGGTGAATTGCTGGGGGTGTATGGAAGAAGAACTGGCGGTGCCTGACCATAGACTGCTTCATATTGGGTCATTTTAGAGGTAGTGTGGTAAGATGTATTGTACCACCATTCAGTGAGAGGGAGCCACTTTTCCCACTGATGTTGTTGTTCAGAGGTGAAGCAACGAAGATAAGTTTCCAAGCATTTATTGATCATTTCAGTCTAACCATCTGTTTGTGGGTGATACCCTGAACTCATCTTCAGTTTGGTGCCAGTGTGGCGAAAGAGTTCTGTTCAAAAATGACTGGTGAAAGTCGCATCATTATCTGAGACAATGGAAGAAGGGATGCCATGAAGATGAAAGATCTGGTCCAGGAAAATTTGAGCCATTGAAGAGGTTGTATAGGGATGGCTGAGAGCACAAAAATGACTATATTTGGAGAGGCGATCAACCACAACCAAAATCACTGTCTTCCCTCCAGACTTAGGGATCCCTTCAATGAAATCCATAGAAATATCTGTCCAAATCCGTGTAGGTCTGGGCAGGGGTTCAAGCAATCCCGAAAGGAGTGTCGTTTCACTCTTATTGCACTGGAAGGTATCACATTCAGCCACCATATGTTGAATTGTCCTTTTCATGCCCTGCCAAAAGAAGTTATGTCGTGCCCGCTCATATGTTTTGAGGAACCCAGAGTGCCCTGCCGATGGAGAAGCATGGATTTCATAGAAGACATCCTATTGAATATCTGTGCTCTGGGGAAGCACTAGACAACCCTTGTATCTCAGGGAAGCACCATCCCAAGAGAAATAGCTGAAAGAGAACCTTGGTCATCAAATGTGCGAGAAAGAGCATCCGCCACAATACTATCCTTACCCTTCTTGTAAGTGATCTCAGAGTCATAACCCATGAGTTTGCTAACCCATTTATGTTGTGCTGGGGAGGATACACGTTGTTCTAGGAAATATTTCAGACTCTGGTGATCAATCTTCATGTAGAAATGATTCCCTAATAGGTATGGGCGCCACTTTTGTACTGCATGCAAAATAGCCATCATTTCCTTCTCATATGTAGAGGCAGCTAAATTATTACCTGAAAGGGCTTTGCTGGTGAACACAATGGGGTGTTCATCTTGACAGAGAACAGCACCAAGTCCATTGCCGCAAGCATCACTCTCAATAGTGAAGGGCTTGGAAAAATCAAGCATAGCTAGAACAGATGTAGTACACATAGCTTGTTTTAGTTTATCAAATGCACACTCAGTAGCATGTGTCCATGTAAAAGCATCATTTTTCAATAGAGCAGTTAATGGAGCTGCAATCTTCCCATAATCCTTGACAAACTTGCGGTAGTATTCAGTCAACCCCAAAAAACCACGAAGGCTCTTGAGTGTCTGAGGACGCGGCCAATTGTTCATGGCAGCGATTTTTGCAGGATCCATGCAAACCCCTTCTATTGAGATAATGTGCCCAAGATACTCAACTTCCTTCTATCCAAAAATACATTTAGACTTTTTAGCGTGGAGATGATGGTAAGCGAAAAGTTTCATTACAAGATCCAGATGTTGGAGATGTTCAACCTAGGTTTTACTGTAGATGAGGATATCATCAAAGAATACCATAATGAATTGCAGCAAGTAGGGCCGAAATATTTTATTCATCAAGGCCTAGAATGTGGAAGGAGCATTAGTGAGGCCAAAGGGCATGACCAAAAATTCATAGTGGCCATCATGTGTGCAGAAAGCTATTTTAGGGATATCATCCTCATGAACCCGAATTTGATGATACCCAGAACGAAGATCCAACTTGGAGAAAAATTGAGCACCAAGAAGCTCATCAACAACAGGAATTGGAAACTTATCCTTGATAGTGAGGTGATTAAGTGCTCGGAAGTCAATGCAAAGGTGCCATGACCCATCTTTTTTACGGACGAGAAGAACTGGTGAAGAAAAGGAACTAGTGCTTGGGCGAATAATACCTTTCTTCAGTAAGTCCCAAACGAGCATTTCAATCTCAGTTTTTTGGTGAAATGGGTAGCGATAGGGCCTGATGTTGGGAGGAACACTTCCAGGAAGGAGCTGAATATGATGGTCCTCTAGCCTTGAAGGTGGCAATCCCACTGGTTCAGCAAAGACACCAGTATATCGATCCAGAATTTGTTGTAGATCCAAAGGAGTAGTGGAGACCACTGATGGTTGCATCTAAATGGAATGGATCTGAGCGATGACACCATGTGAATTCTTCTTAAGGATTTTTTCCATGCGATGTGAGATGATGATGCCGAGAGACCGTAGTTGTAAGACTATCAATGTGTGTTTTTGTCCATTGGAAGAAAACTGCATCCAAAGTTTGACAAAATCCCATAAGATGGGGCTAAGTGTGCATAGCCATTGAGCGCCCAAAACCACATCACATCCGCCTAAAGTCAAGGAAAACATGTCAGAGTGCAGGTTATAATCTCCCATAGATATACGCACATTACGACACTTCCCTTTGCAAGGTAAGGTGCCCCCATTAGCAACGATGACTTCAAAGTTGGAGCAAGGATGGATAAAACAATCAACCTGTTTGGAGATCCGAGGGTCAATGAAATTATGAGTGCTACTAGAATCAATGAGTATTGTAAGAGGAAGCTTCTTGAAGTAACCCCTGACCCACATGGTTTGGGTGGTGGTGATTCCAGCTAAAGCATGGAGAGATATCTCTGGCTGGTCATCCTGAGACGGAGGGTCAAAAGGCAGCTCTGGAATGTCGACCTGAGCATCCATTGTATCTGGAGATTCTTCACCAATTTCAGAGGCAAGCGGAGAATCCATATCCAAGAGATAGAGCTTTTGCTGAACACATCTATGTCCTCGAGTGAATTTCTCATCACAATTATAACAAAGCCCTTTTTCTCTGCGTGCCTGCATCTCAGTTTCAAACAAATGCTTGATAGGAGTTGGTCGAGGAGCTGGTGGGATGGGAGGTCGTTGAGAACCCATATTTCAAAAGGGAACAAAAGTGGGTTTAGAGCACTGTTGGGATGCAATCTTGTCTTCTACTAACTTAGCCAACCCCACGTCTTCCATCATGGTGTTGGGACATAACATTTTGACCTCAGAGTAGATTGCATCCTTTAGATCACTGATAAAACAACTTTGGTAGAAGTCATAAGGCAATCCTTCAGTGTGGTTGGCTAGTTTCTCAAATTCAGTTTGGTACTCTCTCACAGTGCTAATTTGGCGAAGTTTAGTGAGGGCTCCTGTGAAGTCATCAAAAGCACTGGGACCAAATCATTGCAAAAGGAGCTGGCAAAAATATGTACATTTTGGCTCTTCATGACCCTTGATGTACCAACGGTACCATTGAAGAGCTTCCTATTCCAAATGAAAGGATGCAAGTGGAACTTTGTTAACATCAAAAGTATTATGTAGACTAAAATACTATTCTGCACGATATATCCATCTAGTCGGATCAGTACCATTGAAGCGAGGAAAATCAAGCTTCGGACCACGGAAATTGCTGGAAGAAGAGAACCCATTGTCTGATAAAGACTCAGACTGTCATTTGTTGTTCATGGCTGAATGCTCAAGATGGAGGCTGAGAAATTTTTCATCAAGATCCTGGAGTTTGGCTTGGATGGCTGCAAGTGCTTCTTCCATGGTTTTTGCTCCTGCGTGAGTGACAACCATAACTAGGAGTTTTTTTTGTTTTGGTTGATTGGGTAGAAAAAAAGAAACAGAAATTGTTTCAATAAAGGAAAATCTAGATTTGGGAAAAAATCTGAAGGGTAATTGGGGTTTGACTAGGTTTTGGACACTGTCGAAGGGACAAGGAAGCAGAAAAGGAGGATTTCAGAAGTGGGGTGAAAGAATGGGAAAATTTGGTAGAGAGGGACAAAGAAGCAGAATTAGGAAAGGAACTCTGTGGTAAAATTTGAAGGTGATTGGGTGAAATCCGAGGAAGTTATGGCAAACCCTAAAAATAGACAAATGTAGGATTTCGGGCTTTGGGAAGTGGAATTTGGGATAAGGTCCTCAGGAATGAAATATGCAGAATGTGATTACAGGGGTTCTTGGAAAGTTTGAAGGGAAACAGAGTGAAAACAAGGGAGATATGGAGCAGCTACGCCACGGAAGGAATATGAAATAGATGGATCTGCAACAACGCAGAAGTGATCAGAAATAGAGGGATCTGAAACGGTGCCGAATGGATCAAAAAAGGCTAGATCTGAAATAGATCTGAAACGGCTGGATCTGGAATGGCTTTCAGAATGGATCTGAACGGCTGGATCAGAAATGGCCCAGTAGTGATCAGCAACAATTCAGTTGAAAATAGATATGGACCCTAGGTATGTGCAGCTTCCTAATAGTTCAGGGGTTTCACTCGGCCACCAATGATGTCTGACAGCTTGCGTATTGGGGAAGTACCCCTCACTCTACGGCTCAGGTAAAACTGATAACCGCTTTGCCACAAACGATAACTCTTGGTTTACTTCACGGGTGGGAACTAGTCAATCAGGTAGGGGTCATTTCCCTTTTCGCTGGCAGGTCCTCTCAATGGGCCAGCTACTTTGGGGTTCCTGTGGTACTCCTCACAATGAGTTTTAGGGCTTATGCCCAAGTACTTCCCACAGTTAAGCGGATAGGGATTATTCCCAGATCCAAACTTGCAATAGATGCAAAAAAAAATGGCAGAAATTCCACCCAACGTGCCCAAGAAAGTGCTCTGATACCAGATGTGGAGAACCTGTAATAATTAATAAGAATATGCGAAATAGCATAAATGATAGAACTCAGAATCACTTTTATTGATCGCGGACCACTTCGAGGGGGAAACCTCCTTTGAGCAAGCTCAATACAAATAACTTCACGGTGCCTTCATAGGCCTCAACACACACTTATATACTAAGTCTAGGCGCCAATACTATGGGTCAAAACCATGGGCCAATACAAACTATGGATCAACAATACTATGGGCGACTTACAAAGCATATGCCCCAAACAACAATAACACAACTATGGATCAACAAATACTATGCGATGACTTACAAAGCATATGCGTCCAACAACAATATACTAACAAAGTAAAGACAATGGTTCCTAACACCAATAAATATGTTCTCAATGACAACAGGCTTAATTTAAATATCCACTTGAATGGTGGGAGATATTTTGGCCATATCACCCTCCTCAAAGGCATATGGAGTAGGAATTGGGTTCCTAAACCAATCAACATTTCCTAGGGAAATAAAATCATTTTATTCAATGGTAGATTGGTTTGAAGACTTTCCTTCCAACAAGGGTTCCTACAAGAGGAAATATGTGTGATAATTCATATCATCCCATGGGAATTTAGGGTTGGTAAGGGTTTCAATAATTTTCTCATCGCTTCAAGAGGTGGAAATAGAAAGGTATGAAGGGTCCATGACTATGGGGGTTGATGTGGAGAGAGAAGAGGTTGAAGAGGATATCTCACTAGAGGAAAAAATTTAATGAATGAAAATCATTTCTTCATAGGATGGGGTGGGTGGAGGTACCTCTTCGATAATGGTGACCTGGTATTCATGGGATCTACAATGGATGTCAACCAAGTCTGCGTGAAACTTTTGGATATTAGTGAAATGGTGCAAGTAGTGACCATAAAATACAAAACACCACACACTTGTGGTTAGTAGACAATTCCTTATTGCACTATTAACACTAAATTCTTCCAAGAAACTACCATGAATAGGATCCTCTCTTAGGCCATGACACGTATGTCTACAATTCAAGCATTGATGAGGAACAACTAGATCAAAACCAAAAAATATAGCCTAGGAAGATCAAGGATTTACACTAGGAGATCTAACATCATCAAAGGATGTCTCTCGACAAGAAGCTTCTACAAATGCATTGCGCTAGACTAGATTGCATGCCAAGGATGATATCACAATACTAGTAGATCGAATCCTATCTATGAATCGAGGTGGTTTTTTTTTTGGGGGGGGGGGGTGTTAGGAAAGTGACTAGGAGCAAATGACCCTCTTACTAGGTTACATCTAGAAATTTCATAGTCCTAATCTAAGCCAAGGATATCCACTTAAAATTGAACAATGTCAAAATAATTGACATGGAGACCAAGAATGAACTCAACCCATAATTTTTGAAGAAAATACAAGGGAACCTCCTTATTATTGTAGGAAGTTTTATCAAATACCATAAATAATCAATCCATCTAGTTTTTTTTCCATGGTTGGAATGTGCACCTATCCATGCAAAACACTTCTTTCTCGGATTAGGTGGTTGGTTGGTTCTAGGGTCAATGAACAACTGATTATTTGGTTCTATTCACTTTTTGTACCTCTTCCTTACTAATTCTACTTGAGTAAAACTCTCTCATCCTATCCCCATAGTTAGATATATCATATAATTGGTCATGAGAATGGCCAATGAAGAAAATATCTTGTCAAGGGAAGTGGATAGTGGTAGGAAAGATGGTTCTCTTATGTTCTTAAGTTCCCCAATTAAGTTTCTAAGATCATCTAAACTCTAATGTATTTCAGTGTATGGTTCTTGTGGGGGTTAGGGTTTTGGTTTGAATTTTGATCATGTTTTTACACCATCTTTGTGGAATAAGAATTGCAATTTTAAAATAAAAACAAAATTTTAAAAAATATGAAAATTTATAAAATATAAAAAATATAAAATTGGTAAGAAAAATAAAACTTACCTACAAATGCTCCCTGATAATGGATTACTATAGCTCCATGACACTATATATCCTACTAGAATGCACTTGCATTTGTTGGAGACTTAGAAATCACTCTCGGTCTTCAGAGGAACGAATAAAAATAAGAAATCAACCCTTTTTTTGTTTATAGATAGAGGAATGCACACATGTTCCTATTGGAATATTAAAAAACCCACCTATACCATTTTAGTCTTAAGATAAATTAATTAATCACTTATGATTAATTTCCTGAGTTTTGACTAGGTAAAATAGGTCGGTTTTGTCTTTTAGTGTACCACTTTCCATCCTAAGTCACTAGGGCACACTTGAGGAAATTATGGATGATATTTCATTGGATTCTATCTAATTTCTTCCCATTTCTGGTTTAGAAGGTGCTTTCCTGATTTAGTTAGCTTTGTCCTGTTTTTTCTGCTTTCTAGTGGAAAAGGTAAAGCTAGTCGACTTAGAAACTTTTGCCACTTGACCAATTCGACTTCCATATCATAAATTCTCTCTTAAATCCATCATTACATTCCATTTAACTCACTCATCAGCTTCCATACCATACTTAGCAAATTTGTGAGCCGCCAGGCTAGTTTTGGAAACTGCTTTTGCCACCTAGGGGTTTTTTTGTCTTTTCTAAGCCATTTCTTTTTGTCCTTTCCAATTTCCTCCAAGGAATTTGATTTTCTCCATGGAAGACGTATTATATATTTTTATCATATTGATGAATAAAATACAAAGTGTTTTCCATAATTTATCTTCTCTATTCTTCTTCTCTCATTGTCTGAAATATTCCATATGAAATTGCCTTATGAATCTAGATCTTAGCAATTGAAAATCTCACATGGTATCAGAGATAGCTTGATTCAAAGCAATTTCCAAGAGTGTTTTTTTAAGGGTATTTCCATCAACAAGAGCGCATCAGTATGGATAAGAAAGAAGCCAAAGCTGCGACTCTCACTCCCTTCAATTTCTTTGACTGGAAGGCACATATGATCATCCAACTTCGGAGCAAAGGATTGTATAGAGTCACTATGGGGCTTGAAACTAAGCTAGGAAATGTTGCATTAAAATGAAAATGGTTTAATAGGATTGATGGAGCTTATGGGTTACTTTGTCTCTCTGTATCTCCAGATATTCTATTCCATATTGATTTTCTATCCACTCCAAATCAAGTGTGGACAAAGAAAGAGTCTCTCTTTGGAAAACAGGACGAGCTCAGAGGTAATTTATTGGAGATTGAGCTGATCTCACTTAGTCAAAGTAATTTTGATTCAATGGAGTATTTCATCTCAAAATTCAAGAACCTGGTGCTTCAACTCAAGCAATGTCACATAGATAAGAAGGATGAGCAGTTAATCCTTACCATTCTGTCAAAACTGAGCTCTTAATACTTAGTATTTGTGTCTACTGTTCATACCATGAGACTTGCAGTTCCCAATTGGAAGATGCCAAGCTTGGATTCATTCATTGATTCGCTCACTAAGGAGAAGGACAAGCTGGTCCAAATGAGGGATCTAAAACCCTCCAAGTACTTTGCACTTGCTTATCATGGAGCAAAGAGTTTCAAGAATGAAAAATCCAAACAAAAGATACTGTTAGATAAAGAGGATTCTAATGGAGATTCCAAATCCAAGAAGATGAAGAAGGAGAAACCCACATTTTATTATTGCTGCAAAGGCACTCATCCTGAGAAATATTGATTCAAAAATAAATTGGACATCATGCCCAAGATGCTTGAAGAGCATAACATAGATGTTCTTGACTTTGCAAAGAAAGAACAAGGCAAGCTTGTTGTAGAACAAGAAAACTGTTTCCAAGCCTCTCCCAAAGGTAATCATGCTTATTATTTGAGTACTAGAGTGAAAGATAATTATTATGTCTCTGATTTTGATTCACATTCTGATATATCATAATCATAAACCTCCACTTCTTCCTTGGTACAGTCTTCAATCAGTTCATCCAAGTCTACTCTCAAAACTAGTCATTTTTTACTAGCTTATGAAAGGTATCTCCACGTCCATTCAAATATTTTAGATTCTGATTTTGAAGATTATATACAGTCTGATATGCAGGTCATGACACCTCCCACACCATTTTCCCAACCATTGGATGCGCAAAATACCGTACAACCCCCAAGTTCTCCAGTTAAGAAACTACACAATTCTATGTTTTCCTACACTGTGTCACTTGCCTCTGTTTCCCTTTTGTATTTAATATCTTTCATTGGTTGGAAATCCATGTTTTTGGACATCATTGGACTGATATTTCACAAATATGGATCTGACCCCATCACTCATGGTTCAAAAGTCAAGTCCTAACACTCTCCAAGATTGCTCAGTTATCAGGTTGACCTAGTTTCTCACACTTTTCCTACTGAAATTATGTTCGATCATGGAGACTCCACATATTTATTGGTTGCTTCTCCATATGAATCACATTCTGGTATTTTAGAGCTGCATGATCTCATTTTCAATATCACAAAGTTTCTACATCAGTTTGAGAAGAAGGTACAAGAACTAGTGCACCACACTGCAGCTACAGAAGAAATTGATCATGTTGAGTTCATTGTTTCTCCTTGGGCAGGAGTATGCATAGATCTTATTTACATCATTGATTATGTTTTCATATCTGATTATGACTATTACAACAGCAAGAAAAATTCGTATGATGCTCCTCCATCATCAGAAGATGAGCTTCATGGAGCTTCTACACATGATTCTTGCCTACATCACATTGATGCACTGATGTATTATCATGACATCCACAATATCTTCATCAAGCCTGTTACTCAGAAGTATCCCATTCAGCTCATTCAGATCCTACAAATGAGAAACAAGACAGTATGAAGACATCAAGCATGTTCATTTTTTAGGGATGGTTTTGTTCCCATGAGGTTTTCCCTGTTTCCTCGGTTTACATGGACTAGTAATTTATGTATTGAGGTGACCATAAGCCTTGTTGCTTGGGACCTATATTTATGAATTATTATTATTATTATTATTATTATTATTTTCATCACATAAATTCAGGCTTAAGGGGGGGTGTCGGAATATTAAAAACCCACCTATACCATTTTAGACTTAGGATAAATTAATTAATCATTTATGATTAATTTCCTGAGTTTTGACTAGGTAAAATAGGCCAGTTTTGTCTTTCAGTGTACCACTTTCCATCTTGAGTCACTAGGGAACACTTAAGGAAATTATGGATAAGATTTGATTGGATTCTATCTGATTTCTTTCCATTTCTGGTTTAGAAGGTGCTTTCTTGATTTAGTTAGCTTTGTCCTGTTTTTTCTACTTTCTAGTGGAAAAGATAAAACTAGTTGACTTAGAAACTTTTACCACTTGACCAATTCGACCTCCACATCATAAATTATTTCCTAAATCCATCATTACATTCCATTTACCTCACTCATGAGCTGCCATACCATACTTATAAAATTAGTGAGCCTCTAGGACAGTTTTGGAAACTGCTTTTGCCACCTAGGGGATTTTTGCCACATAAATGGCCCAGATTAAGTAGAAGGAATGAGATCTACAATGGAGATCCTCTTATGATAGATGAGGACATTTCAAGGACAGAAACATAATTATAGTGAAAAGTCAAATTAAGTTGAGGAACTTAGATCAACAACTAGCAATGGATTATGGTATTTGGGAAAATGGTTGGAGGAGAGGTAATGCATGTCACATACCCAAAATCTGAGCATTTTATGTTGTGAGAAAAACATTATGCTAAAGTTATTGTAAATTTTTTTATGATTATTGACCAAGTGGGGTCAAGGATGACTGTAATTAAATACTCTAATATTTTTTTTATTTTTAATAATTAAAAGAGGAGACAAATATCCAAAGGAGACTGTTAAAGAGTGTTCACTGACCCACTAGGAGGAATGAATTGGGGTGGAGAGCAAATGGACAAGTGGCAGCTTCTTCATTCACTTCGAGTTGTTGTAGTTCGCAAATTCCCTATTTTTGTGGTCATGTTCCCCAAGAAAGTGGAACAGAGCAGGTGGCTCAATAATTATTGAAAACTGACCAAAGACCTAGGCACTCTATACATCCATTGAATTGAGCAGGTGGCTCATTATTCACTATTCATTATTCTATTCTTTTCCTTGTGACATTCTGAGTTATCAAATAAAGGTGGGAGTGCACAAGAGATTCGATGAGGGGAAGGCTAGGGTGAATGCTAGAGTAAGACTGTAGGTGAAAGAATACTGTTGAGTGAGGCTATTATACTGTTGATTACAGAAAGTTAAGAGTACTACTGAGTTGCAGAAAAGTTAAGCTTGCCTCCACACAATATCTTCATCCTGGTGGTTCAGTGAACAGGCTCAAGGGTCCTAAGGCAAGTAACATTGGTTGTCTTCAGGAAAAGGTTGGGTGGAACGGGTTCCTTTGGGTGTTTGTCCCCCTCTATAGTTATCAGGTTCTACTTGTGTTATTTTATTTACTTACTGTTGACCTATTTCCGAATGACTGTGTGTAAATGCAATTATATGTTTTCATTATATCTTAGATATTAGTTAGTTGTTCTAAATTATTGATTTCTGAATTGATAAATTTAACTATACAAATTGAATGAATGGACAGATGATATAGATTGATGAATAAAATTCTTCCCTGTATTTTTCCACCCACATTTAGTGACATACTCTAGTACAGGAAGCTTTTCTTAAGTAGGCAGATTTGAATGATCTCATACAAATAGTATGAAGATGATTCGAAGAGCTTTTCAGATTGATCTCTATAAAATGATAGATGAATAATTTGTCTTAGAAGAATGCTTATTGCTCAAATACCTAGAATGCATCTCTGTATTTATACATTTCTAAACTTTGATACAGTAGGGTTCCTTGCTCAGTATGAAATAGTTTTTCATATCAGAATGTTGTTTTCATGATATACAAATATTCAGGATAAATAATAAACTGTCAATATTAAAAACCTAATTGAAAAATTTACATTATCTCCGCATATACCTTTACACAAAAATTACTTTAAATAAACCAAGATACTG
Source organism: Larix kaempferi (assembly GCA_027924585.1). Lineage (NCBI taxonomy): Eukaryota > Viridiplantae > Streptophyta > Pinopsida > Pinales > Pinaceae > Larix > Larix kaempferi. The sequence goes on from BSBM01000299.1 coordinate 61,947,422, forward strand.
ATTTTGATGCTATTAAGTTATACAATCATGAAAATAGAAGCAGTATATTTCTATCGAATTTTATAGAACAAATATGAAATAAACAGGTATAATGTACAGAGTTCATGTCTTCTGATAGAAGCACGATCTTTATATATCTCTTGAACTTACTAGCTAAACTATACATGTATCTTGTTTATAAACCAGATACAACATAAACACTAACTTGAAACAGAGTTTTGGAACAAACGCATTCACAATTAAATACAACTAATAAACATTACAAGTTTAAAAAATAGTCAGGGTGAAACCCTATGACTAGTTTATAGACTTTAAATAAATTCTATGGTTAGGGCCGAACCCCTATAGTCTTCACAAACTATAAAATCAATGAACATTGGAATATCAATAACCCTGTAATGAGTTACAATCGCAACTAAGTATTAAAATTTATCAACAGTATCAAATGACAGTAACTTTATAGTTAGGGTTCATCAAAATACAAGCACATTTAGACAGAGCTCGATGTCATCCATCGAGGTCATAGTTTCCATAACAATCGATGAACATCATGAGAATTCATTCAAAGGAAATGGTTACGGGTTTGAGTCTCCTGAATGAGTTCGCCCAGCCATAAACTATATATAAAATAATTGTAGATTTATATTCTGGACAGGGTTTAGGGTTTTAAAAACCTGTAGGAAACAAAACTAGTAACATTGCAAACTCTGAAAACATAACAGTAGAAGTTAAACGTTGAATTCTAGTTAGGGCTTGGCCCAAAACATTTAATTTTCATCAGTTAAACTATCGAATCAAACTCTTCCCTTTAGCTTAGTTAATATAATGTTTTCCAAATATTAATGCCAAACCAAAGTGTAGCAAGACACATTAATTTTCAATAGCACAGAGTTTCCTGTGGGGCTAGTTGTACGCCCAAAACAAAGAGACTAAACTCACAACTGCTAAGTTCGAAACTTACCAAGACTTCACAATTCATTTCCAAGCAAAAGTAGAAACTTATATTTTATTCTTTTAAACCAAAACAGAGAGCACACGAGCCATGGCTCCAGGGTTTCAACCCTGTTATTTTACAAATATTTTCCATATGGCTCCAACACTTAAACAATGGACACAGTGAAATCAAATGTATTATGGTACCCTCCTTTATTTTACAAACTGGCATCAATGCCAAAAACACCACCATGAACACACAGGTAGGACAAGAGTCACGTTGAAGGGACTGCCTGAGGCTTACCAAGGCTTACGAACAACATTTCATAGGTTCATTCACATCCTTCTTCAGTTAGGAGTTTGGCCGAGAAGCAGCCCTAGCACTCAAACAAAACAACATAGGGTTCAGTTTCTTCTAAAGAAAATAAATAACACATTTCACACTAGCGTTTTTATAAGCATTAACATCAACTTACCATTCAGAAGCCGAAGATGACGAGGTTCCACTATCAAAACCCTGGGAGGCGCTGGACATTTTCAAAACCCCGATTATGTCGAGAGCCTGTCGGCTCCTCCAGCAACAATGAAAAATCAAAGAGTTAAACGACGAAGGTGGTCAGTCAATGCATGGCTAGGGTTTTACCTAAACCCTACGTCCATCACATGGACCCTGCCAGCAGGCTCTCCACTACTGGATCGTTCAAAAGAGCATTTAATTTGTAACCCTGACATGATACAATTACACCTTCTAGTGAGGAAATCCACTAAGGCTCGAATAAGTATGCTCGCATATAGTCATAAACCATATTGAAACCAAATGCCTCTATGAATCCATTTTACAATCTTAGTCTATAGTTTCGCTTAAGCATTTAAAATGCTATTACAAAATAGTTAAAAAGTTTTAATTTGCAATGTAAACCTATAGTTGTAAATTGATCATATTATAATCATATCACTTAATAGGTATAATATAAGATGAAATAGTATTGGAACCTTTTCAATACAAGTCTATAATAAGCCTATTTTAATGAAAGTGGAAGACACCAAGATAATGGTGGTAACCATGGTATAGCCCCAGTTGTAACACAATATTATCGTAATCAAAATCCTAGCTAGGGTATGTATTACCCTATGCGTTAAGTTAAGCTCTCTAATGCATGCCAAGAACGTAGAATCTAGCATGATAAATTTAAAGATAGAATGACGTACACTATTTTAAACCTTCGATTATCAACTCGTAAAAACCTGGAAGTACATTATTACCTGCAGAATTGTTTAGGATCAAAAGGTGCGTTAGCTAGTTATTAGCTAAGTAAGCCTTGGGGAACCCATAGGACCCCTTCAACAAAAGAAAGAAAAGGGTTAGAAAGCATACTCATTTCTACATGAAACCGTACAGTTATAAAATAATGTCAATCTCGAATTTAACTCATGCTAAGCGATGAATGCTTTTGGACAAAGAAGATAGATGCATTTATTCAACGGTAGTTACGACAATAATAATGAAATTATAGTTTTACAACATTACGACACATTTAAACAATGGACGTCTAATTATAAACAAGCATGATTCGTCGTTTTAAACATAACTACTATGTTATTTAATTTTTCATTAACATTTGTTTCGCATAACAAGTTTTAGAATTAATTACTGCACAGAAAATTTTTAAATTTTTGTGAATTTTTGGGGATGTTACAATGCACCTACCATGAACAATCCATATTGAATCGAGAAAAATAAATCAACAATTGGCAATGCATCATGATGTTTTGGGAAAAGGTTTGAGGAGAGAGAATGCATTTACCACTAATGACCTAGATTAAATTGGGAAAAGTAGATAGATGGTTGATAATGCATCACGGAAATTGGTAAAAATGATGGAGGAGAGAGAATGTAGTTGTTTTGAATGGAGTAGATTAAATTGAGGAAAATAGATCAAAAACTAGCAATCCAGTATGGTGGTTGGGGAAATATGTTCAAGGAGAGAATTAATTTTTGCAAACGATGAGGATTTCTTCAATGGATAATATCAGCAACCCATGATCAGGATACTGCTTGTGTAGGTGGAACATGTGAGCAAGTTATAGTTGACATGGAAAGAATCGAGGATGAATCGCATGCATTAGGTGGACACCAATGCCACATGATCATAGGACATGTTTCATGCCACCATAGCTTATAAAAATGAAGTATGGAGCCAAATTTTGGCCATAATTTCCCATTATATGAATTAAGATCAAGGTGAAATTTAAATTGTCGTTCCATGGTGATGATCTGCATAAAAGTGTCAGTGAGGACTAGTTTGTGGATTTAGCACAACAATTCAAAAAGATAGAAAAAAATAATTTTTAGTGGACAAGGTAGTAATTTAAGCCAACGATTCTATTGGCGATGAATTTTTGGAAATATGGAATATTAGTATGGATGAAGAAACATAGTTGAGTGTTTGGATGAATTCTAAAGAGTTTGGACTAAAACAAAAGAAATAGGAGAAAAACCATTATTTTCGAAGATTTTGGGCAATTTTAGAAATTGTAAATGGAGGAAAAGTTACCTAAGACACCAAATTTGGAAAATATTTCATCAAAATTTTATCTTATCAATAATCTAGACAATTTTATCATAGTTATTTTTTTTAATTTTCCATTGTTTGAAAGATGGTGATGAATTTTTGGAAATATGGAATATTAGTATGGATGAAGAAACATATTTGAGTGTTTGGATGAATTCTAAATAGTTTGGACTAAAACAAAAGAAATAGGAGAAAATCCACTATTTTCGAAGATTTTTTGGCAATTTTAGAAAATGTAAATGGAGGAAAAGTTACCTAAGACATCAAATTTGGAAAATACTTCATCAAAATTTTATCTTATTAATAATCTAGATAATTTTATCATAGTGATTTTTTTTTTAATTTTCCATTGCTTGAAAGATGGCAATTTTAGCCAATTTATAAGTTTGGAAAAATGAAAAAAATCAAAAGTTGACAATTTCATATTGATCTAGAAAGTGACTTGAGTATTAGATCAATGCTATGGAAGTTTTTGAGTGCTCACAATCATACATACTATAAATTCCACCAAAAAAACATTTTTTGGTTCTCGCTACATTTTCATTCTATAGGTGGCAGAAGTTGATCTTCAACATTGATAACACTAGTGAGAAAAGTGTAGCAAATGGGCATAAATTGTAATTTCTAAGAGTTTTTTTTTAGTTCCAAACTAGAAATTGAGCTTGAATATAGTCAATGAAAATATATTTTAGACGATAATAATTTTGGTTGATCACTATTTAGAAAGACACCATTAATTTTTTCTAAAGATTAGAAGAATATAGCCTCCAAGCTTGATTAGACAAGACAATTGTCATGTGGGTGACCCCAAAGCCTATTAAACTTGAGAAGAGGAGTATAGGATGATATATTAGCATATAACGGATGAGGAAATAGCTAAGGAGAATTTTGTATACATCATTATGGTGCTTGAAAAATGGGGTAGAGGAGCAGTTCGATGGGTAAAATTATGGTAGTCCAAGGTAGTCATGGTAAACAAAGTATATCCTTGGCTAGAGTAGATGCAATGCATTGAATAATCATAATATGTGTAGATAATACATATGGAAGTCATTATCATTGTAGTTTTTTTATGGTGCAACGAAGTAATAATGACATGTATAAAGAGTTTAGAGTATACCCATAGATAGAAAACAACATCATTATGTATAAAGGAGGATGCAAGTCTTGAAAAGCATATAAATAATCAAATGCAAATAATTAATAAAGGATTGCAAAGCATGATTGCCTAATAAAAAGGCCATGGAGAACCTGGCTTATAAAGGAAATTTGCCAAGAAAAGGAGAGCATGCACTTCATGCCATGTGATGGGTGAACCATATATATGTATGCTTGGAAGGGTTATCAGATATGAACCAACAACTTATACATGTAGGATGTGAAGAAAAGTTTTAACTTCCAATCACTTGGATGACATAAATGGTGGAATAAATCAATCCATTATGTGGATTTGCCTTTCTAGTGAGAGTGGAAATTGGTGAAGGATTCTCCATGGAATGAAAAGAAAAATTCTAGAGTTAGAGTAACATTAGAAACAACTAGAGATATGGGCATGTGAACCAACCAGAATCCACCCCAACCGAATATGAACCAACCCAGTCCACCTCTCAACTTTTAAACCCTGACCTCCACCATTGCTAAACTCAACCAACAACTAACCAACTAGAAAAATAAGTTTTCCAACTAGAAAAATGAGTTTGATTTTTTGAGCTACGATGGTTTCACATTGTGCATTCGATTCATTTAAATACTGCACCTTACAAAAATATCATAGTACAAAGGTTGCATCAATATTTTGAGTCTATGTCACCTGGACATAATCACACTTCCAAGTATAGTAACATTAGAAACAACTAGAGATAAGGGCATGTGAACCAACCAGAATCCACCCCAACCAAATATGAACCAACCCAGTCCACCTCTTGATGTTTAAACCCTGACCTCCACTATTGCTAAACTCAACCAACGACTAAACAACTAGAAAAATAAGTTTTCCAACCAAAAAAATAAGTTTGATTTTTTGAGTTATGATGGTTTCACATTGTGCATTCGATTCATTTAAATACTGCACCTTGCAAAAATATCATAGTACAAAGGTTGCATCAATATTTTGAGTCTATGTCACCTGGACATAATCACACTTCCAAGTATAGTCAAGGAAAATTGACACCATATCTTAAGAGGAAGGGATTTTTGGGAGTTGTCAGCTTTTAAATCTCAATTGTGGTCCAACTATGGAGAGATCGATTGGTAGTATGTGTTGCAAAGTTGGATTACCCATTACAACATTTTCACCATTGGATCCACAAGAGATCTAAGGACCGGGTTGATAATGGGATTCCTTTGAAGCTTTGACCATATTTAACAATAAAAATCCCACTCACTATAAAAAAAAATTAGAATCAATGATTCATAATGCCAAGTGACATCCTAAGAACTTTGGAAGAACAAAGTGATGCTTGGCCTTTGACAACATAACAAATTATCACAAGAACACCAACGGGGATTCCGCATCAACTCTCACCGACATAGATTAGCTAGCACTTCAATAATAAGGAACTAAAGTGATTGGCATTTCAATTGTTTTAAATCTTCCATATAAATAAATTGTTATCTTGAAATTAAGATGAGATTTTAACCTTCTATTAAAATTATCTATAAAATAGATATTTTAATTTTCTTAGAATTGATCCTCTATTATTATAATAAATTGAAATGACTTATATTTAGGATAAAACAACTTAACATCTATTTCATTATATTGTTTTAATATATATTATATTTATTGTGTAATTAAATAACAAAATTTATTAAAAATATATATATATATATATTAAATAATCATTAACTTCAAAAAAAAATTAAAATTAAAATTATATTCAATCAATTTAATTAAAAAATATTTAAATAAATTCAATCAATTTAATGACTCCATTCAAAATGTTCCATTGATAGATTAATCATATATAGCGTCATTGAATAATGACTCAAACCATTAAAAAGCCATGTCCCAAAAGCCAAAAAGCCCACACTTTCTAGAAATTAATTATTTGTTAAAATAAAATAAAAAGATATTTTACTTTGTGAATATAAATGATTATCATATTGAAAAATAACTATGAGGGCATGGGTCCTTTTGTTATTTTTGCTCATATTTCAATTATAAAAAGATATTTTACTTTACGAATATAAATTATTATCCTATTGAAAATTAGCTATGAGGGCATGGGTCCTTTTGTTATTTTTGCTCATATTTCAATTTTATAAGTTATTTTTAATATTTTGTTTTTTTTTTATTTTTCAACTTTATAAGTCACCTTTTTTCAAAGGGAATAGGTTTTTTGAAATCTTTATCACCTTTTACAATATTTTATTATATTTTTCATTTTTCAATTTAACAAGTAATTTTTTTTTTCAAAATAATTTTATTTTATTTTATATTATATTATTAAAAAAAAATATATACAAATAAGATATCGATAACCAACATACGAGTAACAAAACACTTTTTTCAAAAAGTATAGGTCCTTTGAAACATTCATCATTTTTTATAGTATTTTGTTTTTTTTTTCAACTTGACAAGTTACTTCTTTTTTTCAAAATCATTTTATTTTTTTTCAAAATCATTTTATTTATATTCTATTTGATTATTATTAAAAATATATATATACAAATAAGACACCAATAACTAGCCAATGTTAAAAAAAAGTGTACAATGAAAGTTACAAAATACCATGAGGTTATTACCACATATTTTCCATACAAACATATATTTATATTATACATTTCTTCACATGACACCACTGTTTATTAAAAAGTACATTACAATAATTATGGCATGGCTGTGTTGATTTTTAATTTAACTAAATAAGACATTGAAAAATATTTTTTAATAACATTTTAAATAGTGAAATGCTTCGCAGTTTAGTATAAAAAATCGAAAAAATAAATTAATGTGTAAATCCATAAACTAAGTCCAATGTTTTAATCTCAAATGAAACTTTGGTAATACCAAAACTAAAAAATTAGCACCCAAATTGCTTTGGTGTCTTGGAGGAAACAACTAATATGTTAAATACTTGAGATTTGAGAGTACTATATCATACACAATATAGTCTAATTCGATTAGTAGTCACCTAATATGATATGTTTCAATTAATTTAGCAATTCCAGGCAGCTCCCAACCCTAACTCTTAGCGGTTGGTAAAGACTCGTTGTTCTTCATGCCTTCAGAAATAACTTGCAAATTTTATGCCAGATTTCTGCGTCAGGTTGATTGTTTTGTAAAGAAGTCTTGGCCTCCTCGCTTTTCTTCTCCTGAAAACAAAGCAAAACAAGTATGGTATCAATCTCCTGAGTATTTTGTGTATTTAAAACCGCATGATAATCCAACCATCCTAACTTTGATACTGCTTTTGCTGCAAATTGCACAGGGCGGTAATATAAGTCCCCAGATTTCCTTTTTTAAAACCTGAAAGAATAGAAGTAATGAGAAGAAACACAAGTATGGACAACTGCTGGGCTTACTGTTACTTACTTCGATTAGATTCTTATCAATAAGGACATCTATGAGGTTGAACAAAATGTCGCTGGTATATTCTGGATGGCCTTGGATGCCCAGTATGTTATCACCCAGAGAAAACATCTCAATGTCTGTTTTCCCTGAAGAAGCCAATATCTCTGCTCCCAAAGGAACTTTATACACCTGTTCAACAGTTCTGTTACTGAGAATGCAAAAATAACTCAACATCTATAGTGTTCCAGAGAATGAGTTCATACAGATTGCAAATGCAAAAATCTCTCTGAAATGAAATGAAGAATACCTTGTCTTGATGGCACTCAATGATACTAAGCTTAGAAGGGATCTCCAAACCCGAATACCTTGTCGACAACTTATCAAAAACTGTAATTTTCGTCAAGCCAATATCCCATCCAACTGATGCTCTTCCAGTTTTTCCTCCCAGAGCTCGACACAAAACCTGCTTGAGATAGAAAAAGAAACCTGCGAGTAATTATGTATCAATGAGGAAATATGTTATCCGTGTTGAATCCAGCCAAGTTTAATGTTGTTGAACTGGATCACTTTCAAGTTTCAACGTACAGGGCAAGAGCATGATTAATGGATTGCAAGGATTTCTACATGCATGCAGTTAAATCTAAATCAATACAAAGAATGAGAGAGTAGGAGTAGGAGTAGGGGTTGCTGACCTAACAATTAGCCAGAGATTTTAAGCTTTAAAAATATAGAGCATCAGCATCAGAAAAACTTCTTGTAATTGCTAGAATGCTATCAATTTATAAAAAAGCAACTAATTTTATGTTTAAGGTGAATAGACAGTCTAATTGAATCGTGAAGTAAGAAAAACAGCAAAAAAAACTTGTAAATGCCCCATCTTATCAAAATACTGTGTATTTAGCTATTTTAATTGAAAGATCCAAAAGAAACCCAAACCCAATTTTATCAAAAGTAATCCTTTGATTAAGATGCTGCCTTTAATGGCGACTGATGAGATTGGAACATTTGTCCTTTATCGACAATCAGCCCCAGACCCAGTTCGACAGCAATTTATTCCGACAGCTTTATCGCCTGTCACATTCTGCAAGGGCACCAATTGTTTTTTTGCGTTGTTCGCATTAGGAAATCAAACCAATTGCTTTTGTTTTTTATTTCATGCGTTTCATTGCAAGCCTTGAATGTCCGCATCTTTTATCACCTGTAACATTACTGATAGATATCTAATGGTTTGTGAAAGTCGATTTGTCATTCAGCTTTCAGCTTTCAGATCAAATGCAAACCCCCGGAATAGCTCTTACCGGTTCAAAACTTCAAACTAAAAAAAATATTTAAATTTTTTTATCCTTGAATTTAAATTTTTTTAACCTTGAATAGACATCGGTATGGAGGAAAAGAAGAAGAGAATAACAGAAATGGATTAGATTACCTGGTGGCCGAAGCAGATGCCAAGAACTTTAATGGCCATCGTATTGAGTGTATGCAGCAAATGGCAGAGCTTCAAGATCCAGATATCGTTTCCGTGGGCATCATGCCGGCTTCCGGTAACCACGAATCCGTCATATTTGCACAGATCTTCCATGGCAGGAAACTGGCCATCCACAACTCTGAACAAATCCCAAGATTCCCCTGGCTCGCTCAGCATGTTGGCAAATAAAGTGAAATAACCCCCATATCTTTTCTTCACGTAGTCCTGATCAGGCGCACACAGCAGGACGCCAAATCTTTTCCCCATTCTCACCTCCGGATCTACGAATTCTTCCCCCATTCGATTTCTTCCCGTGCAATCTTTCTCTCCCACCACGAACTAAGTATTCAGAGACTTTGGGAAGAATCTAAAAACCTAAATATGCTTAGCTCGTGGTGTTCATTGCTCAAATCTGCAATGGGTGGGGAAGGCAGCACTAGACGGGGAGATGAGGAGCGTAGAATGAATGCGGAGCTATTTATTTTAATTGCCGGAACGATGCGGCCCTCCGTACCCTCACGCGACCCGTCAGAACAAGCAACACGGGAAACAAGCTCTGAAGAATTTGTTGCATCTGAGATGCGTTGCATAAGAATTATAAGTGCAGAAAGAAGCAGGGAATCCGTTCCCCGGAATGAGCTGTTAGATCAGACAGCACGGAAAGCAAGTTACTGGTATTGTTATGACCGCCGGGACCCACCGGGGGAATTTGGGACGTCTCGTGCAATTGCTAAAACGGATCGTCAGTCTCGTTTTCTTAGTTAACTCTTATTTAGATTAACAGATTTTTTTTAATAACTTTAAGTTAATTTTTTGCTAGTTTATTTGGTTGAGGTGTGGATCTCGTCAAAAAAAGGTTTAGTTCATTTGGTTAAGGTGTAGATCTCGTCAAAACGATGACCTTCATTTCAATTCCTTTTATAAATGAGTTAATGGGGAAAAGATAAGAAAATATCAAAAAAGGTCTCGCCAAAAAAGTAGTTCATTTGGCTAAGGTGCGAGTCTCGTCAAAACGATGACCTCCATTTCAATTTCTTTTATAGATGAGTTAGTTGGGAAAAGAAAGAGCACTAAGTGGGCCTAATGGTTAAGAACATGTGTTATCTCCGAGGAGGTCACAGGTTCAAAACCGGCGGGGGTAGGGTTGCTCCTTGGCCCGCTGTGACAAGGCTTGAAGGGTAGGCGACCCGTAGGACAGAGGCTCTCCCCTGGGATAAAGGGTCTCGAGACGTCTCGGCCCTTGCTGAGTCACAAGTTTCTGGTATATCTAGCTTGCGGGTTGTTGGATATACCCTTGGGAGGTTGTTGTTCCCATGTTTAAAAAAAAAGGTTAGTTGGGAAAAGATAAGAAAATATCTCATTATTATGTAAGATAGGGAAATATCTCAAATCTTTAAACCTTAATTTCAAAGATTATATAATTTAACTTGTTATTGAAGTGGATATGATTGATATGAACTTGTGGAAAGCGGGAGGCTCTATGCATTTGATCTACGTTGTTGTATGGGAAGTCTGGTGTGCCAGAAACAGGTCGATATTCAGGGATCACAAACCTGTTTTGAATTTGGTTCTTGCTAGTATCCGAGCCTGGTACAGAATGAAGGTGGATGCCCTTTCAGCCTCTCTCTGCACTGGATTTCACACTTCGATGAGACTCTTTTCAGTTTCCCACTTGGTTATTTTGACGGTGTTGCACAGAAAAGCCTCTATGGTGCAGGTATGGTCCTAAAGCTTTCACTGGATCACTCCTTTTATCTCCAGCTCCTAGCGGGTAGCGGCACCAATACCAGAGCTGAGCTCTTAGCGCTCTGGGGTCTACTTTGGTTTGCTAAGAGGGAAAGGGAGGATCTGGTTCACATCTTTGGTGACTCTCGGTGCATCATCGACTAGGCTGTTGGGTGGAGTATTATAAGACCTATTCTTCTTTCCCAGTGGCTACATCGTACTCGAAACCTGATTCACCATTTTGATAACCTGTCTTTTCTCCATATCTTTTGTTGTCACAATTCTCTTGTCGATAGACTCTCAAAGTCGGCACTAGGTTCAATGGATGGCCATCTGTGGATCAAGGTAATATATGATTCGGTGGTTATGCGACACTACAGTCTGGACTTAAGCCAATGATTGTATCATTCTGGTGGATGCTATGTATAAAAATATTTTGTTCCTCAGCCTGATACATGCTTTAGTTGTCTTCCTATTTTATTTTGGTAATCTATAGAATGATGCCGATACGATACGTTTCTATGGTCTGTAGGTCGAGGTACTGCCTTGTGAGAAATCTCTTCTTTTTGGCTCTGTGACTGTTGTAATCTTTGACACAACTTTTTCCATTAATAAAAGATTTTTTTTTGGTGATAAAAAAGAACTATGATACTTATCTTCATATAAAGTTTTTTATTAAATTTTTAATTTAGTTCAATCATATTTCTTATAGAATCCTCAATATATAATTTAGAAATTTATAGAGTGAGCGTGGTGCTCCATATCTACCTTCCATTTTTATATATTTGCATAATTTTTACTTTCACAATTCTTTAATATAATATATACACGATATTTTAAATAAAGATTGAAAAATTGTCTGCATCATGTTTGGGAGAACTACCAAGAAAAACAAATGATGTATCGTAACAAATTATAAAACGTTGTTTTTAACAACTTGCAAAAATAAGGGAGGCATATCGAGCATTTTTATAAGCAAATTATTTTAACAATATTACATAGTTAGTTTCACGGATCAACAAAAGAGTTAGTGTTTTCTCTCGTTTTGGAAAGATGGGAACAAATATTAGAGCTGAATTTATAGCTCTAAGGGGATTGTTGTATTTGTATTTGTTTTTTTTTGTTTTTTTGAAGTATTCTTCATTTATAAGTGGTTAGGAAAGTTGTCATTGGATGGGCACAATACAAATTGAATGTGTAGGTTGTTTAGTGATTTTGGTGGCAAAGTAGGATGAGGTTTTTTTGAGATAAATTTAAGGAGTTTTATTTATGTCATATCTATAGGGAATTTAGTAAGAAAGCAGAATTTTTTATCAAAGTTTGGTATTGATTTAGAAGAAGGTGTTCTCACTTTGGAGGAAGTGGTGAATAATGTTGCTATTTCTAGTGGGTTTATTCACGGTTTTTAAAGGAAGGAAAGATGTCACAAGTTGCTTGTAGCTTTTTCTCCTTCCTTTAATTTTGATTCGGTATGCTTCTTAGATGTTTATGTGTCTCTTGTCATTGGGATTCTTTTGTGTGAGTGTTCCATGTTGATGGGAGTCTTTTGATGGGTCTCTACTATGTATTTCTTTGGCTACATGACGAAGAGCCTTTTGATGGGACTTTGCTCTATATTTCACTAGTTACAAGATCAACTTTTTGTATTTTGGTCTTTTTGTATACTTTGATTCCTTTTGAACATCAAGTATATTTATTTTTCCAGGTGAATATATATATATATATATATATATATATACCTACCTACCTACCTACTTGAACAAAGGCATATACTTGATATTCAAAAGGAATAAAAGTATATAAAAAGATGGGTCTTTGCTCTATATTTCACTGGTTACAAGATCAACTTTTTGTTTGTTTGGTCTTTTTGTATACTTTGATTCCTTTTGAACATCAAGTATATGTCTTTTTTCAGGTGTGTGTGTTTGTCTATATATATATATATATCATTTTTATAATATTTTTCAAAGATATGGGTAATTTAGTTTATAGATTAATGTTAATTGATAATCAAAATTATTAATTTATGAAATAAAGGAATAGAGATTATAAATTCAATTTTATGGATTATTTAGAAGTAAGAAATTTTAATTTAGGTTTCAATGAAAATGAAGATTTATCTATTATAATATACAACATTAAAGACATTTATAAAGAAGAAAATTGTATAAGTAGATTAGAGAAATATGTTTAACATTCAAGGTCATGAATTTGCAACGCCTCATATACTTACTACCTAAGCCAAGATGTTGGTCAAGGTGGTTTTTCCTACTAAGTATTGTTGGATTCCGACGAAAACTACTAGAAAAGGAGCAAATCATCTAGAGATTAGACAACTCCGTGGACAATTAGTGTGGCCCACGCTAAATCATGATTTCATAAACCAAAGTCACAAAGATAAATGATTACGTTATTAATTTATTTATTTTAATAAAATTTCAAATTTTAGATAACAAAATCAACTATCTTGATAACTGGTTGATAATATATCAATATCTCATTATTACATGATAGGAAAATATCTCAAATCTTAAAATCTTAATTTCAAGATTAATATCTCTTAATGTTGTAGGACACGCAAATCATGTACCTTTAAACCTTACAAATATTATATAATTAAACTTCTTATTCAAATGGGTATGATTGATGTGATAGTTTTAACTTCATATAAAGCTTTTAAGTAAATTTTTATTTTATTCTAAATCATTTATTTTATGTTTATACATCTTATAAAATCTTCAATATATAATTTAGAAATTTGGAATGAGCCTTGTTCTCCATATCTACCTTCCATTTTTATATATTTGCAGAATTTTTTTCCTTCACATTTTCTTAATATAATATACACTCTATTTTAAATAAAGATTGAAAAAATGTATGCATCATGTTTGAGAGAACTCCCAAGAAAAACAAATTATGTATCGTAACAAATTATATATCGTTGCTTTTAACAACTCACATTATATATTTGCATAATTTTTTTCTTTCACAATTCCTTAATATAATATACACTATATTTTAAATAAAGATTGAAAAATTGTATGCATCATGTTTAGGAGAACTTCCAAGAAAAACAAATTATGTATCGTAACAAATTATATATCGTTGCTTTTAACAACTAGCAAAAATAAGGGAGGCGTCTCGAGCATTAGCAAAAATAAGGGAGGCGTCTCGAGCATTTTTATAAGCAAATTATTTTAAGAATGTTACATAGTTAGTTTCACGGGTCAACAAAAGAGTTGAGTATTTTCTCTCGTTTTGGAAAGATGGGAAAAAATACTAGAGCTGAAATTATAGCTTTGTGGGGTTTGTTGTATCTGGCTTTTAGTAAAGGTATTCTTCATTTGTAAGTGGTTAGGAAAGTTGTCATTGGATGGGTGTAGCACAAATTGAATTTGTAGGTTGCTCAATTATTTTGGTGGCAAAGTGGGATGAGACTTTTTCAAAATAAATATTAGGAGCTTCATTTTTGTCATATTTATAGGGAATTTAGTAAGAAAGCAGATTTTTTATCAAAGTTTATTATTGATTTAGAAGAAGGTGTTCTCACTTTTAAGGACGTGGTGAATAATGTTGTTATTTCTAGCAGATCTATTTAGGTCTTTTAAAGGGAGGGAAGATGTTACAAGCTACCTGTAGCTTTTTCTCCTTCCCTTAGTTTTGATTCGGTATGATTCTTAGATGTTCATGTGTCTCTTGTCATTCAAAGTCTTCTGTGTGAGTGTTCCATGTTGATGGGAGTCTATTGATGGGTCTCTACTATGTATTTCTTTGGTTACATGATTGTGAGTCTTTTGATGGGTCTTTGCTCTATATTTCACTAGTTACAGGATCAACTTTTTGTGTTTTGGTCTTTTTATATACTTTGATTCCTTTTGAACATCAAGTATATATATATACCTGAAAAAAGACATATACTTGATGTTCAAAAGGAATCAAAGTATATACAAAGATGGGGGAATCAAAGTACATAAAAAGATGGGCATTTGCTCTATATTTCACTGGTTACAAGATCAACTTTTTGTTTTTTTGGTCTTTTTGTATACTTTGATTCCTTTTGAACATCGAGTATATGTCTTTTTCCAGGTGTGTGTGTGTGTGTCATTTTTATGATAATTTTCAAAGATATACATAATTTAATTTATAGATTAATGTTAATTGATAATCAAAATTATTAATTTATGAAATGAAAGAATAGAGATTGTAAACTCAATTTTATGGATTATTTAGAAGTAAGAAATTCTAATTTAGGTTTCAAAAATGAATATTTATCTATTATAATACACAACATCAAAGACATTTATAAACAAGAAAATTTTATAAGTGCATCAAAGAAATATGTTTAACATTCAAGGTCATGAATTTGCAATGCCTCATATACCTACTACCTAAGCCAAGATATTGGTCAAGGGGGTTTTTCCTACTATTAGCCTGAAATAAGGAAATAATCAACCTAGTCCAAGGCACTCTGGACATTTTATCTTTGAAAATCCATTGATGTAGGTGAACACATTGCAAAAAAAGGCTAACTAGCACCTTTTGTCCTCATAAGCCAAGAAATTATGTGAGTTCCTAAAGAGATAATAGAACCACCATCTGATCTCATAATATAGGAAGCATCTAGATATACAAAATGCTCATCTTTTGTCAATCTCTAATGGACAAATATGACAAGTATGGTTCTCCAAGGGAATATGGTGGTTTATCTCAATGCAATGTTAATATGAGCAAATTTTGAGTTTTGCTATAGGAACTCTTGAATTGTAGGTAAATAGAGTATAGTGCAAGGAAAATTTTAGGAGTGAAATTTAGCGCATGGGTTAATTTTCGAGTTTTTTTTTTCCAAAAAAATATTTTCCATTTTTCATTTTTTTTAATACGATTCACCCAAATTCCATAGGATTAAAATTTCTTACTCTAAAAATCGCCAAAATCTTCCAAAAACTATATAAAACCCTTAGAAATTTGAGGAATTTTTTTAATATATTGCCATACATTTTATGGTTGGAAATTGATAATAAGTAAGATTCACCAAGGTTTCTACACTTCAATAAAAGTATGGATCCTTCAAATTTTCCCTGGTATAGTGTGCCTAGGAAGCTTCATGAATCCATTCTTGGAGTAAAGATATACATTGCAGTAGTGATTAAGCTATGGGGCAAGTGGTTATCTAGGCTCTGACCATGTCGATCAAGGGTAAGATTTATAGATCTCAACCTAGATTGCCTTGTTTATCTCTTTCTCGAAAAAACCCTAGAGCATCCATCTAGAATGTGTGTGGAGGTAGCTTATCAATATCAATATCAACTAGACAAAGCAATCGAGAGGTTATGGGATATCAAAAAGTATACACCCTATGTTTTGTTTCTTATGTAGAGGATGTGAGTTGCAAATATGGATACCTAACCTAAGGTAACCAAACTAAGAGTTGGTCATCCTTCAAGCTCGTGTTACATCTTCACTGCCTAGAACATCATAAAAGCAATAAGCGGGCCAATGCTAAACTCCACATGAATGGTGGCTCGAGGAATTGAACTCGTGTTATATCTTCACTGCCTAGAACATCATAAAAGCAATAAGAGGGCCAATACTAAACTCCACATGAATGGTGGCTCGAGGAATTGAACTCTTTGCATGAATGTGTTTAAACAATATCAAAACAAGCATCCTCATTAATTGACTATAATTTGTTGACCATGACTATAATTTGTTAATCAAACGTATGGTACCCAATTATGAGAGAATAGGTGTGACCAATGATGAAAGAGGTGGATCTTTGTACAAATATATTGAAACTAGAATTGAAAACACTACTTCACAAAGTTGGTGAGACCCATAACCCTTACAAGTACATATACTATTGTTGATGTAAAACTAAAGTATTGTTGATAAAATAATAACTCAAAATATACATATGATGTGACCATCTTAACGCTAATGTTTGTGTAATAAAAAATCATTTGATTTACATCTTAACTTGGAGATGTTAACTCATAATTTTTATTCTTTTCAAATTTTGTTGAAGCCCAAAAATATCCCATAAGATTTCTAAATTCCAAAAATATTTAAAAGGGATTCTAGATTTTTATGAAGGGAAAACAATATTTTAAACCTAAATCTAATCTAAAAGGATGGAAACATGAATTGAGTAAACACTAAATAGTTTACTAGATTGTACCACAATAGAGTTAACCCTAGCTAGTGTAGATTATGTTCTTGATATGAAACTAAAGCACGCTCCAAGAAAAACTGAAGCATGCTCCAATAAATTATACTCCATGATATAAATATGATGCGACACTCTCAACATATAAATATCATGTTTCGAGCCTCTTTTTTTCTTTAAATAAAAAAATATTTTATTCACTTTTTACTTGAACATGTTAGGGGAGGGAGGCCAATAAGTGAGCGTTTTTTTAACCTTTTTTTATGTAACTTAATTCTTTATGTTTCCGAGCTTGTTTTTCTTCCAAATTTTTATGATATATACTTTGGCATGTTCTCTATCCAACCATATTGGTCTTGATATGTGACGAATTGAAATGAATGCCATGTAAACCACAAAGTTCCAAGTTGTTTAGTCCTATGTCACCATAGTGTATTTTTGCTTGGGGCCAATGGGTGAACATTGATGTGACTTAAAGTAGATGGGACTTAAAATGAAATTTCTAATTTTAAATATTCATTTTATTTTAAAATGTAGAAGAAAGTTTTTTTTTAAGTAATTTTAAAAACATGAAAAATATTGACATTTACTTGTACATAAAGTACTTTTATGAATAACAAATGGTACCAAGTATTTCCACTTATATCTCCACTATTGGTACCCCGTACAACTATGGGACTCTCTCCCCTAAAAGCTATGATTTTTGTTTTTTTCCTATAGTTTACCATTCAAAAATATTACAAAATATTCAAAATTTCTATAAATAGAAAACATGAATTTAATTAATCATAGTTTAATAAAATAATCATTAAATAGAATTAAAACTTCATATCAAAATGTGTGATTAAAATATGATTTCATATTATAATGATATGAATAAAAAAATTGAAATAACCTAAAGAAGTTGTCTAAAACATCTACGATTTTGTTTGGAAATCTGAACTCCAGTGAAATTGTAGATGGCCGATCCGGGCTTAAACCAAAATCGTAGATGGTTGGTCCGGGCTCAAATCGAAATCGTAGATCATTTTAGATCTAAAATAAACAGTACCAGGCATAAATTCCGTGTAGTTGGATCCATCTGAACAACCACAATGCTGGAGGAAATCTACAATTTTGGTTTGAGCCTGAACCGACCATCTACGATTTCGCCAAAGTTCAGATTTCCAAACAAAATCGTAGATATTTTAAACAACTTCTAAATTAAATTCTAAAATCATTCTGAATCTACATACATGCTTAAATTCATCATTTAAGCCATCATGTAGATTGTGTGAGATATGAGAGATTCTTCTTTCACCGGATTCCTGGACAAGTTGACAATTTGAGCACCTTGAGCTGCCAAAATATTGTACGTTTGGAACATTAGATAGTGGACGCCATGTGCATGGTCCACACTTTTGGAAACATTGGGTTAGAGTGTGCATACCTTGGAATGGTGGAATTATGACACATCACGCTTTCACCACGCCCAAGAAAACAAGGAAGTAACCCCCAAACCGAAAGAACAAGAACTTTATAATGCGTTACACGTGACCACTGCCGATATGTGCCTTTTTAATTAATAAATAAATAATTAAGTGGTATGACACAATGTTGGTTGGCATGGGTAACGTCCAATCGAGACGTGTGTGGCTAGGGATGTTTTATCTTTGGCTATAGCAGCTCCTAATGTTTGGCGTACTCATTTTTCAGTTCCAATTTTGCTTTCACGTTCTTCCTAATGACTTGGATGGACATGAAAAAGGGAAAAGCAAAAACAAAAAATTAGGTGAGAGGTTTATCATGAATTCAAAAAAGTTTGGCTTTATCAAAATCTCATGATTTTATAATGAAAGTAAAGTAAGAGGTAATGGAGATATGACAAAAAGTCAGTGGTTAATGGTAGTAATATGGGAAAGAAATGGGTCATCTATTTAATAATAGATAAGTTGAAAGCATTCCATGCATGCAACTTTATCAACTTCACTCCTTTTCATTGGTGTGCCACATTGGAGGTCTGACACATAAAATTCCAATAGGATTACAAAAACCCATCATTCTCTTTTTATCATTATACAAGGAGTGCACTTAATTGTTAGATTTTAACTATGTGGATTTGTTCAACATGATCCATAGGACACTTATTCATTTGTACAATGATGGCACTCACGAGTCTAATGCCATGACTTGGGAGGATAATTGGATATATGGTGGAAGGACATGATAAACAGATGGTGACATACATATATATATTATCATCATTAATGATTTAATCATTTCTCATTAGGGATGATATTTATGTACTAAGAAGTGTTGAGGTGAAATTTACATCATAATGGTTTGTGGACTAAAAGTCATTAACATTATGAGCAATGCGAATTAAAGAGATGTGTATATATTCATAACACAACATTAATTTAAATTTACGAGGTATTTCATTTAACCTACTTTGAATCCAATAAGTCTTAGTTTCAGGAAGGACTGATGTTGAAAGAATGAACAATTCTATTAACAAAGGGAAGGATTCTCTTTGAAAATTCATTTTAATTGTAGTCTTCTTATTCAACAAAAAAATTGCATTTATGTTGCAAGGCTTCATTCACTTGAGAGGAGCCATTTTTTGTGACTCAAATTAGTTTATTGTGAAGATCTCTATATGTGATTATGTTATGTTTTCAATTTTTATGTAAATTTCTATTCGAAATTTTTAGTTGTTTTGGTTTTTCTTTGGGAAATATGTAATGAGGCGTATACTTATGTTACCAAAGCATTCCTTCTAGTTATGGCCATGTTCATCAAACCCTTGATTACTTTCAACCTCACCTTATCTATTCCAGCCGTTATTTTTCTACTTTGTTTCTTCTCATTTCCATGGCTTATCCAAACACCTCCTCCATGTTTTTCTTTTCCACCTCTACACGTTCTTCCAAGGTTAGTTCACCTTGTAAGTTTTAACCCTGTGAAGAGAAGCAATGCATACATATTCTGAAGAAAAATAGAGATTACACAATGGCATACAAACAATACATAGAGATTCACCCTAGAAACCCTTAAAGTGAAAACCCAACAATACTTAGAGCCACACATTTAACTTTCCCATTGTGTTTCTTAACCATTCACAATACAATATTTAGGCATTATGTAGCATCCAAAACACTAATCTATTAACGCGGATTAGATATAGACCCCAATCCCTTAAAGGATATTAAATTACACATTTTTACAAAAAGCCAAAAATAGCCCAAAATTTTGCACTCAACTTTGGCTCTCGTTTTCATTGTCGAATTTGTGGAGCAAGGGGAGGGTGTTGACGTGCCCCCCCCCTATGATCTCCTTGATCCAACGCTGCATGCAACGCTCGACGCAAACATTAGAGCACTAAATGGGGGTGGTCGTAAGACAACAATCCCCACACCCACATGTAAAGAGTATAACACATACCCAACACTCCTAACCCATTTCCTTGCTCACATTGAATCCCCTGACTCCCATACCTATGACCAAATCCATCTACATTTGACTTCCATAAAGGATCTTGGCCTCCTAGGATAAATTCTCCTTCCTTTCCTTTTATGGTTAGATCCTCAAAATCTTGTTTTTTGTGTAATGCCATATGATCTTGGTGCATACATGTTTCCTCTTTTCTTTCCTTTCACCAACAAAACCTAGATTTATTCATGTTGGGAACTCAACCTTATGAAACAATCCCTTATGAATAGCAAAAGAACTAGATCCTCCCTCTTTATAACCTCACAAAAAACCATCTCCCTTTTCATATCTCCATAATTTATTTATTTTAAATGAATTTATAATAAACCTCCTTTTCAAAATCAACTATCTCAACTATCTCTTTTTCCATCTTCGTCTCTATTTTTTTTTTCAGTGGAAAAATCACCTTCCGGCTAATCCGAAGGAATCAAGGAAAGCTAACACACACAGGAAATCTCAACAAACTTCCTCACATATTGTGGATGGTAGGTGGAGCAAACCGTCAGCCAGTCATCCATCTATGGAAATGAACCCGGGTGGATGGAATTAAATCCATCTAACCCCACCAACAAACCACCGTATCCTTGACTTCTCTACCTCTAATTTAAATATACATTATACTCGTTCAAATTAATTATATATTAAAAATAAACACTAACTTATATTCCCAAATCATCATCCTACAAAAAGTTAAGTGAATACTTATATTCCAGGCCAAGGTTAGTTTACCTATACATTGATAAATAAAGTAAGTTACCTTATTATTGCTAAATAAGGTAAGCTACCTTATTATTTGGCATCACTTCTACCACAAACCAATTCAAATTATAAAGTATCTTTGAAATTGTGGAATGTGCCAAACTCAATAAGGTACTAAACATTCTTCATTGGTGAAATTAAATAACTGAGCTCGATCAATTATTATTTTTTAATCAACCTTATAAAAATATGCCTAGGCAACACTAAAAGATTTGATGCCCCATCTGATTAATGATAGGGTTATTTATTTGACTTGGGAATTCTAAAACAATTGTTTTAAAAGCGATTTTTAGAATCTAACATATTGAATATATTAAATGATGCTTGTTCCTTCCACTTTTGTAGCTCATCGTAGTAACCGTCAAATATTTATTTTCATATAATACTCTATTGTGACCGTCAAATTTTTATTTTCATATAATACTCTATTGTATGCCTAATGGAGATGTTCAAGGAGATAACCGTCAAATTTTTATTTTCATATAATATTCTATTGTGTGTCTCAAGGAGATGTAGGAGAATGTGTAAGTGACATTTCAAGGTTTTATTATTATTTATTTATATGAGGTTGTTGAAAATTTTATTATCAATGTCCATTACTATTTTTCTATGAAGCATGCATTTACTCCACATGAATAATGGAGGGGTGTCTTTGTAGTCAAGTTGACATGAATTAAGAAAGGCTTTAACCTCTTTAGTGCAAATGAGTTTCAAATTGTAATGACTAAACGATGGAAGAAATATAATAGAAATAAACACAAAGATATTGTCAAGAGTACAAAATTATGGTAAAATTAAAATTTTATTAATAATGAAATGAGAAAAATGTAAATGCAAAGCAATATAACTAGTTAGAATGGTGGTAGTTTATTTATGAAAAGATATGTGTCGATTATACAAATTTACAAAAAGACATTAAACCATGCCAAAAGTGTCTTTTAACATAAAGTATGATGTCTTGGGATGCAAAAACTCTAAGTCTAGGAAATGATGTGGTAAAAGGAATGTGGTCTTCGAGGAGGCTAGTTGATACATCGACTTCTCGAGGGTGAAACTTTTGCATACAAACTTTGTTTAAGGAATTTCTTAGATTGTTACAAAACATAATACATGCTATATGAGTTTGGCAAGCCACACAATCAAAGATTACATGGGCAACTTCAACTACCAAAAATGAAAGGGAAATGCTTGAAAAACACATCGAAAGTTTGGGACCTAAAAAACTATAGTAAAATTGCCATGATGTGGAACCATCCTAGTTAGGTGGAACAAGTGGGTGGCCACCGGTATCCACTTGGATCAGTCACCCCCCCAAGTAATAGTGGTACCATTGCATCAAGTTCCTCAATCAAATGGTGAAACTTCTATTGAATTTGACTCCTAGTGTGCCACTTGCTCCGATGAAGAAGTTGCTCTATTTTGACATCTCGATAAAGTTGGATGTTCTACTATTTGGTGCCCTTTATCTTGATGTCCATGATCTAGTCAAATATCACCTACTCAATGTAGTTGGGATTGAGTTCTTTAGGGGCCAAGTTCCCAACCACCTCTAAGGTGTCCAAGAGAGATGGAAAATATGGTCAAAATAACTCCACATTAAAAACAAGGAAATGGTGAATACTTCATTCAAAATCATTCTCACCAACAACCTTGGTTATGGTGTAAGCTCCATATCTAAGTGGAAAGAGATTGGGACGGGATCTTGTGAGGAACTCTTTTTGGAAAGGAAACCATACCTTATCTCCAACCTGAAACTTGTGTGGAACTCGATGTTGATCATGGTACTACTTGTACTAAACATTGGCTTTATGCAAAATATCACAATATTGTTGTTGGGTTAAACAAATTTGGTTACTCAATCAACGTTATTATGAACATGGGATAATTTTTCCTATGTATATGCAATGGGTAGAGCTACGCCAATTAGGGATAATTGTTAGAACCTCAGGCACACCTGAAAAGGGTTGTGGTCAATCGAGCTACCGAGGGATCTGTTGCAGCTATGTTGAACATAAGATAGGCTCTCATCCCATGTGCATGGATGTTTGGAGTTGTATATTCTCAAGATATGGACAATCATATTGTTGACCAACTCTATTTATTCACCAATTTGGGGTTGGAAGGAAGTCGATTTGGCTATTTTGGTGTCTATCATTGTCCATAGGTTGGAACATAAAGTACTCATGACCTTATTTATTGATTTGAAATAATGGTCCATGGTATCCCAAAATGAACCAAATACACTTGAAGAAGATCCTAACATGGTGTCAAATGGATATCTTAGATTAATAATTAAAACCCACAAATACATAGTCGTTACCATGCTTGGATGAAATTAGACTAGATATGTATTCCATGGAGATGGAATCTGAGGGTCTATATAGGGCATGTACATGATTGTACAATCCCTGCTTCTTTATGGTAGGTTTGGCAATGGCATAGGTGGTACATGATCTAATATACATATCGATGTCGTGTTAGAGATTTGGCTAGTAGAAGTATATTTGCAACATCGCTACTATCTTCTGCATTTCAAATTTCCTTGTCACTTGATTGTAATGGGCCTCCCAAATTACTTCTCATGATTTCTTGAAGGATCATAGAAATTGCCCAAAGGGCATAAAAAATTCATTATAGAGATGAAAAACTAAGACTAGTTTTCATGTGCAAAGTGTTTGATAGGTAACAATGAATTCAAGGTCAATGCCATATAATTAGGGCCACTTGGAGGTCTCATGTCCACAAGAATTGAGCATCGTAGTTAGTTCCACTATTGGAGGTCGATTGAGATAGTATGCAATGTAATTTGTATTTCCCTTGTAATTGATGTTCATGTGGAACTATTGTAGGTATGTGGACCACTTATGATGGTGGTTGTTATGTAGACATCCTTGCATCTACATGAATTGTAGGGGCTTGTGGTCAATGCAAATGATTATATTCTTCCCTAGGATGTAATGCTTCCATTGGAAAACAAATTACACAATGGAGTATGTATCCTTGTCATATGTGGGATACCTATGAAATACATCAAAGAGTGTCTCACTTTGATAGGCAACTATATGTCCATGTTGAATAAGGATTGAATTAAAAACATAATTAGAAGCATATATCTCAATTTCGAAGGGTTGTTGTGGGCCTAGTAGAATGAGTACTAGTGACGACCAAAGGTGGTGTTTAAGATCAATAAAATATTTGTGTTGTGACTTAGACCAAATGAACTTGGGTTTGGCCCCACCCTTGGTTAGTTGTCTTAGGGGCCAATTAGTATGAGAGAACCCCAACATAAACTTGTGATAGAATATGACAAGTCCCATGAAATCGTTGAGCTCCATTAGAGTTGTTGAGGTTGGTCAATCATGAATGAATTGGATCTTGGATGGATCCACATGCATACCATTTTCATCCATGATGTATCATAGATATTGAATTCTCTACATGTTGAATGAACATTTTTCTACATTGGCATATAAATTGTGTTGTCATGGTGCTTAAGATTTGCTAAATGTTCTACAAATGCTCTGCCCAAGTTTTGTTGAAGATTAGATGCCATCCAAATACAAAGCCACAAAAGAATTTATTAATGGATGTGAGATGTCATCCATCATCGTCATGAATGTTGTTATAGCATTTGATCCACATCATAGTTGGCAAGTCATCGATGTCTATACAACTTCGACAAGTTCTGACATGACATGACTTCGACAACTTCGATAGGTTCGATTTCGACACAACTCCGACGAGTCTCGACTTCGACATGTTTAGCAACCTAATAGTTTGTGACATCGACATGCATCATCAACATGCGACCAACGACTGTCAAACTTCGACAGATTGTCTCTCTGTCTTCCAGTCGACTGTAACGGTTGAACTGTTGGAACCGTTCTAACTTCTTCTTTGTAACTGAACATAACGGGAAGGCACCTAAGCATCTCAGAATTATATATAAGCATGTATAAATTGTAACATGTATCAGTTTTGATATGTTTGCAAGTAATAGAAGAACAGTTTGCATTCCTGCATATTGTATGTGCGTATTTGTGTTTATCTGTATTCCATAATCCTGCTTATGCTCATTCTGTCTAATAATCTTCCGCCATAACAAAGCCGACTCATTTCGTCGAACTGTTGTCCCCCTCATGATTCTTGGACACGACCCAGATCATTGGTATCAGAGCACTCAGTTTTGTTTGTGCTTAAGTTCTACGTATACACTTCTCTCGAAGTTACCTGACTTATGTTGGTTCAAACTCGCTTGCAATCTCAACAATCCAAGCATACGCGATCTCTAGAAATGACAGAAGAAACAGATGATAAACATGCAGCCGACAAGACATCACAACTTATTAAGCAAGCTCTGGCTCGACAATGGATTGAAATGTTCACCAAGTTCAACAAGATTCTCATGTGATTCGCTTCGACATCCGGAGGATCCTTGACAAGAACTCACTTCGATAAAATCAACCCCTTCAAAGTGCAAATGAATCTGAACATACCGAATCTTGAAGGTAAGATTGACGTAGAATCCGTTGACAATTGGGTGCAACAATTGGAATCCTATTACGTTGTAAATCAACTCTCGGAAGCTAAAAAAGTCACCATTGCGTCCTTAAAGATGTCAACCTCCGTGCACTGCTGGTGGGAGAACCTCTTGACAAAGATGGAGAAAAGTGAAGAACCCATAGACACATAGGATAAATTTGTCGAACACATCCGAAAGGAATTTTACTCGTCAAAATACCTCGAGCACCAGTATAAGAAGTGGCAACAACTACGGCAATGGAAAGACCAATTAGTACAAAGTTACACTGGAGTTCTACTGACTTATGGCAAGACTTGGCATCCAAGAAGAAGAGAAATTTCTTGTTCTGAAGTACGTTAGCGGATTGTCCTAGTACATTCAGCAAGAGATGGAATTTCTGACTGTCAATACACTTGTGGATGCTTTCCACTACGCCATCAAATTGGAAACTAAGCAGAAAGGAAAAGCACGTTTCACGACAAAGCCGACATCAGGATGGCCACCCGACAAGAAGGCACCAACCGACTTCGACAAGTCGAAATCTTCTCAACCGACGCCTCCAAAGCCAGATCATGGTAAGAAGCCTTTTCATAAGAAGGAATGTAGCAAACAACCACCGTCCGGAAAATGGTGCGATTACCACCACTCATCTTGGCATGATGTGTCTGAATGCAAAGCTCGAAAGACATTTTTGACAAAAGTCTCGACCTCCGACGCATTTGACAAGACAGTGGAAGAATCTGATCTAGACACAATGACCCTGTTTACCTAGACCACTCCAGCAACCTCAACTATCATCGACGAGGAGGAATGAGAATGCCTGTTCCATACACGGATATGGGTCCAGAGCAACCCATTACATATGATTGTGGACAACGGAAGCCAGAAAAACTTCGTTTCTGAATAACTTGTGAAGAAACTAGGTCTTGTTACCACTCTGCATCCTCAGCCTTACAACATCAGTTGGATGAAGGATGGACAAGAACTTCAGATCACTCAACAATGCAAACTCACCTACTTCATAAAGCCTTTTGAAGATGAAGTACTCTGGGACGCGGCACCACTCTCTGTAATTGACGCCCTATTTGGGAAACCTTACCTCTGGGATAGACATGGAAGTTATCAGTCACGGCCTCAGAAGGTGATTGTAAGAATCCAAAATCGATGGTTCAACATACCAGAGCGTCAACCTACACCGACGGTTGCATTGATATCTGCCAAACAAACAAAGAAGCTCATCAATCATGCTCAGAAGTTTGCATTAATCATGATCAAGCCACAACATTCTAAGAAGACTGTAGCAACAAGTCGAGTCATCGACCAATGTAGTTCTCGATAAAAGCAACAAGTCGATCATATTCTCGATGAGTACCAAAACCTCTTTGAAGCTCCATACGAAGTACCGCAACATTGTCAGGTAAAACACTCCATTGAACTTGTTTCTGGTTATTCTTTGCTTAACACATATGTTTGCAGACTATCCATTCTCGAAAATGAAGAGATTCACAGAAAAATTTAAGAATTAATCAACAAAGGTCATATTCGAGCCAGCTCCTCTCCTTGTGGAAGTCCAGTCATCCTAGTTCCGAAGAAAGACGGGACTTGGCGCATGTGCATCGACTACAAGCTCTCAACAAAATATAGGTGAAGAATCGGTACCCTCTACCGTGGATAGACGAGCTCATCGACTGTTTGAAAGGTTCTAAATTATTTACTAAGCTCGACCTCAAGTCGGAATACCATCAAATTCCAATCGAGCTCTCAGAGGTGTGGAAAATTGCTTTCAAGACCAAGGAAGGATTGTTTGAATGGTTAGTCATGCCTTTCGGCTTAACCAACGCACCTGCGACCTTCATGCGACATATGGATAACCTTCTTCAAACTTTCATCGGAAAATGGGTTATTGTCTATCTCGGCGACATATTAATTTTCAGTCGATCATGGGAAGAACATGCCGGACATCTTCGACAAGTCCTCGACACTCTCCAACAACATCGTATCTACCTGAACATGGACAAGTGCTCTTTTGCGATGACCAACATCAAATATTTGGGGTATGTAATTGACTCTGCAGGCATTCACGTCAACCCAGAAAAAGTACAGATCCTCAAAGATTGCCCCATTCCTAGAAGAATTCAAGAACTAACAAGTTTTCTTGGTTTGGTGAATTTCTATCAATGGTTCATACTCGGCTTCAGTCACATAGCCTGGCCCTTGAATCAGTTGACGAAGGGAAATGGGAAAACTGTCTTCCAATGGACAAAAACACAACAAAAAAATTTTGAACAGCTCAAACATAGGCTCTACACTGCACCAGTACTTGTGTTACCTGATTTGCATCAACCCTTTGAGATTGAGACTGACGCATCGGACTATGCCTTGGGCGCAGTGATCACTCAGTCTGGTCACCCAGTCACTTTTCATTCTGAGACTTTTAATGACACAGTTAGAAGATACTCGACGTATGAAAAAGAATTGTACGCCATTGTGCAAGCTCTCAAGCAATGGAGGCATTATATCCTTGGCAAGGAAACGGTCATTCTTACTGATCACAAGCCTCTACAGTTCGCTCCGACACAATCAAAGTTGCAGACAAACCGACAAATCAAGTGGATTAATTACCTACAACAATTCCAGTTGGTGATTAAGTATCGGAAAGGTAAAGCTAAAGCCACCGCTGATTTCCTTAGTCGACCACCTATTACTCTCCTTTTGACAATGATGAGTATGTAGGGATACGACACAACCACTTGGCCATAGTTGTATGAGGATAACAATGACTTCTCAGCAGTCTACCGACAGTTACAGACTAACAAGTTGTTGACCTCAGACTTCGACTATTTCCTGAAAGACACCTTGCTATACAAGCTTGGACAACTTTGTGTACCGATCGGTGAGCAACGATAGCAGCTTATTTGGGACGTGCACTACAGCAAGAATGTGGGACACTTTAGAGTAGCAAAGACACTTGCTATTATGTAGAAGTTTTTCTTTTGGCCTACACTTAAATATGACGTCAACAAGTACATTCGATCATGCGTGGTTTGCGCCTTTACTAAGCCACCTAATTGACGACATGGATTGTACACACCTCTCCCATCTCCTAGTCGACCATGGGAATCTATTTCTATGGACTACTTGACGGGTTATCCTATTACTAGACATCAACATGACACGATCTTAGTAGTAATCGACTGATTTTCCAAGATGGCCATTCTCATACCATGTAAGAAGACCACGACAGTGCAGCAGACCACTCAGCTCCAAGGTGATTCCACGAAGGTGGTTCACCATTTTTGGCGGATGGAATGGAAAAAAATTGTTTTTCGAACCCTCGATCGAGGTATTTTAGAGCCTTCTGTCGAGGTTTTATAAGCTCGATCGATGGTTTTAAAAGATCGATCGAGGGCTCTAAAATACCTCGATCAAGGGTTTTAAAAAAGATCGATCGAAGGTTGAAACAAGACCTCGATCTAGCTTTTGAAAAGCTCGATCTAGCTTTTGCTCGATCTAGCTTTTGAAAAGCTCGATCTAGCTTTGCCTCGATCGAGCTTTTGAAAAGCTTGATCTAGCTTTGGCTCGATTGAGCTTTTGAAAAGCTCGATCTAGCTTTTCAAAAGCTTGATCTAGCTTTAAAAAAGCTCAATCTAGCTTTTCAAAAAAATAAAAAGGCTCGTTTTAGGCCCTCAATCGAGCAAATACCTCGATCAAGGGTTTTAAAATACCTCGATTGAGATGTTGGTAAACCCTTGATCAAGGTGTTGTTAAACCCTCGATCGAGGTATGTTAAAACCCTCGATCAAGGTATTTTAAAACCCTCAATCGAGCAAATAGCTCGATCGAGGGATTAAAAAACAGGTCGAGAGCCCTTTTCGCTGCAGAATGAAATTTTTGTCTGCCTTCCACATAGATAAGCCATGTCATTAAATGCTCATTAATGAGAGGACTTGATACCATTGGATTCATCAACGAATCCTCTATCCAGATATATAAAATTTACGAATTTTTATCTTCATATGTCTTTTGTTTTTAAATTTCTACTAAAACTTGCCCTAAAAAAACCTGCCGACAACTTCGATTGAGCTCAAAGATAAATCCACAACATTCAAAATACACATCCAAAAAATTTGAAAAAATACACAAGCCCCAGATAAACGCGTCCTCTTTAAAAGGGTATTTTTAGTTTTGCAAATTATGTAAAAAATCAAAATATTTCGTGCACGCACACACGCGTGTGCAAAATGCGACTTAAATATTCATTGGTAAGTTTCGAAAAATAATAATAAATATAGTTTTTCGTGAAAAATAAAAATAAAAATATATAAGCCCTAGTGCACTCTATCTAGATCATGTTCACATGTTTCATTTTTTAAAATTATTCCTTTAACATTAATTTATTGCGCACGCACACAAACTACTTGTTAATTGCTCTTCAAATGTTTAAGTACACACGTTTCATTAAATGAAAATTTGACACAATATATGGCATTGGTATATTTTTAAAAAAATATCATTGGAAAGATAACATAATTATCTACATTTCGTTTTTCAACCGCATGTCAAAATTCATGTGGCAAGTATGAGTTTCGAGGGCTTCAATTTAATACATGGGTAAAATTTTTCCGTTTTTCACCGTCATATTTGGCCAAAAATAGTTACCCATCTTCATGGAATCACCCTCTTATTTACACATGTTTGGAAACACTTTGGTTTACCCACAACCATCATTTCCGATCGAGATTCCAGATTCGTCAACATCTTTTGGAAGACCCTCTGGCAATAGCTAGACACACAACTCTCATTGTCGACAGCTTTCCATCCTTAGACCGATGGACAAACGGAAGTTGTGAATGGATTGGTAGTGCAACTGCTTCACATGTACAATCACCAGCATCGTCACACATGGGATGAAAGTCTTCCATACATTCAACACAGCTACAATCGTGTTCAGTACAACTCTACAGGAAAGAGTCCATTTGAAGTCTATTATGGATTTCAACCCTCAGCGCCTATCGACTTGATCAGCTTATCGACACAGCCAAACTCCGACATAGACCGCAGCCAACGAGAAGTTGATAAAGCAGTCAAGTTTCAAGAACAGATTTGCGACATCTAGAAGGAAGCATGAGATATGTTGCACATTGAAAATGTGAAAGCTAAGGCCTGGCATGACCAGCATTGTATTCCTCATACATTCCAAATTGGGGATAAGGTCTGGCTACATCTTAAGAAGGAGCACTTCACTGGTCCTTTCAAAAAGCTCAAACCTTTGCAATATGGTCCATACACTATTCTTCGACATATTGGCGAAAATGCTTTCCAGCTCGACATTCCTGCATGCCTGGGTCTGCATCCAGTCTTCAATGTGGATCTACTTTGACCATACCATGCAACTTTGTTGAAACATAATGACTTCTCAACAACAACACCCGAAGACATCCATCCAGATGTTCAGGATCCTCTCCCTTGCAACACCATTGTGGGATGATGAGTACGCCTTACAAGGATGAACACAATTCCCTTGTTTCAGGTTGCCAAAGCTGGCCAAATCCTATCTCAAGTAAAGTGGTACTCTACTACTGAAGTAACCGACAAGTTTCCTCACCTTCACGAGAAAACAATGGGGTCCATTGTTTCTTAAGGAAGGAGGTTTGATTTGCATCATAGTTGGAAAGTCATCGATGTTGATACAACTTCGACAAGTTCTGACACGACATGACTTCGACAGGTTCGATTTCAACACAACTCAGACGAGTCTCGACTTCAACATACTGCGACATGTTCCGCACCTTTGACATGTTCAACGACCTCATAGTTCGCGACATCAACATGCAGCGTCGACATGCGACTAGCAACTATCAAACTTCGACAGACTGTCTCTCTGTCTTCCAGTCAACTGTAATGGTTGAGCTGTTGGAATTGTTCTAACTTCTTCTTTGTAACTGAACGTAACGAGCAAGCACCCAAGCATCTCAAAATTTTATATAAGCATGTATAACATTGTAACATATGTCAGTTTTGATCTGTTTGCAAGTAATAGAAGAACAATTTCCATTCTTGCATATTGTCTGTGCATATTTGTGTTTATCTGTATTGCGTAATCTTGCTTATGCTCATTCTTTCTAATAAGATTCCGCCATAACAGAGCCGAATCATTCAGTCGAACTATTGTCCCACTCGTGCTTCATGGACACGACCCGGATCAGCATTAGTCAAGACAAAAGGCATGAACAACCACTTGAAAAATCCTTCTTTAGACTTAAAGATTGTCTTACGTGAATCAGTTTTGTCAATAGGTACTTAATGGTAGCCTAAATTAAGATGAATCTTACTAGAAAAATTTGGTACCCTTGAGCCAATTAAGAAGTTTGTTAATCTAAGATATTGGATATCAATTCTTTACTGTGATTTTTTTATAGCTCTATAATAAATACAAATTCTCCATGCCCCATCCTTCTTATACAACAACACAATTGAGATCCCCCAAGGTGAGTAGCTCAGTCTAATGTGGCCCTTTTAGATGAGCTCCTAAGTATGATGTTTGATTTATTCATTTTATACAAAATGGAATTTATACTAGGTCATTAGGTAAATGAGCTCTAGGTATCAAAACAATTGAATACTTGACCTGACGGTGTAGAGTCACCCTTGTAGGTGAAACCTATATATCTATATAATATTCCACTATCTTGTATATGTGTTTCTATTCTGTATAGAGACCCCATGTAGAGGTGATGGTGGTTGTAGTTATTTTACATTCACCTTTCGAATGAATCATGAAGAGGACAAATGTTTCAATCTAAGAGATTACCCTCCTACACTATTTTCCCGAGTTCAAGGAATCTACATTAGTCAAAAATACCTATAGTAACTTGTAGAGTTTATCTCCCAATGTAACAATGAAGATATTGATGATCCCTTATTTTGATCATCTTTCACCATTATCTAGTCTATATCTTTATATGAAAAATCAAGCATCTCAATGCATTTTGGATTTTCTTGTCATCTTTTTGGAAGCTTTTGATCCTAATCTCTCTTAAAATCATGTTGATATCTAAGCAAGGTAATAATCATATTATTACAGTTATTTTTACATTCTCTCAAAGGAAGTGTTATTTCGAAATTAATGTCTGGGCGTAATTATCATTCGCAGATTTAACAATCACGGTCCATCCGACACTCGTTTCAACACTTACAAGGAATATCATTGATTCTCATACTTTCGGTTCTCTTTAACCAATTTGGACACATTTATGTGTAGATAATGAGGTCATATACCTCCCATAAAAACAAGTTTTGATTTGGATGCACAGATTCCAAGAAAATTGAAGATCTCTAAAAAATCAAACCCAGATTTTTAGCAAGAAAATCCGTTTTGGAGGGAATATTGCGCCTCAATCTGTATGCACGTGAGAGCATATATTGCCAAATGGTCTAATGGGTTTAGATATAACCTATCCAACTACAAAACCTAGAAATCGTTTCGCAAAATTCACAATAGGCAGAGAAATATCGAGGGGGCATTTTACCAATTTTTGCCAAATTTGCGTTTTCTGAGTTGGCCGTTTTGTGAATTGTTTGAACGAATTTATGATTTTGGGGGATTGATCTTATCCATTCATCCATGGAATTCATGTATAAAATTGCCTCTTCAGGCTAAGGGAAGGGATTTTTATTATTATCATGATGGTTTCTAATGTAATGGAAGGCTAAGAGAGAAGATAATGAAGCTCCAAATTTGGTACTAGTAATTTCGTGTTTGCAATTCATGGATCTGATTGATTATAGTAAACGTCGAATGCTTGATGGAATGTTCTGAACATAACTTGATGCATTGAGTACTTTCACACCTTCTGAAACATTCATAGTCTATCTATCTCGCGTGGCAAGGGCCCACCACAAGAGGTAGCATAGCCTATGTTTATTTCTATTTATTTCAATTAAGTGAATTCAAATTTAGTTTGTATTTTGTAGCAGATTGTCAATTATTAAATAGTATTTTTATTTAATAGTGATTGCGAAATTCTGTTACTGATTTACAGTAGATCAATGGTTGTTTTCATAGCATGTTAATTTTGTAGTGTAATATCCCGATTTTGACCCCATTGCATTAAAATGTAAATGATGTAATATTGTTATAAAATCGTGATGAGGAGCTCAAAGCCAAGTCCCCACCGTCGATTTAGTATTTAAATTGATGCATATGGTTTGTGTGATATCCAGGCACAATAGAAATCATAAATACCATGTAAATATGCATTTTAATAAAATACCCACAACTAGCTATGCAATGCAATGCAACAAGAGTATGGGGGCATACTTTTTACAAGGAATCGGGGGGGGGGGGGGGGGGTATATTCAAACCCTTGAGCCAATAGTGTTAAGACAAATGTCAATGAGAGAACCCATGAACCCTCAGCTACCCATGTTGACTTTTGTACCCAATCATTTATTTCTCCCAAGAGTTGGTTGAGGAAGTTAATGTTTTGGGAAATGGAGAGGTATGATTGTCCAAATTCGGGTATGAGAAAGCCACCATTTTGGAAAAATGTGTTTTGGATTCCTTGGAAAGAAAAGAGCCATGAATTTTCTCTCCAAGCCATTATTCATCAACCAGTTTGGTTCTCTCATGAGTTGGAATCTACCTGGGCATTTTCCATCCACGTTTTTCTATTTTTTCCTTCATTTTTAGCTGGGAGAAGAGCGTTTTTGTGATATAGAATAGTGGGGAAGAAGAGGAAACCAATTTGGAGGTCCCTGGGGTTTCATTGAGGCCGTTTTTGGCCATTTGGATGCTCAAAGATCCATGTAAAAATATTTTATCTCCCTGTGGTCGCTTTCCCTTCCCAAAATCTGTTTTTGACGGGCCACGATTTGGGGAAAAACCTTGGACATATTGCTTGCGAATCCCATAGCTAAAAACGTTTTGCTATGCCAACAATTGTTCTTGTTGTGTGTAGAAAGAGTATGGTGGGGCATGAGTTATGGGGATCCATTGATTTGGATTGAGCTTGAGTGCAAGCACCCAAAAATAGAAGGGTTCACATTTGGCTTGATAAACCCAGCTATGGGCTAGCTTAGCTTAGATCTGATGTGCATTTTGTTGTGCATGAGCTTGATTGTTCTCTTTCCTTGTAGGAATCATGCCCAACTTGGGGGTGGAAATTGTGTTGAGATATTGATGAACACAATTGGCCTATGGCTGGGTGGAAAGTTGCAATTGCGTAGCTATTTGCTCGGGACAACTTCACCATCAAGCCAAGTATTGACTATGTGTTTTAATTCTGCAAATGTTTCTAATTTGATGACTGTTATTGATATGTTGAATGCATGTGAAATGTGTGTGGATAGTTTAATTCCGCTGTGCATGTTTATCTTGAATGGCATCTGCACACATGAGTTTGATTTCTATGAATCTGTTCATAATGAATGGTATGGGCCGAGTTTAGGTAAAAGCCCAAGATTTGTAGTCATGTTCCCTTCCTTGCGTTGGATCCACGGGAGGGGACGTGACATGTAGAAATTGTTTTCATTTAATATCTGTGCACAGAGTTTGTTTTAAACATAGATAAAAATTCCTTTATGATAATAGATAGATTTAACAGAGTTCTTTGGAGACGGAGATCGAAATTCCTTTTGATAATAGATAGAATTTGAATATGAAGAGTGATTCATAAGGTTGAATGTTGAATTGAATCGCAGAGAGAAAACACTAGATTTATGAGAAGCGTTTTATTATCAATTGTCTTGCATGCAAATCATTGGATTACATTGAATTCAAATGTTTATGAATTTATGAGAAGAATAATTCGTTGTTGAAGTTTGAATCTTAAACCACACATATAATCTGAACACCATTGTGAATTTGTTGGACAACGTTAACGAATGTATGGAGAAAAGATAAAACCAAATTCGATTTCAAATGAATAAATCATAAACAAGGAATTAGAGTGATTTGGTTGAATAATTAACATACTGTTGAAATGGACTAATTCATAAAGTATTGTTGATGAATACGACGCAGATTTAACAACATAATTGATTGATTAATTCTCTTTTCAGATTTGGTAAAGCTCATTGAAGAATTTGAACAAAAGAACATGAGTTTATTTAAATTGAATATGAATCATCTTTTGTTTTGGATTTATCGAGATTCATAATAATTTCCTTGTCCTTATTAATTTTGTAGACTGTAGATTTAATTTTCTCTCTCTTTGATTTAAGATTTGAATTTAGATGAGATCTAAGTTTATTGCTTGGTACTAGTTTAATGCTATGCTTTCTGGTTTTGTACCTGTTGAGACAATATTATTTTCATAAGAATGGGCATTTTGAATTCATAGGATCGCGTGGATTTTGATACTTCTTTTCTGAATGGTTTGATATGTCACTTACACTCATATTTGCACACATAGCACCTACACTTATGGCACTTTGGATTGATTTAATTTTATAGGAACTTTTAATGTTAGAATTTAAATATCCTTTCCCACATTACCATTTGCACTTACATTTCTATTGTTGATTTGGTTTGGTGTGAATAGATTTTAGTTTAATTGATTCATGAAAATTTTAAGAAATTCTTTCTTGGTTTGTCACCTACACTCAATGCACTTTATTACTTGGTTGAGTTAGATATTGTTTAAGTTTAAATATTCTTTCATTTTCAAGCTAGAATTTAAATTTAATTGCTCTTATTCCTTTATGTTTTGAAGTAAGTAGGGAAAAATATTTGGTATTGATTTAATTTAATTTTGAAGCTCTTGCATTTGATTCTTTTGGAACTTCAATCACCAACAGAAATATTTAAGGTCTAACTCATAAGATATGGCCTCCTCATAGTAGGTTTATTCCATAGGTCCAATTGAAGTTATCATTTTGTATGCTTTTGTTTTCATTCTTGGTGTGTGTTTGTTGGCATTAAGATTAGGTTAGACTAAGCTACATTAGACCTCAATCCTGCACATGTAGTGTCGACACCTCTAAGTCTACTGAACCCGGTCGATAAGATGTGTTCAGCTGATAGTTGCAAAGCATGTGATGAGGTACCTAAAGGGTACGATAGACTTTGATCTATGTTATCTTGGAGATCATGACTTCAGATGGCTGCACATATGTTGATTGGGTAGGAAGTGTATCAGACAGGAAGAGCACATCGAGAGGATATTATTGTCTGGGATCAACCATGATCTCGTGGTTTAGCAGGAAGTAGTCTTGTGTGGCTCTCGGCACAAGCGGAATATATGGTTGCTTGCTCTGCTAGTTGTGAAGCGATATGGCTTTAGGATTGTTTGACTAGAGATAGAACCAACTGTGATCCTGTGTGACAAACAGAGTTGTATTAAGATGGCAGAGAATCCAGTGTTCCATGATAAGTCAAAGCACATAGAGATCTGATATTTCTATATACGAGATATGGTGCAGGAAGGAACTATAAAGCTCAAATTTGTAGGCACTGATGAACAAGTTGTCGATGTACTAACCAAACCTCTACCTCAAGTACAGTTTGAGTATTTCCGAGACAAGCTTGGTGTAGTTCAGAAGGACCCTTCTCGAAAGTGGGAGTGATGTGGTCACTTATGGTTGTAACCTGATTTCGGGTAAACAAATTAGGGTTTTAGATGCTGCGGAATACCATATATTGTATTGTAAAATGGTTGAATAAACATATAATGAAAAGGAGCAGTGCGGCTCTAAGTTTTGTTGGTTTTTTCCCGGTTAAGGGTTTCCAGGTGAAAATCTTTGTGTTATGTGCGTGCCATTGTGTATTTTCTGTTAATGCTTAAGAATAAATATAAGTTTGTACTTCACTGTTAAGGTTTAAAACTTACAATGATGAGATTGCCTGCATCGACAATGAGGTTGATGATGTGGATATCTATATTGGTGATGCCGACAGAGAGGTTGGTGGATGGTCCATAGACAGGGTCTAAGTTGACGAGGGGATTGTATCATCCTTGAACACATGTTCTAAAAGGATCCGTAGACATATGTCTCTGAGAAAGAAGAGCGATTGCATCATACTTGAACACATGTTCTAAATTGATCCGTAGACATATGTCTTTGAGAATGAAGTCCTTAGTGGACAGGTGGGGATTGTATCATCCCCGGACTTCAGTCCCTTGAATTGATCTGTAGACAAATGTCTTTGAGAATGAATTCCTTAGTGGACAGGTGGGGATTGTATCATCCTCGGACTTCAGTCCCTTGAATTGATCTGTAGACATATGTCTTCGAGAATGAAGTCCTTAGCGGATAGGTGGGGATTGTATCATCCCCAGACTTCGGTCCCTTGAATTGATCTGTAGACAGATGTCTTTGAGAATGAAGTCCTTAGTGGCCAAGTGAGGATTGTATCATCCTTGGACTTCAGTACTAAATGAGCCGCAAAATATATGTCACCGAGAGTGGGGATTGCATCATCCTTCGACATGATGAGGTGTATGAAATGATCCATAGATGTATGTCTCCGAGAAGTGGTCCTTAGACTTTGTCTAAGTTGATGAGTGGATTGCATCATCCCTAGACATGATGAGGTGTCTTAAATGATCCATAGATGTATGTCTTCGAGAAGTGGTCCTTAGACTTTGTCTAAGTTGACAAGTGGATTGCATCATCCCTAGGCATGATGAGGTGTCTTAAATGATCCGTAGACATATGTCTCCGAGAAGTGGTCCTTAGACTTTGTCTAAGTTGATGAGTGGATTGCATCATCCCTAGGCATGATGAGGTGTCTTAAATGATCCGTAGACGTATGTCTCTGAGAAGTGGTCCTTAGACTTTGTCTAAGTTGACGAGTGGATTGCGTCATCCCTAGGCATGATGAGGTGTCTTAAATGATTCGTAGACGTATGTCTCCGAGAAGTGGTCCTTAGACTTTGTCTAAGTTGATGAGTGGATTGCATCATCCCTAGGCATGATGAGGTGTCTTAAATGATCTGTAGACGTATGTCTCCGAGAAGTGGTCCTTAGACATTGTCTAAGTTGACGAGTGGACTGCATCATCCCTAGACATGATGAGGTGTCTTAAATAGATCATGTGTGTTGCAGGGTATGTTGCTATTGTGTATACTCGACTGATGAGGATACTTGTGTTGATGAGGATACTTGTATTGATGTATTGATACTTGTATTGATGATATGTATACTTGTATTGATGAGGATACTTGTATTGATGATGTGTATACTTGTATTGGTGTGGATACTAATACTGATGATCTAGATGATGATGTTGCTGATCGTGTTGATCTAGATGACGATGCTGCTGATCATGATGATCTAGATGATGATGCTGCTGATCGTGATGATCTAGATGACGATGCTGCTGATCGTGATGGTCTAGATGACAATGCTGCTAATCATGATGATCTAGATGACGATGTTGCTGATCGTGATGGTCTAGATGATGATGCTGATGATCGTGTGATGACGATGCTGATGATCATGAGGATCTAGATGTTGATGTTGCTGTATCTATTCGAGTGCTGCAGAAGATAAAGACTCAGTACTGAAGATGTTGATGTTCCAGTATTGAAGATGTTCCAGTAACTGCTTGAGTTACTGATGATGTTGAGAAATATTCCAATGATTTATAGATGTATCATTTATGATGTTGATGACTCCTTGCTTGTGCAGATGTTGTTATAATATACTTCTCGTTAAGGGGGAGTGTTGAAATATTGTAACCTCAAAGAATATTATATTTTTACTTTATTATTCCAGAGATGTTTCATTCCTCCGTAAAGATCTTATTGTATATCCGGAGATGTTTATTCCTCCATCAGAATGTGGTAACTTGGGTTATTAGACTTCCCTAGTGAGGGTCGGCCCTGTATGTGTTATGTGGGTCAAAGGGTTATTAGACCACCCTAGAGAGGCCGGCCCAGTCAGTTGTAATGGGGTGTTTAACCCAGTAATTAAGTTGGGGCCGACCTAGCTTGTGTAAAAGTCAGTCGGGAAACTAGTATAAGTAGAGGAGGATGTTCCTCACTTATTACACACTTCTATCACTCGGAAAGTAGCGCACTTGTGAGAGAGAGGTCTGCTATGGAGGAGGAGGAGCTCATGTATTTGGTTTACATCTTTGTATTTGCTGTTCATCTATATTGCGGAAGCTTTGTTGGGTTTTCTACCCCATGAGGGTTTCCCAGGATAAATCTGTGTCTCTTGTGTTTATGCTATGCTTGTTGTTTCTTCAGTGATCCTGTATATGCTATTGTTGTGAAATGAAATGTAATGCTGATATTTTCTGTCTTAGCATATTGAATCTTAACATTAGAAATTTGTGGGACTACAGATCTCGTGGATGCTGCGGAAGGAATGCCAACAAAATCTAGTTGATCGATCATCACAATTTTGCCTTCATGGGGAAAGAAGATAACTCTAAATATAGTAGACGCGATAGCCTTCATAGCATACATCTAGTTTCGATCCAGTAAAAGGTTGTAGTCGATGGGCGCATCAACCACTTCGAATTCAATAGGCACAGACTTACCTCCCAAGGAGACAACAAGGGAAGGGATAATTCCATGCGGCGTAAAAGATCTACCGTTGAATGCAGTGAGTGTAGTTCTAGACGCGAGTAGAGGAGGAGAGCCAAGAGATTTCCAACAAGTTAACGACATTACTGACTCGGAAGCACCTTCATCAACCATAGTACGTTTGATGAAGCTCTGAAGGCAAACCACTTGGATTTGAAAATCCACGTGGTAAGGTAAGCAAGGCTATACATCAGTAGTATCGAACTTGATAACACTAGGACTCCCCCCATCCTAAACTCCTAATGCACTCAAAAGGGCATGCTTCTTAGAAGGACAGGCTTGCAAAACTTCAAGAGTCGACATGGCACACGGAGTTTGGCCCAAATCTTCGACGATGGAGTAGTTCTGGGTGGCTCAAGCATTGGGATTATGCGTAGAGTGCTTGAGAACACCTTTCGGTATCCGCGACATAATGGAGGGCTTCTGGATATGCAAGGATTTGTCAGGAGGAGGGGGAGGCTCACTCCCCAAATTAGGTTGTGGTGCACCATAATCGCGTTGACGAGTAGCAACACAAGCCTATGACTGAAACATATTCACACATCCATAACCACTAGTATTGGAAGAAGACGTTTCCATTTCATTAGTACCATAACCAGTGGTGGGAGCATGCGAAGCCATGTTTTGATGATGAGGAAGGGGATCCTTCAACACAGTTGGGCTCTGTGCCAAATGCTTCGATGCTTCTTCAATTTGAGGACATAAGTGAGTAAGATGATCCTCCCCACAAAGCTTGCAAGGGAATTTCACTTACGCCTAGGTTTACGATCCTCGCCAGCATTACCGCCTTCCTGAGGAGGGTTGGCATTCTCTTTACGAGGAGTATTACGATTGCTATTGTTATTACTTCCATTGTTTCCACCCCTATGATTGTTTCTCCCCTTTTTATTACCACCAGGTTGCTGGTTACCCGACGGTTTTGTTGATTGCACATTGTGTACATTAGACGACGGAGTGGAAGTGGACATGGTGTGAACCTGTCCAAAAGTAAACTGGTTTAGTGACAAATTTTGCATTTGATTAGCTACCAAGTCTATAGGGTGAGTGCATGCGGACCCCATGATGCCATCGCCATGTGGTCTAGGAATTGACGTGTGCTCATGTCTTGTTCTCGGTGCATCAGGAATAATGTCATACAAAATGCCAAACTGAGAATAAAGTAGATCTAACTGCTGGACTTTCAAGATAGCTTGTTCCTCAGTCACAATGCCGGACATTGAAACATCCTTAGCAATGTATGGGAGTAGAGACTTGAGGAACCATTCCAACAGGAACTCTGGAGGAATGTTGTCTTTCACTAATCTCTTCCGCTGATGCCACTCTTGAACGTGGTCAAAAATATGCGTGGCCTTGTTCTGACGGAAGGTGGACAACAACTCAGTACCAATATCATAACGAACTGGCAACTGGAAATGGTCTAAGAAAACCAAAGCAATCTCATTGAATCCCCTATAGGTGTTCCCAGGCAACTCTACATACCACTTCGTGGCTTCCCTCGTGAGGGTGCGTTGAAATAGTCATAATCTAATGGAATTAGGATTCAAAGAGTTGGAGGAGCACCAAAGGTGAAACGTTGTGACATGATCACCCGGATCCTCACCGCCTTTCCCTTCAAACTTTGGAATGTCCGAAGGAATCTTGGTAGGAACCGGGGGCCAACTAGGGTCATGACACACCGGATCATTTGTGAGCTTTGAAAGATCCGAGAGATTCAAGCGTGCAAGCAACGGGAGCTGCGGCTGGAAAGCTAGATTATAAGTTCCCATAAAAGGTTGGTTAAACGGAACCGTGTTATAAGATGGACCAAAAGCTTGACCATGAGGGTTAAATTGCTGATGATAAGGACCTGACGGACCATAAGGTTTCCCATGGCCATATGATTGATAACCTCCTCCTGCATGACCCATTTGAGAGTAAGCAGGTATATGCGTGTTTTGGGTACCATATTGGGGTGGTGGGTTTTACTGGTGGCCAGCACCGACTGTGTTGTAGTAAGGGTTTCCACCATGAGTATGGGGCATATATGTACTATTCATATCAGGAACTGTATTGTAATGACCATAATGGCATGGTATGTTCCCACCCTCAGTATTAGGATTAGCTTGATCAGTCGTGTGAAGACCATAAGTATGAGAAGTATTCCCGACCCCAACATTGGTGTGACTAGCAACAGGGATGGTGGCATGATGTCCATGTGGATAGGAGATATTCCCACCCCCTACATTTGCATTACTAGTGGCAGTAGTGGACGCAAAAGTGTGTGGTATATGTCCACCCCCATGGTTGGGAGGAGCATTAACATCCGTAAAAGTGATCCTAGGTTGACGAGTAGCGACATGCGTGTTAGGTGGTGGATGGCAAGTCGAATTCTGAACAACATTCCTATTAGGTTGGAAAATCCGAGGAGG
Source organism: Larix kaempferi (assembly GCA_027924585.1). Taxonomy (NCBI): domain Eukaryota; kingdom Viridiplantae; phylum Streptophyta; class Pinopsida; order Pinales; family Pinaceae; genus Larix; species Larix kaempferi. The sequence continues at coordinate 61,990,500 of BSBM01000299.1, forward strand.
TGGTCTTCTTCCAAAATTAGCATGGTTAGGAGGAACATGACCAGTCACCATACTATGTGTGTGAGTGGAAAACGTAGTGCCCCAGTGAGGGTAGCGCCCCCAGTGGGTATAGTATGGCTAACATCATGACTGGTGCCAGCGTGACTGCCAAACATAGTGGAAGGTTCGACAATACTATGACTAGGCATACCAAAAGAGAGTGCGGTTGGGTTGATCATAGGACCAGTTTCATCATGTAACTTTGGCATTCCGTGTCTATAACTGCATGGAAATGAAGGAACGAAAGGATCGTCCTATTCCTCGTCCTCGGGTAAGTTGGGAATTCCGTAAAGATAATTATCCAGATTCAAAGGATCAAATGGATCTCGTTCAAGTGGATTAGGACAAATAAAACCAGGTTGAGTCTCAGGTGGATCACCTCCCCACGCCTCACGAGGGGTATGGGGATCGGAAATGTGTTCAAATCCACTCGATGGAGCGGAAGGGTTTTCCTCAGTATCGGAATGTGTAGCAATCATAATGTCTTGGACGTAAGTCTCATGCTGAATCCAAAGACTCAGAGGGAGCCCTCTGGTGTCCTCTAGCAACACGGTGTGAAACCTCGGCTGGCTTTAAACCAGCCAACCGACGAGACTGGCGGAGAGTGGGGCTCCACGCCACGATATCTCCGAAGAGAATGTATAATCAAAATGTCCCCTAAAGGCTAACTATCGATCAGAAACAGTAAATCAAAAGCACACACCTAGAGAAACTACAACCAAGAACATATAAACAGAGTGGCTAAATGAGCTCCAGACACTAGAGCTAGTATGTCTTGCCTAGGAGAGGCTTGAGACTCCCAAACTATAGCTAGAGGCAGCAGAATAAGTTATAGAGACACCCAGGCTTCACTGCGTGTACAGGGTCAATTCCACTGCACAAACACAACTGTGATGTCCAATCCCTATCTGAGTCAGGACACAAACAGTATAACCACTGCAAGTACCCTGTGTGATACCTAGGTAAGGCAACTATGGTCACCACAATATAACCAATTCTCAGGGGGATAGTCGCAGGTGGGATCCGTCGTATTGGCAGGGTAGCTGAGCCCGAAACTCAATGAGGGTCAAATCCCCCAAGAGTCCCCAGATACGAACAAATACTGGAAATATCTCCCACATTCAGACAGTATCAGAGGGATATCCCTTCAACCAACCTCCCGTGACCTCGTGCTTAAATCTGGCTTGAGTAGAGCTTCCTGAGAACACCAATCTATACCATGGATTCCTCCACTCCCTGGTCAGACACCTAATGTTGTGTCTAGTAGTCTTGGATTGTTAACTCACAATGATCTATTCCAAGACTCTAAACCTATGCTAGTTGGTGTACCCTATAAATAAAATTAGTCTAATCAATTTTAAGATTAAGCGTTAATTTTAGTGGCTATGGTTACTCAAGGGATATGATCGTGAAACTAGTGATGTGTAGACTCAATAGTATGCAAAGTCGTCCAATCCTAGACTCATCTATCCAATAAAACAATGTCACTAATATGCAAAATCAACCAACAATTCCAAAATAAAGATGCAATATTTTATCTTTTCAATGCACAAGAAGAACCTAAATGAAGGAAACAAGCGCTCAATGCACGATGCAGTACATGAAAGTAAATTTTTTTGTATTTTCTCTTATAAACAAGAAGGAAAATGCAAAAAACTAGATGTATATTTTTGTATTTTTTCAATATAGATGGAATGAAAAAATGCAAGCAAAATCCTATTATTCAGTCACTAAAGTGCCGAGAAGATCACTAAGACAATCCAGCAGATCCTAAACAGCAAGACTTAGCCAAAGGAATGAGCTCAAAAGGAAAAAACCAAGAGGCTAAATCCAAATATTGGTAAAAAACCAAGAAGGCTCAACCAAGAGAAATGAAGGGTTCTGGTCACAACCAAGGCATGAAACAGTCAAGAAAGAGGCCAACAAAGACTCAAGAACAACCAAAGCCAACCCAACAACAACCAAAATCCATAAACCAACAAAAGGCAGAGTTGTACGCTACTCTCTAAGAAATACCTGTGGGTACCCGCGAGCAGTAGAGTAAATAGAGGTGGGTATACGCGAGCTGAGCTAAGCTAGCCCGCGGGTGAGGAAAGGAAAATGGACAAATAAAGAGTCCAAGGGCTCAGAAAAAACAAGTTTTTTATGGTGTATCTTAATGGCCAATCAGTGACACAGAGCTTCGATAAAAATCAACTCTAATTAAGGACTAATGCTCAAAAAATTTCCCAAACATGGATGTTTTCCCCAGTGGAGTCGCCATTTCCGTGTTGGAGAAAACTCACTATGGCTTGGGAATACCACAACAGAAAGATGACTACCAGAAATCAACTCAATTCTCAAAATAATGCTATTATAAATGACAATGTTAAGATAATGGAGAAATGTAACCAACCTCAATCCAAACGTTTGATATAGATCCCCGTTGGAGCTTTCAATCCATGCACTTGAAATCTGGAAATTAGTCTTGACAGCCAATATCCAACAAGTACATATAATATATAAATGACATTAACATTATCAATAACAATGGTCCATAATATCACAAGCAAATGTAACCCAATGTATAATAAACAACATTTACAACATGATGGACGAGAATATGAGTATTTCTATTAATTAACAAGAAGAAGTACAAGGTGATACGACCTCTTGTCGGCAACCAATCTGAACCAATATCTAGATCAATCCACTTGTGCCTCCACCACTTCAATCCTCCATGAATGGCAAACTCAAACTAGATAGGAGTTTGGAAGGTGAACATAAAGGGTTCACAACTACAAGGATCAATGAGTGTAGACTCAAGATAGGGCAAAAATCCACTAGAGTTCTCTTGCTATTCTTTCTCCTCTCATCCAGAAGCCATATGTGCTCAATATATAGTCCTCTCAAAGGTAGGTGAAAGGACACATCGAGGCGTTACTCGGGCAGATGGAGGGCCAAAGGTCACCCAATGACTGCTTTCTGGGAGTAAAAAGTAATAAACTATTGATTTTTACCATTTTACTTGATACCCACTGGCTATAGTGATGCAACTCACGGGTACGCATGCTATACTGATGCAACATGTGGGTAGGAATAAAAATAGGGAAAAATAGTGTCTCTGAAGGATATATAAAGTGAATCTAAGTCAGTGAAATGGATCCTACAGGCCAAAGAATGTTGATGCTCACAGGGTGGAAGATTACATTGTAAAATTCGCCTCGGGTGAGACGTTAGTTTGTTTGTAGGATGTTTCCGAAAGGGCCGGTTAAAAGGGGTTTTGTTGGTTCCTTGATCCGCGAAGAACCTAGGTCTTTATGGAAAACCTCAAGATAGTTATGTAAGCCAACAATAAGTTTCTTCCATAGGTCCAATTGAAGCTATCATTTTGCATGCTTTTGTTTTCATTCTTGGTGTGTGTTTATTGGCATTAAGATTAGGTTAGACTAAGCTAGATTAGACCTCAATCCTGCACATATAGTGCCGACACCTCTAAGTCTATGGACCCCGGTCGATAATTTAATGTCGTAAATACTATCATATATTTTTACACACAGATACATGTCCTAGACTTATAAACATCACGATGTTTCCACATATAGGGTTGTACTAAAGTAACATCACAAACTTCAAGTGGGGCAACATCACACAATACCTCATCTTTGAAGGGCTTGTTGTTGTATGGAAGGCGACATTTATGATGAAAAAAGATGTCTTATCCCTAGCTCAACCAATCGATGGTGTATGGTTAAGGGAATGACATTGCCAAAAAATTTATACTTTTGATGACCTTGGCTAATATTAGGTTCTTCTAACTACTACTATCAACAATGAAATGCAATGTAGTCTCCTTCATACACATCTATGCATGGAGGAGGTTCTTACCTTCTCAGTATCTTCTAACTATTCTAGTTGGATCTTTGCAGTTGAAATTGTAGCAATGGTACATTAATGATCCCCTTTCCCTTATCTAGTTGTTATTCAGAGTCCTAGCCAAATTTTGACTTTGAGGATTTGATCTCATTCAATACTGACTTATTTGAATGGCATTTGTTAGTGTTTTGACGAGGGATTTTGTGGAACTCACACCACTTTCCAGTGTCCTTTAACTTATCTCTACCCTTCTTTGCTTGCATATTGAACTGATTTCCTTGAGGTTATCTATCCTTTATGTTACCCTTGTTTTGTGAGTTAGAGCCACCTTTACCCTGTTTATGCTATGGTTTATTTACAAACGCAATCTCATATTTATTCTTTTGCTTAATTTTTTGTTTCATTTTGACAACATATTGATAAGTTCCCGCAATGAGGAGATACCTAGGAACTCCATATCTATTTGAATGTAGATGTGTAGGACACCATGGTACTTTAGGACCAAATGCTTCTCGAAGTCTTTGATACTCAACGTTGAGTACAAGGTATGGAAGATACCGGTGAAATCCAACATCAACTAGTCTTTTTTTCTAGTGCAAATTCATCCATCTCATTTACTAGTCATCATAATTTATGATAGGGTAGAATTCCTCCTTTATGACATAAAAAAAAGTCACCTAAGTGATTTCTATCCTTAATGTTATAGATTCATATTTGGCATGTCTCTACCATTAACCATCCTACCAATATTTGACATGGGGAAGGGGCTTAAGGAGCACAAAGGTGATATTTTTGTTGTTATAAATTTTTTGAACATAGTGATAACTCTCTAACAGGTTTAATCATTTCTCCAAAGGATATGCATCTATTTGGTCTTTAGATAAGGAATGTTAAAATTAATGTGTACCTTGAAGGATGACACACCTTCAAAAATTTTGCTTCTTGAAGATGTCTCCATTTCCATAGGCAATTGTTGAAGGATTTGGGTGAAATTATCCATAATCTCATTCCTCTATTGCATAAGGGATTCTTTGAGAAACAACTTCATAGGATCCCATATTACATCATTTCTCTTTTCATCCACAATGGGATGTTTCTTGGGATAGCAAGAGAGGTTTTTCCTAATCTCAATTAGTTTGAGACCTACCTTCAAATATTTGAAATGTGATGAGGACATGCATGAAGCAAAAAAAAAGAATAGATTGTGTTTCCACCTAGATATGCACGTGGACGTGGGAAAAATATCAACTTGTTGAGAGATGCCATGGGGGACAAGTCAATGACTCAAGTTCCCACTATCACCAGAGCACTTGACTCCTTCTATTTAGGATAAATCCTAAACAAAATACAAGGGAGGTAGTGTTGAAGCCCTGGGTGTGATGCTGGAATATTTTCCAAGGCAAACAACAGAAGGTGACAACCCAATTTTAAAGGCTTCAAACAACCCTACGCAAGAGTGGTTCTATCCACAGATTGTTTGGTGTGACTGCCTCCTAGGGATATTAGTCCTCCGATGGCACTTATGTGAATGGATCCAAATGGATCTGTCTTCCTGTTAGGGAAGATTAAAAGTGTTCTATGTCTAAGGTGTAAGTAGTGTTAGCTTAGGAAATATCTAATTAAGTTAGATCTCGATTAAGAAATATGATTTAAGTTTGCAGAACAATAAGATCTTGAATTTAATAAGTGTTTCACCAATTAATAAACATATGAATTGGATATGTACTTACCAGCATTAGACAAAGCCAGACAATGCCAAATGAATGATTTTACCTTAAGAATTAAAGCATTTATGAGACTGTTCTATTATGATATGCTAATTGAAAAATTGGCATCAATGTAATTATAACTGTTTATCATTTGCAAAAATAGATAAAACGAGTTAAATAAATAAATTCATTTAACACATAAAAAATATAAATCGTATGTTAAGATAAATCTAACCTACATATCGATGCATTCATTTAGGTTGCAAAATAAAACAGAATTCATTCAGAAACCGAAGTGAGAAATTAGAATCTATCAAAGAAATTTAACAAATCAAACAAAATAGATGGCAAGAGAAAACTAATTGAATTTCGTTAAGCTTGCAAAAAATTACAATGCCTCAAAGAAATAGAGTATCTCCAATTCTCCTTCGGTGATTTCCCCCCTCCCTCCTTCTATGAGATCTAATCCCCTTAAATAATAATTACATCAAATTACAAGGACAAATTTCCCATAAAACAGGGATTTACAAAATATTTCTTATCTAAGACTTGCCAAGGGCAATTCGCCACTTGGCCCACACATCTAACAATTCTTCCACATCCGGATATTTGGCCAATTCGAGTGCCAGTTGGGTATTACAAGTGAAAGAATCAATCTCGTTTTTCTTCACTTTATGCCATGCACGCATAAAAAAGGCTGACCTTTATCCCTAAGCTGATGGGTTATTTGATTAAGTCTTTAACCTCTAAAATCTAAATTTACTCCAGCTGTTGAATTTGCTCTTTGGATTGTGCACATCTCTCATCAACCTAGTCGATTGTAAGCTTAGGTGGACAAGCCTTTTCGATAAGATCCATGGTTGTAAATTCTAGCATGATCATTAGGTTATCCGCTGCATACCACCTTCTACCACAAACTTCCTGTGCTTTCTGGATTGTGTCCTCGACTAATTCACAAGCATGTCCCCACGCATGCAAAGGGATTCTAAGTATTCTGAACTTGATATTGTCCAGAACAGGGATATCTTTAGGATTTTTCTTAATGTACTTCTACCAATCAACTACATCTTCAATATACTTAGTTGCTTCTTCCCTTCTCTCATTATGCTGTTCAAGGATATCATAATGACGCTAAAAAACATTTTATGTTTCCTGAATTTCATTCAGGGATTCAAATAATTCGACCAAAAGATTCTTATGGCCTTCGTTTATTTCAAGAGCTAGTTCCTTGAATTATTCCATAGAAAATCTAGAGAAAGAGGAGGTAGCTTCTTTGGCTACTGAATCCTTCAACTGCTGCTCAAGAAGTGTGATCTTCTCAGCATAGCCAATGTTTAGCCCTTGTGCTTCCTGCAATTGCTGCTGGAGAGATGCGTTTTGTTCTTGTAGGTATTTCACCTGACTGTCATGCTCATTTATCAACTCTTGAAGTTGAGTTTGATGTTGTTCTTCACTTTTAGTTTGCTTCTCCTTAAGATTTTACAACTCTTCTTTCTTAGCCGCAATTTCTTTATTCAAAGAAGTGACTGAGTCATAATTAGACCCTGTAATGGCTCCCATAGCTGCATCAGTTTCTAGTGCTTCTTGTTGTTTATTAGTGGATGTTTTCTACCATATGACCTGGTTGGGAATAGGTCCCTGCATAATAGTCCCTCCCCTTTGTATTTTAGCTCATCTTTTCACCACTTCCTTCTCAGACTTGCTGTAGAAATATTATCCTAGGGAAACCACAACATCCTCTCCAAATTCTACCCCTATGTATACTATAGAAGTAGATACATTAGAAGTTGAAATCAAAGGTGTAGTTTGTGATACAACAGAAGTTGGAATTGGGATGGTGATTTGGGTGGTGGATATGGAAGGAGAAATGATGTTAGAAATTGATGGTGAAGAGGAAGTGGGAGGAGAAGTCAAGGTAATAGTTTCAGAGACTGAAATAGAGACTTATGGTTATTGATGGTTTTGAGGATATAGTTGGTACTTGGACTTCAGTAACCTGTGGCAATAAGGTTGAAAGTGGAGTTATCAATGATTCTTGTGAAGTGATAATAGGAATGGCAGGTGGTTCAACTATGGTGGATGAAGGAAGGGTGATATCAACCGATGAGATGGAAAATAGTGTAGTGGAACTAAGCGAAGGTGTAGAGGTAAATGCAGTGGTCATTATGGTCACTTCTTGAAAGTGGATATCTAGAAGAGGATCATCCTGTGAAAATCCTCACAGCAGATCCAAGAGCTAATGTGTACCTCACAAGAAAGAATTTCATAAAATAGAAGAAGAAAGCAGTAGAACATAGATGCAGTAGAACTCAGATAGGAGCAGAATAATCACACATGTTTCATTAATCTGAATAATAAACAATAATGATACAATGCACAGGATTCGAATACCAAGGGTGTAATTTGAATTAGCCTACATGGATAGATCAAAAGATCAGTGGAGTGTCATCAAAGCACAAGTAACCATCAACCATGTGTCAAACTGAGTCTAACTAGGTGTAGAAGGTGTAGCTGATGCATGGAGAACTGATGGAGGGAGAATGAGGAGCTAACTGAAGTCATGAGGAGCTAACTGGAGTCAAAATAGTCAATCTAGGCTCTTTGGAGGTCCATCAGAGTGTTTCAGTGAGTTAACTAGGCCATCTGTCCATAAATCAAGGAGCAGATCCATAAATCAAGGAACTAACTGAGTGGTAGGTGAGAGAGGGTGCTTTTCACATGTGGTAGATGAAAGGAGGGCGCACTAAGCACTAGGAGGGCTAAAAATTATCAGAAAGAAGCTCCTGGGGCTAGCTAAATGAGGACTAGGTGCTGGGACTGATGACTAGGATGCATCCAATTGCATGCCTGCATGCAAAAATGCATGCATGACTGAAAATGAAAAAATGGAGAATGTTCGTAGGACTAGGATGGAGTATAGGAATATCCCAACACCCCCTTTTAATCCATCCTAAGCCCTGATAACTAGGAACAAAGGTCACCCATACAATCAAATAAATGATAAAAAATAAGAACTGTCCATAAACCGAGGAAATGGGGAAAACCTCATGGGAAAAATACCCCCCTCAAAAGAACAGTAAATAACTCAAAGAACCATCATACTAAGCAGAGAAGGAAGAATATTTCCTCAGTGAAAACTTTTGTAGAAAACTTGGCAAGCTGATCCTCTGTAGCATGCCAATGCATGTGCTAGATCTGGATCTGGTCTTCTGATGTGCCTCCCACTGTGTAGAAGATGTATTGGCTGAAGCAATTCTTTTAGGAAACCTTTCTTATACTGGAACAAATGGATCATGATGAGTCTTCCCAAAGGATGGTAGATTTGTAGCTAGGGTTTTCACCCTAGCTTGTGCAAATGAGCACCTACTAAGGAGAAGGGCCTCCTTAGTAGCAGTTCAATAAACACTAAATAAAAGTAGTAAAACAGTATGAAATTTAACCTAGCATGAGCATTAACATAAATAACAAAACATGAAAATATGGTGAAGATCTCTCTTTTTGTGTTAAAAATTACCTCAGATGTAGAGGTTGGTGGAGCCTTTGCAGCAGTCCAAGAGGGTTTCTTCCAAGCTCCAGTGTTGTTCCTTCTCCTTCTTCCAAAAGTGTTTTGGAAATGGGGCCAAATGGGGTTCTCAAGTGGAAAGTAGCTCCAAAGGGAGAGCTAGGGTTTTGTGATAATTTTTGGCAGAGTGAGGATAGGGATGATTGTGGATGAAAAATGGGGAGCCTCCATCACCTATTTATAGGTTTTTAGTGGTGGAGTGCTGACCCATGGTTTTGGGCACCATATGGTTTAGGTCAGCTGTATAGGGTTTTTGCTTCCTTTTTTCCCTCTTTTTCCTCTTTTTTGTATTTTTTATTCTCTTTTTAGAGGGTTTTTGCTATTTTTGGAGAAAAAAGGGGTTTTTTGGCCTTTTGGAGGCTTTTTAATGGATTTTTAAGGTTTTGGAGGCAAATATGGTAGGAAATATGGACAAATGAGTCATGTAATGGGGTAGATGAGGTAGTGAGCACTTTTTGGGTGTTAACAGATTGCCCCCTGATGTGTGAGGGCAGGTGCTCATCATATGGCCGATAGACATCATAGGTCTTTTATGGTTTTCCTGGGATGTGGAGAGGAGAATAAACGAACTAGAGCCCGGAACAACTGTCCTGAACAAACTGCAAAAACTGAAAGTACATGACCTCAATAATGAATGAGGAATAATCTGAACATATGGATGAGGTGGGCATTCCCATGCTCGTATCAAGATATAGAACAATAACAAGGGGGTCCAAAAAATGGGGACTTGAAATATACATGGCCTCAAATGAGGAAGAATCTCAATATATGGATGAGGCGGGCATACCCATGCTCGTATCTAGAGATATATATAAAAAATAACAATGAGGCCCAAAAATGGGGGCCTGAAGGATACATGGAGAACCACTGTGTACATCATAAGGGTCTAGAGGGGACACAAATCTGGGACATACTGCTGGGATGACCATGTCTGAGCTGAAGAGCTGATACATTGGAATAACAACAGTGCTGCTGAGTGTTGTACCAGAGGAACTGATGAGCTGCTGGATCATAGTGATGGGGAGTCATACCCTCAATGGTACACTGAACTAGAACTGAACTGGGTACTCAAGGAAGCATATAACTGGATGGCTTCCGAATACAATCGCCAACGCAACCCAGATATCCATGGGAACATATAACTGGGCGTTCCGAGGGGACTCACCAATGTGCTAGAGTGGAGGGAGATCCGGGGTCTTCGATCAATAACTGAAGGGATATATACCCTGCGCGATTCTCAACGATGAGATCAAGGTGTTGAAGTCAAGCATGTGAGAAACAACCACTTGGAGAGGCACTGATGACTCCTCACAAAATGGTCCGTAGGCACTCACCACAAATGGTGATGAGTCCAAGGCATAGGGACCTCTGGGTCTATCCTCTAGAATAGATGGGCTATTTTCGACAGAGGGAGACCTGCATCTAGAAAGGCAATGATGTTTCCTTGATAGGAGCACGAGGTGGAGAACCGGAGGGTGAGAGTACTGATAGTAGGACTGACATAATAAATGACATGCTCCTGGCGGGTAGTGTCTTCTTGGACAAGGACTCCAGACATGGCATGATCGGATGCCGAGACGTAAAGGATGAAGTCTTGAGAGAAATCTGGAGGGGAGATCAAAGGGGCTTGCGTGAGAGCTTTCTTAAGGGCTTCGAATGCAGCTTGTGCCTAGTCATCCTAAACAAAGGGTATGTGGGTACGAAGCAGGCGTAAGAAACCATGAACTGTGGTGGCATAATCAAGAATAAAGCGATGGAGGAAATTAGATTTCCCCTGCAGACTCTAGAGCTTCCGAAGCGTGCGAGGTGCAGGAAGGTCTATGATGGCTTGGAATTTCAGGGGATCAACAACGATTCCTTTATGGGAAACAATGAAACCTAACAACCGGCCTACCAAAATGAAAAAGACGCACTTGAGTGGGTTCAAGCAGATCTGATACTTGTGACAACGCAAAAAAAAATTTCGGAGGTCATTGAGGTGGTCGGATCGTTTCTTGGAATGAGCTGTAAGATTATCAAGATAGATGAGTAGGATATGGACCAAGTCATGAAAATAATAGGTCATGGCCCACTGGAAGGTGGCACCAACATTTTTAAGGCCGAAACGCATGACTCGATAGGAAAAGGTGCTCCATGGGGTGGTAAAGGCAGTCTTGTATTGATCTTCCTTGTGGATCTGAATCTAGTTGTATCCGGAAAAACCATCCATGAAAGATAGGACTTCATGCCCTGCACACGCATCAATGAGTTGGTCAATAAATGGTGTGGGGAAGTTGTCTTGGGATAGGCTCGGTTTAAATCGTGGAAGTTAGTACATATTCTGATGGTGCCTTGTTTCTTGTTAACAGGGACGGGGTTAGAAACCCAAGTGGTATATGCAATAGGATAAATGAATCCTGCTTTGCGAAGTTTCTCAATCTCTGCTTTAAGCGTGGGGAGTTTTGAGGGATGAATGGGGTGCTCTTTCTGGCGAACGGGGGGTACATCTAGCCATGTGTCAATGGGGTGTTCTATAATAGCGGGGTCAAGACCAGGCATTTCGGTATAGGACCAGGAAAAGACATCACGAAACTCTTAGAAATTTTTTTTGTACTCTCCAATCTCATACTCACTACAGGAGGCTCTTAAGGTAATGATTTCAAGAGCACCGGGTGGTTCAGAGATATCAATGTGGATGACAGGTGAGATGTTGGCCATGTTACCTTCCTTAAAAGCATCGGGAGTGGGAATGGGATCCTTAAACCAGTTGACTTTGGTGGGGAGGAAATCTTTGGACTCAACCACAAATTGGCTGGCTGTGGTGGAGGACGAGTCCTCCGGGAGGAAATACGAACGATGGTGCATATCCTCCCAGGGGTAATCCGAGGCAATGAGAGCCTCTATAATCTCCTCATCATTATGGAAACTTTGAGTTGTCAAATCGGTTGATGAGGGAATGGTAGTAGAAGAGATAATATAAATGGTATTAATCTCTCCGGATGAGGGGGATATTGGGGGGTGGATCTCCTCAATGGTGAAGGGCACCGTCTCAAGGTCCAAATTATTCATCTCATGGAGAGCTTCTTTGTAATATGGGAGATCTAGGCAGTGATGTGAGTAATGGCTGTAAATACCGCATATTGCACAAGGGTGGTTGGTGCGCAGTGATTTATCACGAGGCTTAGGGGTTGGGTTGAGTTGAACAACCGGGATGTTGGGGTCGTCATCAAGCATTTGCATGTGTTACTGTAATGCGGGTAATTGTGGACATTGATGAGTAGCATGGCCTAACTCATCACACAACGAGCATTTGGGAGGAGCATGAAACACTGGCGTATTCTTAAATGGTTTAGGCGGGGGTAAAGCAGTGTATGGTTGTGGGCCTCTACCCCCAGTGTGCGTGATAACAGGGGATGGATTAGTGGATGATGAAGGGGTAGCGACACTGGGAGGTGGTTGACCTGTAGTGGTGATGGGTTTCATCGGTTGTAGGATGACATTGGATGTCAGAGGGGTAACAGAAGGCGTAATGTACCATACGGGTAATCCTAAGATTAAACAGGAGAGGCTGAGGGTAGCCATAACCGGGGAGCTTACTACTCCCGAAGGGGGGATTAGAAAGGGGATTGTATGGATGGGTGTAACACCAACATGACTAGGTACCAATGGTGGTTGAGGTAGCAAGGGCGGTTGATGGTTGGGTGTTGGTGTATTGTGGGAAAGGGTACATAAGTCAGATACTTCGGTCACGGGTGACGGGGGTGGAATGGCATGGAATGTTGAAGTCATCGACGTATCTGAGTAGACTTCGGGTCCCACTGAGGAAACCAACGAGGTAGCGGCACCACAAACAGGTTGTTCAACCATGGGAAGAACATTTTTGGGTGCAGTGGGGGCATTGGGATCGTAATAGGTGAGTTGATCAAGCTTGACCACGCGTCCGTCATGGGGGAACATCATGGTATGAAAAATGGATGAGGCAACCGCCTGCATGGCGTACATGTAACTGTGGCCAAGTAAAAGGTTATAATCAAGCTGGGCATTGATGACCTCTATGTCAATGAGCACTATTTTACTAGCCAATTGGACGAGGACATTAGCTAAGAGACCTTGGGGTTGAGCCTAAAGGCCGTCGTAGCCTCGCAACGCAGTGGTGGACTGTTGGAGTGTAGGGGATCCCAACTTCTGCCAAACGAATGTGGACATAACGCATGTAGAGGCACCTTCATCGATAATGCACTGATGGATGACAAGATTCCGAACGGATATAGAAACTTGGAACACTAATGTGGAAGGCAGGCGTGGTTCGGATTGGTCCAAATCAAAGGCCATCATTCGTGAATCATTCGGGTCAATAGCACCAATGGCTGAGAGAAAAGTCTTGCGCTGCATAGGACAGTTTTTTAAGACCTCTAACACAGACATGGCTGTGGGGGACTGGGCTAGGTCATCTACAATGTTGTAATTAGATGCAGCGCGGGCATTGGGGTTATTGTTGATGCGGCGAAGTGGGAAGCGAGGTGCTTTGGAGGTGCCATCAAGTGGAGGTGTAGGTATGTGTGACGGCTGATCAGTGGGATGAGCGTTAGTGTTTTAATCGGCAGGAGGGGCTTCGGGGGTGGAGCCATATTGGTTCCGAATGGTTTAAAGGTTGACATCATTAACAACTAATGGGTGCTTGAGTCTAACATGGGTTGATCAGGAGCAACATAAGTGATTTGCTGTTGTGGTGGCACGTTTCCTTGAGGGGGAGCCAACGGTTGAGTGTTCACTACGCCTTGGGTTGGTAAAGGGTTTTGCAGCAGCAATGGTTGATGCTGAGGTGGTGGGGGGTTGGGTGGCACCTGAGGAGTTGTGTGCCCTTGGCGGTGGGAATCATCAGTCCAGAGTTGTCGAGCTCGCTCCAAATGTGGGAAAGCATGTGTGTAGTGGCCATAGACCCTGCAAATAGAACAAGGATGGTTTGTTCGCAAATTAGGATTTTTGGCTTGTTTGGGCGGCCAATCAGGGTTCTAGTTGGCAGGTGCCACGTTATTGTTGTTTGGGGGATTGGGAGGTTGACCACCATACTCTGGAGGGGGGTTGTTCCCACGGTTCCGGCCTTTGCCACGGTTTTGCTGGCCCTGTTGGCGGTGGTTATTTTGGTTTTGCTGCGGATTCTGTTGCACATACAGTTTCCCTTGGGTAGCAGGTGGGTTCTGGGGTTGTGCAGGTGCGGGAGAAGGATGCGGTGGATAATAAGTAGGTGGAGGCGGTATAGGTTTTGAACCTTGTGGGGGTTGCTGATATGTCTGCGGAACGGGTTGTGGGTTTTCCGCAGGGGCTACCTGTGGCGGGTAATAAGCAGGTTGGGCTTCAGAGGATACAGGAGCTGGTGTAGCCTATGGGTGGTAATATGACTGAGGTGCGACCGGGGGAGGGGGGGGGGGGCGTACACGGGGGATGCATGACCAAAGCACTGAGGTGGACATGAGGTTCCGTGGGAATGGTGATGATGTGCCATGGGAGAATACGAATTGGTTGTTCCAGACTGAGATGTATCCCGCGAAAGGTCGGGGCTAGGGCTAGGAATTGCTATGGAAAAGGGCTGGTTATGTGAGGCTATATGGCCAATGATGCCATCTGCGACATGGGATGCCCCCGGCGCATCATGTCGGGAGGAATCGCCGCGGGGGGCATTAGGTATGATGGAATAGAGATAACCAGACTGGGCGTAAATAAGGTCAAATTGCTGGGCTTTTAGGATGGCCTCTTCTTCAGACTGGGGTCGCTCGGATGCCATATCCTTGGTAATGACAGGAAGGAGAAATTTTAGAAACCAATCTAAGAAGATACGGTCGTCTAATTTTATTTTGCAGAGGCTGCGGCGTCGATGCCACTCATGAATGTGGTCAGTGATGTGGGTATCCGTGTTCTGTCTGCAAGACAGTAGGATCTCAACTCCCGCGTCATAGCGGACAGGTAACTAAAAGAACTGCAGGAAGGTCGAGGCAAGGGGAGTAAAAGTGGCATGGGTCCCATGGGGATGCTCGATGTACCACATAGTTGCAGAGCCAGTGAGGGTGCGCTGTAACAGACGGAGGCAGACAGAGTCGTCCACTATGGAGTTGGAAGAACACCATAGATGGAAAGACATAATATGGTTCTGGGGGTCTTCACCTACCTTGCCCTCAAACTTAGGGATGTCTGATGGGATCTTGGTGGGCATGTGAGGGCACACAGGGTCATGTCTGATGGGATTGTTAGTCAGTCTAGCCAAGTCTGGAAGGTTGAGACTAGCCATGAATGGAAAACTAGTAGAAGGATGTGACATACCAGTGGTTGTGACCACATTGGGGCCAATGCCCCCAAGTGGAGGGATTGGGTTTGGGTTGGGGACGTTGCCCCCAGGTGGAGGAATGAAGATTGTATGGGACGGTCCTGCACCGCCAAGGGTAGTGTTAGTCATTGGTGGAGTTGGGATGGGTATGCCAGCTACTAGAATGGGTACAATGATCGGAATGGTGGGTGTGGGCCCCATCGAGGGCATACCCAAAGCGGGTGTGGTAGCTGGTGTGGTGGTGGATGCTCCACCAATGGTCCCTACAAAGAAAGGGTTGGAAGTCATGCCAGCCATGGGGTTGGTTGGTGCAGTGTAAGTGAGGTTCTCGGATTCTGCCTTAGAATCAGAGGTGAAATAAGGGGCGCCAATACCGGGGGATGAAGCTCTGCATCTACGACGAGTGGAGTTGTGTGATGAAGCTCTACGTCTATGATGGGTGATGTCAAGTGAACTGTGCTGCGGGGGCTCACCCTGGAGGCGGCGAGAATGTCTTGGGGACTCAATGGTGACAGATGGTGTCAAGTATATGGGTGTTGTGTTGAGTGAAAAACAACTCAAAAACCCTAATGCAACCGAGTGTGCAGAAGGAGAGCGCAAAAAATATGGCACTTAGGCCAACAACCAACTCAAAACACTTACTGTAATAGTTGTGCTACAATAAGTGGAGTATCAATAGAAATGGTCAGAATACCAACAAGCAACAGGTTTCCTAAAAAATAAAAATAGTGGACTCGCTAGACCAAAGGGAGGTAAGGGAGCATGAAAACACCTAGCTAAATAGTATTCTGACTCAACCAGACATATCCTCTGCAAGGTGATGAAATCCAAGTCAAACAATATGGATAGTAGAGCCAAGCGGCTAAAGATATCCCCCTACCAGGAGGGACACCGGGTAGTCAATCCTAGAAGAAAGGCAACTAAGATACCTCGTTCATGACACGTCCAGAAAAGGTGAATCTATAGTTTGGTTCTATCGCCACTGTATCCCCATACGGGTGATACACCGAGAACTACGAAAGGTATCCTTCAGTGACTGAATGTATTGCGGTATTCCACTCAGGCCTCCGGAACCAGTCTGGCTACTTCAACCCTCCTAGGGGAGAGGCCCTCTGATAAACTGGTTGTGACCGTGCCAACAAGTACTAGGGGATTTTGGTTCCCTAATAGACAACAACTATGTCTCAAGTGTAAGAAACCGAGGGGCGTTATTTGTATGCCTATCCCCCCGATCCTACCTAACTACAAGATTCTTTTGTGTTCCCCAAGTGGGGTTAGAATGTTGGTTGTGTTAAGTAGTATTTTAGGGCTCACTTGAATAAGGTGACAGAGTGTGTGTGTGTGAGATGATGAGCCCAAGTAAAAGTGCCACGGGGTGGGCAACTTTCTAACTAAAAATAACAATGCAGAAATTAAACTTTGAGATGCAAAATTTTCTTTTTTCAAGTAAAATGCTTAAACTTAAAAAATTCTGTAAAGGGAACAGAAATAATACTGCAGCACAAAGGATGAAGGGAAGTATGGCTGTAGATAGGACAGGTGGCTGTGCAGGTGCAGAAAATACTGCAGCAAAGTACTGGGTTCAAACAGGGAAAAAAGTGCAGAACACAGATCGCGGGTCTGTGGCGAAACTGCACAGTCGAACCGCGGGAAACGGGTCGACAGTCGCGGGAAGATTGCGGGGAAATGGCTGAAAGCCATAGGCGGACCGTGGGAAAAGACCGAAAGTCGCAGGCGGATAGCAGGAAAATGGCTGAAAGCCACAGGCAGACCACGGGAAAAAGGCCGAAAGTCGTAGACGGATAGCAGGAAAATGGCTGAAAGCCACAGGCGGACCGCGGGAAAAAGGCCAAAAGTCATAGGTGGATTAGCAGGAAAATGGATGAAAGCCGCAGGCGGACCTCGGGAAAAAGGATGAAAGTCAGAGGAGGATAGCAAGAAAATGGCTGAAAGCCGCAGGCGGACCGTGGGAAAAAGGCCGAAAGTCGCAGGAAGATAGCAGGAAAATGGCTGAAAGCCATAGGCGGACTGCGGGAAACTGGTAAGCAGCCGTGGTCGGATCGCAAAAAACAGGCTGAGAGCTGTGGTCAGATCGCAGGTAACAAACTGAAAACCGCCAGTAGATCGCGGGAAACAGTCTGAGAGCCACAGAAGGATCACATGTAACAGTATTAAAGCCGCAGTCGGATCGCAACTATGGGGAAAAAATACATGGTTTACGGCAGCAAACTCGACTGCCAAAAGGGACAGCCAAAAGGAAAAAATAGAAAAATATAGCAGAAAACTAAAAACATCTAAAAACTATAACTAGAAATTCAAAGGAACACTAGGGGAGTCGCCAAAACTATAGCTAGTGTTTTCACCCTAGCTTGTGCAAATGAGCACCTACTAAGGAGAAGGGCCTCCTTAGTAGCAGTTCAATAAACAGTAAATAAAAGTACTAAAACAGTATGAAATTTAACCTAGCATGAGCATTAACATAAATAACAAAACATGAAAATATGGTGAAGATCTCTCTTTTTGTATTAAAAATTACCTCAGATGTAGAGGTTGGTGGAGCCTTTGCAGCAGTCCAAGAGGGTTTCTTCCAAGCTCCAGTGTTGTTCCTTCTCCTTCTTCCAAAAGTGTTTTGGAAATGGGGCCAAATGGGGTTCTCAAGTGGAAAGTAGCTCGAAAGGGAGAGCTAGGGTTTCGTGAGAATTTTTGGCAGAGTGAGGATAGGGATGATTGTGGATGAAAAATGGAGAGCCTCCATCACCTATTTATAGGTTTTTAGTGGTGGAGTGCTGACCCATGGTTTTGGGAACCATATGGTTTAGGTCAGCTGTATAGGATTTTTGTTTCCTTTTTTCCCTCTTTTTCCTCTTTTTTGTATTTTTTATTCCATTTTTAGAGGGATTTTGCTATTTTTGGAGAAAAAAGGGGGGTTTTGGCCTTTTGGAGGCTTTTTTAATGGTTTTTTTGGCATTTTGGAGGCTTTTTAAAGTTTTGGAGGCAAATATGGTAGGAAATATGGACAAATGAATCATGTAGTGGGGTAGATGAGGTAGTGAGCACTTTTTGGGTGATAACAAGATTGAACCACACCATCATGCAACATCTTTCAGGAAGAGGTAGATGGCATAATGCAAGGTTGGCATGATGCTGAAATCTGGTGGTTATGTGATCAGATTAATCCTCAACTATGTTCTCAATAGCTAGAAGGATTGTGTGATCCCATATTGGCCTTGGCTCTGGATTGAGAACATGTGTTGGTTCTGGATCCGAATCTGAATGTTCTTGAACTTTGATCTCAACATCAAGATCTTCATCTTCATCTTCGTTAGAAGAAAGAGTCACTCGGATCTTCATCAGATTCCGAAGGAGCAGGAAGAGCAAAGGGAAGAAAATGTGAGAACTCATATGCCTTAGAGGCATGATTTTCAAACCCTTTCTCTATAGTATTCCCAGCAGAGATCTCTTTAATCTCAAATGTGTCGGGTCCAAAGGTCACCTTCTTTGGTGATCCGATGTGAGTCATCTGATATACAGACAACAAATTTGCTGTCAAGGAGGGAACGAATAGAACATTCTTGAACTTGCCATGCTCCATATGTACCATACCCATCCCTTTGGCAGATATCTGAGAGTTGTCTCCCATGTGAATAGTAGGAGCATCTTTGAGATCTAAAGATGTTCGGGTAAACAGGGTACTACCAAAGGACCAAACACCAAGAGTAACCACTTCACACAAAAAGATCACAGATCAACACACCGATGTTTTGACGTGGTTTAAACCCTCTTGAGGGAAACACTCCACGACCCTGGCCAAATAGCTTCTAGGGGACAATTTATTATGCAAAGAAAGAAAGTTACAAATGAGCTTCTCATAATCGATCAACAAAACAATGACCCTCCATGCTCTTTAAATAGAGATCATGGACCAACCGGGTGTTAAGCCACGGATCAAGGTTAGGTATGATCTAAGAGAAGTTGAGCCGTCGGATCACTCTATGTCGGGAACATATCGTGACTGTCGAATTAAGTATTTACAAATGCATACTAATGCATACTAAAGAAACACACTTTCCCTAACGGATATATTACACAAGTTGATCTTAACTAACTCCTAAGTGTCTAAATATTCTAACATACCCCCTTAAGAACAACTTGGGATAGCATTGAAGGATTTACAAAAGTGACACTATTAGGAGAAGGAAGGAGGCATTAGAGCCTATCCCCCCTTAATGACAAGTTCCTGAACTCATAACATAGATCGAAGTTTAGAAAACTTCGCTTCTGTAAGAGACTTGGTGAAGATGTCTGCAACTTGATCATTTGTAGGGCAAAAGAGCACTTCAAGAACACGATCATGAACAAGATTTCTGATGAAGTGCATATGTAGCTCAATGTGTTTGCTGCGTTGACGTAGAACTGGATCTTTGGCAAGCTTGATGGCACTTTGATTGTCGCACCAAAGTGGAGTAGGATGCTGCTGCTCGAATCTGAACAATGAAATGATCTGTCGAAGCCATAAAGCTTCCTGACTGACATTAATTGCGGCTCGATATTCTGCTTATGCTGAAGAAAGAGCAAGAGCTTGTTGTTTCTTACAAGCCCAAGTGATAGGTCCAGATCCCAAACTAAAAAAATAACCTGCAGTAGACTTTCGATCATCAGGATCGCCGACCCAATCTGAATCAGTGAAACCAACCAACAAAGGTTTCCCCCCTGTACTGTAATGAATCCCGAACTGAACTGTACCTCGAATATATCAAAGTATTCTTTTAGCTGCTTTCCAGTGACTTTCATGAGGTGTCTTCATATAACGGGAAACACAACCAACGACAAAGGAAAGGTAAGGACGAGAATGAGTCAAGTATAAGAGACTTCCAACAAGCTGACGATACAAGATGGCATCGACTTCTGGTGAAGTACAAGTGGCAGAAAGTTTGACTCCAGACTGGAAGGGAGAAGGGGCTAGTGTACAATCTTCCATGTGAAAGCAATGAAGAAGGTCACAAGCATACTTAGACTGAGAAAGAAAGATTCCTTCTTTGGTTTGTAGGACTTGGAGACCAAGAAAATAATGCAAATGTCCTAAGTCTGACATTTCAAAATTTTGTGTAAGACTGGATTTCACATGGGTTATAAGCTTAGAGTCACTACCAATAAGAAGAAGGTCATCAACATATAGAACAAGTATGATGAGATGGTTTCTTACTTTCTTGGTATAGACATTGGGGTCAGAATGGTATCTAGAAAAACCAGTGTCAAGGAGAAAGTTATCCATTTCGGCATACCAAGCTCTAGGAGCTTGCTTAAGGCCATATAAGGATTTTTTAAGGCGGCAGACAAGGCTAGAGTTATTCTGAACATAGCCAGGAGGTTGTTCCATGTAAATTTCCTCCTGTAAAGCACCATGTAAGAAAGCAGACTTGACATCCATTTGATGGACTTCCTAGTTGTGTAAGGCTGCAGGGGAAAGAACAAGGCAGATGGAGTTCATTTTTGCGACGGGGCCAAAGGTTTCATTGTAGTCAATCCCTTCAACTTGGGAAGAACCTTTGGAAACTAACCTTGCCTTAAGTCTTTCAACACTTCCATCTGATGCATACTTAGTTCTGTAGACCCATTTACATCTGACAAGTTTTCTTCCCTTTGGAAGAGGTACAAGATCCCAAGTATCGTTCGCCATTAAGAAACAATATTCTTCATCCATGGCTGCATCCCAATTTGGATTCCTTGAAGCTTCTGCAAAAGTTTCTGGATCATGATTCTTGGAAACTTGAGCCAAAAGAGAAGAGGCTCGCTGAAACTGAGAACGTGTTCGACGTTGATCTCTAGGATCACCGACAAGATCACTAGCTTCTTCACATATTGAATCGACCCATCGAGGAAGCACTTGTGCTAGTGCAACTGGAGGAACATGAGCAGGCGGAGGTGGATTTTCATCCTCACTATCATCATACGAAACTGGAGTTGGAAACCTGTCAAGGAAGTTGGAAGAAGAAGAAGAAGAAGGCACAAACGCCGAATCAGGCTCGTAGGCCAAAGATGGCACAGTCGCTGAATTAGGCTCGCAGGCCAAGATATTTTCTTCAAATTTAACATCTCCTCTAATGATTATATCATGAGAATGTGGTTGAAGAAGTCTATAACCTTTTACATCTTCAGAATATCCAACAAATATGCACTTTTCACTTTTAGGCTGCAATGCTTTCCGTTTTTCATCCGGAACGTGAGCCCATGCTTCACTAACAAACACACTGAAGTGGTTTACATCAGGTTTAGTTTTAATCCATGCTTCTTTCAGTGTGATACCTTGTAATGCTTTAGTGGGGGTGCGATTAACTATGTAATTTGCACAATTAATGGCTTCAGTCCAAAATTGAAGACTTAGTCCCTTAGATTGGATCATACATTTAGCCATTTCTTTTAAAGTGCGGTTCTTCTGCTCAGCTACACCATTTTGTTGTGGTGTATATGGAACAGTGTGCTGTTGTTGGATGCCTTGTTCAGTGCAAAAAGTAGTGAACTTTTTGTTAACATATTCTCCTCCATTGTTAGATCTTAACTTAATAATTTGATGACCAGATTGTTTTTCAAGAAGGGCCTTGTAGGCCAAAAACATGTGAAATACTTCGCTCTTAAGTTTTAGGAAATAAACCCAAGTGCATCTGGTGTAATCATCAATGAAAGTTAAGAAATACTTGAAAGTAGAAAATGAAGCAGATGGAAGAGGACCACACAAATCACTATGCACAAGCTCCAAGGGAATCGAGGCGTGCCAAGAGGCACGTTTGTCAAAACTGTCCGGATGATGTTTTCCGAGTACACAACCGGAACAAACACCATCCCTGCAAGATACCATCGGAAGAACTGTCACCATATAGTCTTTACATAGTTGTTGCAATAAGCGATAATTTAAGTGACCAAATCGCCCATGCCAAAGTTTGCTCAAGTTATCACTATGAGCAACAAAAACTGAAGGAAAAGGTGATGACCCAAAGTTGTTAAATTTGTACAACCTGGTAACATCATCAATAATTCCGGTAGCTAGGACCTGTTGAGGATCTTTAAAATCCTTGATTACAACTTGGTGAGGTGTAAAGGTCACAGTTTTACCTTCACCAGAATGAGTGATTTGATAGACTGATAAAAAATTGTAGGAAATTCTTAGAACACATAGTACATCACTAAAATGACCATTATCTACCAGAACTGTTCCAGCTCCTACAACACTTAGAGATCTATCATCACCAACAAATATTTGTTTGGTGTTACATTCATGCATAGTAGAAAATATGGCTTGATCCTTAGCCATATGATAAGATGCTCTTGAATCAATGAGCCATTCATTTGAAGTAGAAGAAGGAGATGCATTATAAGAATAACCAGAAGCACAAAGTGCATGTCCATGAGGGGTAGATTTATAAGGCGAATCTAGGTTGATGTGGTGCTTCTTCATTGCTGCTTCCAAGGCTTCCATCTTCTTGCTCGGTTTCCGTGCTTTCCTTTTTCCCTGCAAATCACACCACAAACCGAAACAAAAAAACTTTTCCACACTTGTGGACTTATATCTCATTAGCTTACCTAGAAAGTCTACATTTTCTCTCTATTTCTGATTTACCAAGATCGCGCAAGGTGCACGGAAAAGAGCATACGCAGCCGAGAAAAACCCTTTCCCTTTCTGTTTCTGATTTGCCGAGATCACTCAAGGTGCACGGCAAAGAGCATATGCAGACAGAGAAAGCAACAATCCGAAACCAAAAAAATCTAACAGTAAAAAAATGATAAAATATGAGATTTGTTTTCTTTTAAAACATAAAATAAAAAAAATGCATCACTGTAACATTATACCTTCGGATCTGATGAAATACACGTTTCTGGAGCAACCGGGAACTGTTTTCGGTTAAAAGAAAACTATTTCCCAATGGAAACGGCACTCCGGACGCAATGGAACACCTCCCATAGCCCAGAAATGCACATAAATACCAGAACCAGAAACCCTTTGGAGTTTCTGCAACAACAGTTCAAGATCTAGATCATAACCGGAAGCAGCTCTTCATAAAAGCTCTGATACCATGTTCGGGTAAACAGGGTACTACCAAAGTACCGAACACCAAGAGAAACCACTTCACACAAACATATCACAGATCAACACACCGATGTTTTGACGTGGTTTAAACTCTCTTGAGGGAAACACTCCACGGCCCTGGCCAAATAGCTTCTACGGGACAATTTATTATGCAAAGAAAGAAAGTTACAAATGAGCTTCTCATAATCGATCAATGAAACAATGACCCTCCATGCTCTTTAAATAGAGATCATGGACCAATCGGGTGTTAAACCATGGATCAAGGTTAGGTATGATCTAAGAGAAGTTGAGCCGTCGGATCACTCTATGTCAGGAACATATCGTGACCGTCGGATTAAGTATTTACAAATGCATACTAATGCATACTAAAGAAACACACTTTCCCTAACGGATATATTACACAAGTTGATCTTAAATAACTCTTAAGTGTCTAAATATCCTAACAAAAGAAGAAAATGATTCTTCAGAGGCAACCATGTGGTTGGAGGCTCCAGAATCTATGAGGAGGGCCTTTGATTTCGAAAATCCAACCATCAATGCATGGAAATCATCTTGACCATCAGATCCACTTCCAAAATCAAACACTTTTGCATCTTTTGGAATAGCAATTTTGTTCTTTTCAAGAAGCTTGGTTAATTGATCTATTTTATTGTGCATGCAAGATATCTCTGGGGGGTTTCCTCTCTTGCAGTAGGGACACTTAGATCCATCAGATCTCTTCTGTTTGTCCTTCTTGGAGCTGGAGGCTCCTTTTGATGGACTTGAATTGGAATTCAACTTAGGTTCAGATGGCTTCTTGTCCTTTCTTTTATGCCTTCCTTTCACATTCGCACTATTTTCTTCTCCAGCTAGAAGAGATTGATCTTTGGAGTCCTTGATGGCACCCATTTGGATCAATTTGTCTTGTTCTTGGAGGAGAGCTGCAGTAAAAACTTCTAAGGAGGGCATCTTCCATCCAGGGATTGACATTCGCCCAGAGTGGAAGGTAGATACAAAGACAAAAAAATCAGATCCTAGCTTACTCATAATGGATAGCACCAATTGCTCATCCTTCTTATCAATGCCACAATTGCATAATTAAACTGTTGAATTTCGAGAATAATTCTTGAATGGTCTCAAAATTTCTTGGTTGTAGGGAAACCAATTCATTCTCCAGAGCATGGCCTCTTAGCTCATCTTGTTTGCAAAAAAGGGCCTCTAAATTCAACCATAAATCTCTTGGAGTCCTCAACCCTTTGAGATGAAACACTATATCTCTAGAAATATGAATGCACATGTAACCAAATGCTCCATCTAATCGATTCAGATGCTTGATTTTCTCCACAGCTTAAGCTAGTTTGGTCTCCCTTCCCATTGTTATCCTGTGTAGAGATTTTCTTCTCAATGGAATTTCCATATCAAGTTTCCAATCAAGGTAATAGAAAGGATTCAGGATTCTATTTGGGAGGGGAGTGTTCGAATTGCTCATCTCAACTGCTGGAGCAAATGCAAGTGAAAACTGCTGCTACTGCTGCTGCAACTGCTAGAACTTCGAATAAATTGCAAAAATCTCTCAAGAATGGAGATAGAATATACTCTGAAATGGCTCTGATACCATGTGAAAATCCTCACAGCAGATCCAAGATCTAATGTGTACCTCACAAGAAAGAATTTCAGAAAATAGAAGAAGAAAAGCAACAGAACATAGATGCAATAGAACTGAGATCGGAGCAGAATAATCACACATGTTTCATTAATCTGAATAATAAACAATAATGATACGATGCACAAGATTCGAATACAAAGGGTGTAATTCGAATTAGCCCGCATAGATAGATCAAAAGATCAGTGTAGTGCCATCAAAGCACAAGTAACCATCAACCATGTGTCAAACTGAGTCTAACTAGGTGTAGAAGGTGTAACTGATGCATGGAGAACTGATGGAGGGCGCATGAGGAGCTAACTAGAGTCATGAGGAGCTAACTGGAGTCAAAATAGTCAATATAGGCTCTCTTGAGGTCCATCAAAGTGTTTTAGTGAGTTAACTAGGCCATCTGTCCTTAAATTAGGGAGCAGACCCATAAATCAAGGAACTAACTGAGTGTAACTGAGTGGTAGGTGAGAGAGGGGGCCTTTCACATGTGGTAAGTGAAAGGAGGGCGCAATAAGCACTAGGATGGATAAAAATGATCAGAAAGAATCTCCCGGGGCTAGCTAAATGAGGACTAGGTGCTAGGAATGATGACTGGGATGCATGCAATTGCATGCCTGCATGCAAAAATGCATGCATGAATGAAAATGAAAAAATGGAGAATTCTTTTAGGACTAGGATGGAGTATAGGATTATCCCAACACATCCACCACTATACCTTCTAAAATATTAGTACAGGTTGGTGTAACAGTAACTTCTTGTAAAACAGACACAACAGTTGCTGGAAAGAAGATGGAAGCCTTTCATCCTCTAGATCACTGCCATCGATCATAGTCACCATTGGTACAGAGATTCCAACCTTTTGTTTCTTCGTTGGGGTGTTTGCTGCACTAACCTTTGTATCCACTAATGAACACATCTCTTCCAATTCTCTTTTCATCTCAGTAGCCGATTGAATTAGAGCATTGAGATTAGCCAGAGGCCTGGGCTGTGTTGTATCTTCCACAGGGGCCTTTCCCTTGTCATCAGTATGGTAAGTAAGCATCAAGGGGGTGATTTCTTTCTGAGCTTCTTTCTCTACCTTATTCTTTTGTACCTTTTCATCAAGTGATAGCTTGAACTTTATGTATTGCAGAACTTTAGCTTCAAGCTTTGAACTTTCCGTATAGCCTACAAAGCATGGCCGCCAATAGAGAGAACGGTTTTTTAAACCAGGAAATGGGGTATCATTTGTCAGCCTTTGGTGTGAATCTTGCGAGGTTACTCATCCAATATTTAAGCATTTCATCGAAGTTGAATTGGGTCTTGGCAGATTCCAGGAATTTGGAATTCGGCAACTGGTCGGGTTGTCTTAGGGAATACGCTCTAGCAAAAGCGTCAGGCTGGAAAGTGGTCAACTGTGTTCCAGACTTATCATTGAAATAATGTTCTTGAGGTTGGGTGTAATCAATTATCAACTTGATGACATTGGTATAGGGCATAAGGGCCAGTCTAGCAGCAATGGCATGTAATTGAGACTTACTGATGTTCATGTAAAAGGATTGGTTTTGCTGGATTTCAGAAAGGTCATCATTGTCAAACATAGAGTAAATGCGGGACCAATCCAGGTGAAGAGTTTCAGACACTCTGTCATTTGTAAGAGAGAGGATTCAACTATTCGGGTCTTTGTTTTTAAGTTCCCTAAGGGCCATTTTGGAGCGGGTGTTTCTTGACATGGTTGGGTAGCTTAGAACTATGATAAAACAGAAACAATAATCAATTAAAACTAATTTGAACTCCGAATTATCACCAAAATGTAGACAAAGGTGTCGTAAAACCAACCTATGTTGAAAACATAACTAAAATGGCAATCCTGGTAAAAATCCACAGTAAAACTCCTTCGCTCAAATGAAATTCGTAATTCGAAAAACAGTGAAAATCGTAAAAATTGACAATAATTAAGAGATAGCGGGGTCAATCCGGACCGTAAGATCAAAAGGAATCAATGGCTTAGATTAAATCACGAAGAGTGGAAAATAAATTGTGGGATCAACTTTTTACAAAATTTTGATTGTGGCTTCCGCAATCTGCAATCCGCTAATTTGGGCATAAGTAATTTTAAGGTTTCCGCAATCCGCAATCCGCAATTGGATAGCGAAGTAGTGAAAAATAACAAGAAAAGTCAATCTTTCCACAATCCGCAATGCAGGTTGCGAGTTGCGGAAGTGAAATTTCAATTGGTTTATTATGGTTTCCATAATCCGTAATCCGCAAAATGCGGGTTGCGGAAAGTGAATGTTTATTTTCAACGACTAAGTACTTTCCGCATTCTGCAATTTGCGGGTTGTGGAATGCGGAACTGAAAATTCGATTTTATTAAAACTGTTTCCCAACATCCGCAATCCGCAATTGCGGGTTGCGGGTTATGGAAAGGAAATATTTAAGACTCAAAAATTTAAACATCCACAATCCGCATTGCGGATTGCGGGTTGCAGAACAGGAATTGCAGAAACGACGTAAATTGAAGAAAAAGCAAGTTGTCCGCAATTTTCAAAACACACAAAAGAAAGTTTTTTTCAACAAACTTAATTAAATCCAAAGCATGGGAATAAGGAAAGATAAAGACAACAATAAAAAACACCCCAAAAAATAAGTCAGAAATTCCAAGCTACCTTTAAAAATATTAGTGGGGCTACCATTTTTATCAATAAAAATGGGATCTGTTGTGCCTACAACAGGTAGATCCTATGAAAACTAAGGATGGTAACCTTGGAAAAGGAGACTTAGGAATTAATAAATTAAACTAAGAAAATAAATCTGACAAATCAACTTATCAAATAATTCACATTTTCAACATGCATAAAAGAAGATCAGTGCCTTATCTATTGGGAAAAAGGATACCACCTATGAAACAAGAAGTATTCGCATTATACAATAAAAGATTACTTTCACCAATAGAAAATTAAATGTTATCTAATTACTAGAAAGCGAAAGCAAAGTCAAATTGTGAACTCGTCGAGGTGAGGATTGACTTTGCTTGTTAAATGGAGGTGCGCCGAATTATGAACTTTCTTGGTGTAGGGATCGACTATGATATGATTGAATTTGTTAAGGGAAGAGGGTTTTCAATATAATCGAGGGTACGCGAAATAAGTCTGGATTATCAAATATGGTTCCACACAAGAAATGGACTAGATCGGAGTCACGGGGGTATGTCCAACACTGACACCAATAAAGGGTGTAACCTGACGGGTCCCCACAGTCACTACCTAGTTGATTCCCCTTCACTGTAGATTTTTCCCACAAGTGAAAAATCTAATGAGGAAAGATGACAGATTTTCGTCTTTTAGGGAGGTTAATTTTAATTAATTATGGCATTAATGAGAGAGTTTAGGAATTGATTTTAATTGGAATTAAGTGTGCATGAATGATATTACAAATTTAGAATATATCCAAATTAATTCCAATTAAAAGAAAATGCTTTCTAATTATTACTTGGACAAAGTAGAAAGCCTAACTAGCTAAACTAAAACAGGCAAAGAACAATCACTCATGAAATGTGACACAGAGGAGGGGTAGGGGAATTTGAAACCACCACCATACCTTATGAGTTACAAAAGGATTTGGAGCCCTTATAAATTCCTATTCTTGGTCCTTATGGCCAGTAATCAAGCTTACCAAATTTGGAGTGAAGATGAGAAAATTAGAAGGGGCGTAATGCTTGTTCAATTGGCACCCTGGGGGGTTTGATTGTAGCCGGTATCGGATGCCTCTTGGAATGATTTAGTTGATGTTAAAATATGTAAAAATTGATTATAAATCAGTGAGAAAATATTCTAATATATCTCTTTGATCACTCCCAAAAAGGGGGCTTGCCCTGCAACAAATTTGTTAATAAAAAAACTACCTAAAAAAGGGTTAAATATGCAAATCTAATGGGAGGTAAGGGTCTATATCAAGATATTTTCTCAATAGGATAAATGAATCCTGCTTTGAGAAGTTTCTCAATCTCTTCTTTAATGGCGGGGAGTTTTGAGGGATGAATGGGGCGCTGCTTCTGGCGAACGGGGGGTACATCTGGCCATGTGTCAATGTGGTGTTCTATAATAGCAGGGTCAAGACCAGGCATTTCGGTATAGGACCAGGAAAAGACATCACGAAACTCTTGGAAAAGTTTTTTGTACTCCCTGATCTCATACTCACTGCAAGAGGATCCTAAGGTAATGATTTCAAGAGCGCCAGGTGGGTCAGAAATATCAATGTGGATGACGGGTTAGATGTTGGCCATGTTACCTTCCTCAAAAGCATCGGGAGCGGGAATGGGATCCTTAAACCAGTTGACTTTGGTGGGGAGGACATATTTGGAATCAACCACAAATTGGGTGGCTGTGGTGGAGGAGGAGTCCTCTGGGAGGAAATACGAACGATGGTGCATATCCTCCCAGGGGTAATCCGGGGCAGTGAGAGCCTCTAGAATCTCCTCATCATTATGGAAACTTTGAGTTGTCAAATCGGTTGACGAGGGAATGGTAGTAGAAGAGATCATATAAATGGTATTAATCTCTCCGGATGAGGGGGATATTGGGGGGTGGATCTCCTCAATGGTGAAGGGCACCGTCTCAAGGTCCAAATTATTCATCTCATGGAGAGCTGCTCTGTAATCTAGGAGATCTGGGCAGTGATGTGAGTAATGGCCATAAATACCACATATTGAATAGGGGTGGTTGGTGCACAGTGCTTTATCACGAGGCTTAGGGGTTGGTTCGAGTTGAACAACCAGGATGTTGGGGTCGTCACCAAGCATTTGCATGTGTTCCTGTAATACGGGTAATTGTGGACATTGATGAGTAGCATGGCCTACCTCATCACACGACGAGCATTTGGGAGGAGCATGAAACACTGGGGTATTCTTAACTGGTTGAGGAGGGGGCAAAGCAGTGTATGGTTGTGGGCCTCTGCCCCCAGTGTGCATGATAACAGGGGATGGATTAGTGGATGATGAAGGGGTAGCAACACCGGGAGGTGGTTGACTTGTAGTGGTGATGGGTTGCACCGGTTGTAGGACGACATTTGGTGTCAGAGGGGTAACGAGAGGCGTAATGTACCATACGGGTAATCCTAAGGTTAAACCAGGGAGGTTGAGGGTAGCCATTACCGGGGAGCTTACTACTCCCGAAGGGGGGATTAGAAAGGGGATTGTATGGATGGGTGTAACACCAACATGACTAGGTACCAATGGTGGTTGAGGTAGCAAGGGAGGTTGATGGTTGGGTGTTGGTGTATTGTGGGAAAGGGTGCATAAGTCAGATACTTCGGTCACGGGTGACGGGGGTGGAATGCCATGGAATGTTGAAGTCATTGACGTATCTGAGTAGACTCCGGGTCCCACTGAGGAAACCAACAAGGTAGCGACACCAAAAATAGGTTGTTCAACCATGGGAAGAACATTTTCAGGTGCAGCGGGGACATTGGGATTGTAATAGGTGAGTTGATCAACCTTGACCACGCGTCCATCATGGGGGAACATCATGGTACGAAAAACGGATGAGGCAACTACCCGCATGGCTTACATGTAACTGCGGCCAAGTAAAAGGTTATAATCAAGTTGGGCGTTGATGACCTCTATGTCAATGAGCACTGTTTTACCAGCCAACTGGACGAGGACATTAGCTAAGAGACCTTGGGGTTGAGCCGAACGGCCGTCGTAGGCTCGCAACGCAGTGGTGGACTGTTGGAGTGTAGGGGATCCCAACTTCTGCCAAACGAATGTGGACATAAAGCATGTAGAGGCACCTTCATCGATAATGCACTGATGGATGACAAGATTACGAACGGATACAGAAACTTGGAACGCTAATGTGGAAGGAAGGCGTGGTTTGGATTGGTCCAAATCAAAGGCCATCATTCATGAATCATTCGGGTCAATAGCACCAATGGCTGAGAGCAAAGTCTTGCGCTGCGTAGGATAGGTTTTTAAGACCTCTAACACAGACATGGCTGCGGGGGACTGGGCTAGGTCATCTACAATGTTGTAATTAGATGCAGCGCGGGCATTGGGGTTATTGTTGATGCGGCGAAGTGGGAAGCGAGGTGCTTTGGAGGTGCCATCAAGTGGAGGTGGAGGTATGTGTGACGACTGATCAGTGGGATGAGCATTAGTGTTTTTGTCGGCAGGAGGGGCTTCGGGGGTGGAGCCATATTGGTTCCGACTGGTTTAAAGGTTGACATCGGCAGATGACATCATTAACAACTAATGGGTGCTTGAGTCTAACATGGGTTGATCAGGAGCGGCATAAGTGATTTGCTGTTGTGGTGGCACGTTTCCTTGAGGGGGAGCCAACGGTTGAGTGTTCACTATGCCTTGGGTTGGTAAAGGGTTTTGCAGCACCAAGGGTTGATGCTGAGGTGGTGGGGGGTTGGGTGGCACCTGAGGAGTCGCATGCCCTTGGTGGTGGGCATCATCAGTCCAAAGTTGCCGAGCTCGCTCCAAATGTGGGAAAGCATGTGTGTAGTGGCCATAGACCCCACAAATAGAACAAGGATGGTTTGTTCGCAAATTAGTATTTTTGGCTTGTTTGGACGCCCTGATCAGGGTTCTGGTTGGCAGGTGCCATGTTATTTTTGTTTGGGGGATTGGGAGGTTGACCGCCTTGGTTTGGAGGGGGGTTGTTCCCACGGTTTTGTTGGCCCTATTGGCACTGGTTATTTTTGTTTTGCTATGGATTTTGTTGCGCATACACTTGCCCTTGGGTAGCAGGTGGGTTCTAGGGTTGTGCAGGGGCGGGAGCAGGCTGCGGTGGATAATAAGTAGGTGGAGGTGGAGTAGGTGCTGAACCTTGTGGGGATTGCTGATATGTCTGCGGAATGGGTTGTGGGTTTGCCGCAAGGGCTGCCTGTGGTGGGTAATAAGCAGGTTGGGCTTGAGAGGATACAGGAGCTGGTGTAGCCTATGGGTGGTAATATGACTGAGGTGCGACCGGGGGGGCGTACGCGGGGGATGCATTGTTAAAATTCAATATGCTAAGACAGAAAATAGCAGCATTATATTCCATTTCATAATAATAGCATATACAGGATCACTGAAGAAACAACAAGCATAGCATAAACACAAGAGACAGAGATTTATCCTGGGAAACCCTCATGGGGTAGAAAACCCAGCAAAGCTTCCTCAATATAGATGACCATCAATATACAAAGATGAAACCCTGAGACATGATCTCCTCCTCCACAATAGCAGACCTCTCCTCCACAAGTGCGCTATCCTGAAGTGTGTGAGTGTGTCAAATGAGGAACACACCTCCTCTATTTATACACTACACTGACATATCTTTTACACAAGTACACGTAGGCTCGTATTTAACCAATGGGTTAAATACCCCACTACAACTGACTGGGCCGACCCCTCTAGGGTGGTCTAATAACCCTTTGTACCACATAACACATACAGGGCCGACCTCCACTAGGGAAGTCTAATAACCCGAGTTACCACATTCCGACGGAGGAATAAACATCTCCGGATATACAATAAGATCTTTACGGAGGAATGAAACATCTCCGAAATAATAAAGTACAATTATAATATTCTTTGAAGTTACAATATCTCAACACTCCCCCTTAACGAGAAGGATATTATAACAACATCTGCACGAGCAAGGAGTCATCAACATCATACATGATACATCTATAAATCATTGGAAGCTTTCTCAATATCATCAGTAACTCAACCAGTTACTGGAACATCTTCAATACTGGAACATCAACATCTTCAGTATTGAGTCTTCATCTTCTGCAGCACACGATCATCAGCATCGTCATCACACGATCATCAGCATCGTCATCACACGATCATCAGCATCGTCATCACACGATCA
This sequence comes from Larix kaempferi, assembly GCA_027924585.1. Classification (NCBI taxonomy): domain Eukaryota; kingdom Viridiplantae; phylum Streptophyta; class Pinopsida; order Pinales; family Pinaceae; genus Larix; species Larix kaempferi. The sequence continues at coordinate 62,023,523 of BSBM01000299.1, forward strand.
TCAGCATCATCATCACATGATCATCAGGATCGTCATCACACGATCATCAGGATCGTCATCACACGATCATCAGCATCGTCATCACACGATCATCAGCATCATCATCACACGATCATCAGCATCGTCATCACACGATCATCAGCATCGTCATCACACGATCATCAGCATCGTCATCACACGATCATCAGCATCGTCATATCACGATCAGCAGCATCGTCATCACACGATCAGCAGCATCGTCATCTATACACATGATCCTTCTTTCGGAATTACTGGATCAATCTCATCATAATCATATTTAAGACTATCCTTCCTTTCGGAATTACTGGATTTACTGTCTAAGGATGATTAGTCCAACCACAATTATATTTAAGACTATCCTTCCTTTCGGAATTACTGGATTTACTGTCTAAGGATGATTAATCCAACCACAATCGCATTTAAGACTATCCTTCCTTTCGGAATTACTGGATTTACTGTCTAAGGATGATTAATCCAACCACAATCGCATTTAAGACTATCCTTCCTTTTGGAATTACTGGATTTACTGTCTAAGGATGATTAGTCCAACCACAATCGTATTTAAGACTATCCTTCCTGGATTTACTGTCTAAGGATGATAAATCCAATCACAATCACATTCAAGACTATCCTTCCTGGATTTACTGTCTAAGGATGATTAATCCAATCACAATCACATTTAAGACTATCCTTCCTGGATTTACTGTCTAAGGATGATTAATCCAATCACAATCACATTTAAGACTATCCTTCCTGGATTTACTGTCTAAGGATGATTAATCCAATCACAATCACATTTAAGACTATCCTTCCTGGATTTACTGTCTAAGGATGATTAATCCAATCACGTGCATTTTGAACCAAGGTCCAGGGATGATGCAGTCCTATCCTCTATTCTCGGAGACACCTGTCTACGGCTCACTTTAGAACTTGAGTTCAAGGATGATCCAATCCTCTCAAGTCCACCAAGGACTTCATTCTCAGAGACCTCACGTCTACGGCTCTCTTTAGGACTGAAAGTCCAGGGATGATCCAATCCCCTCAAGTCCACCAAGGACTTCATTCTCGGAGACCTCACGTCTACGGCTCTCTTTAGGACTGAAAGTCCAGGGATGATCCAATCCCCTCAACTGTCCACTAAGGACTTCATTCTCGGAGACCTCACGTCTATGACTCTCTTTAGGACTGAAAGTCCAGGGATGATCCAATCCCCTCAACTGTACACTAAGGACTTCATTCTCGGAGACCTCACGTCTACGGCTCTCTTTAGGACTGAAAGTCTAGGGATGATCCAATCCCCTCAAATGTCCACTAAGGACTTCATTCTCGGAGACCTCACGTCTATGGCTCTCTTTAGGACTGAAAGTCCAGGGATGATCCAATCCTCATCTGTATTCTCATCTATACAGGTACAAATATCCAAGAGCACGTGTCACATCAAAATATGTATACATCACTAATCAAAACATGTATACATCACACCAAAACATGTATACATCTAGCATGTATAATCAAAACATGTATACATCACATCAAAACATGTATACATCTAGCATGTATTCTCACTAATACATCTAACATCAAAACATGTATACATCACATCAAAACATGTATACGTCTAGCATGTATTCTCACTAATACATCTAACATCAAAACATGTATACATCACATCAAAAACATGTATACATCTAGCATGTATTCTCACTAATACATCACATCAAAAACATGTATACATCTAGCATGTATTCTCACTAATACATCTAACATCAAAACATGTATACATCACATCAAAAACATGTATACATCTAGCATGTATTCTCACTAATACATCTGTCATCAAAGGTAAAAGATATAAGAGTTCTAAATCTAAATAATTCTAAGTAACTAAGTGCAACAAAAATGAAGGGACAGACTTGTTATCAGATACTATACTACTCCCCCTTTCGAGGAGGGTCCTTCTGGACTATACCAAGCTTGTCTCGGAAGTATTCAAACTTTACTCGAGACAAAGGTTTAGTCAGGATATTGGCAATTTGATCCTCAGTGCTTATATACTCGAGCTTGATAGCTCCCCTCTGCACCATATCTCGTATGTAGAAGTAACGGATCTCAATGTGTTTTGACTTATCATGGAATACAGGATTTTCAGTCATCTTAATGCAGCTTTGATTATCACACATAATCACAGTGGGATCCATTTCTAAGTCAAACACTCCAGATAAAAGTTTCCGAAGCCATAATGCTTCACAGCTGGCAGAGCAGGCGGCTATATATTCTGCTTCAGCAGTACTGAGGGCCACACTAGATTGTTTCTTGCTGAACCATGAGATCATGGCAGATTCAAGACTATAACATCCACTTGATGTACTCGTTCTGTCTGAGACACTTCCTGCCCAATCAAAATCTGAGTAACCATGTAAACGGAGTTCATGACCTCCAAGATAATATAGACCAAAAATCTAATGTACCTTTTAGGTACCTCACTACATGCTTTGTAGCTATTAAGTGCACCTTTCTAGGTTCTACTAGATACTGACTTAGGGTATTTACAGCAAAGCATATATCTAGCCTAGTATTTGTTAAGTACATCAATGACCCAATGATTTGTCTATATAGGGTTAGGTACATTAAATACGATGAGTCATTAACTAACAACTTCAAGTTGGAGTCCATGGGAGTGGCCATAGCTTTATACTCCAACATATCAAATCTTTTTAGAAACTTCACAGCATACTTACCTTGATTTAAAAGATTCCTTTAGGATCTTGCCATACTTCTAGACCTAAGAAGTAGTGCTTTAATCCGAGATCTTTCATTTTCATTTTTGCAACCATTTTCATGACCTGTTTCTCATTCCTTGTCAGAAAGAGATCATCGTCATACAATAATGGTATGATAGGTTCATCATCCACAACCTTAAGGTAAGGGTTAGGAACAGTTTTACTTCTGGTAAAGCCCAAGCTTTGTCATGAAGCTATCAATTGTCCATTATTCTCACTCAGCATTGAGTGATCTTCTGCATATCTATCTGTGCCATCTCTCGTCAGATGGGTCTACTAATATGAGTCTCAAAATCATTCGAACTCTGTGGTGAGTTCCTTCTTGCATCCATGTCATATGTGTATAGAACCCATATTCAACCTTGTAGCAAAGGTTGAGATCCACATCACCCATGATGATCATTAATCTCATCAATTGACTACCGATCCTGGGAACCCATACAGAACCTGATTACATTATTAAGAGAATGGTCTTATCTAGTCCCTTGAGGCAAAACATCTCATCATGATTCTCTTCCTCTTTCTAAGAGAATCTCTTAACCACAAGCTTTCTATAGTGTGTTTGATTTGTAAATCTTTTGTTCAACATCCATCGCTTGTTCAGAGTTCATCATTCATCATGATCTTTCCTACAAATCAAAATTAAGTACATGATTAGTAATACTTCATAATCATCAAATCATATTGACATAATAACCTATTATGCATACAGATATCATTTACATAGTTATGCAACTATTTTGACCAATACTTTGGCACAACACTTTCCCATATCCTGTATGCATACAGTGGCTATCTAGATGCCTTCCATCTCTACCAGAACATACTATCGAGAGTGTGCACAGCTCTCAGCATGTCAGCAAAGAGGTTTCATTCTAGACAAGCAACAATGGAATGTTTGTCCAATTTACCAATCATATGCATATTAGTAGTATACTGTTCAATGCTTTATGAATGTTTACACTCAGCATGATATATTCTAGGAATACAAATATGCATACAAGCAATATCATTTACTATTTCTAATAACAACTCAAATACTTATCTTTTATGTTTGTGTGGTTGCCTCCCGCTTGATCTTTTGTATGTCTTCTGAACTTCTATTCATTCTGTACCACTGTGCATGCTCAAGTGTGCACTAGTGTCATCCTCATGATCTCATACACAAACATACATTTCATTAGTATATTATAAACATTATCAAAACATCTAAATAGTCTTGAATATGTATGGTCACGATCATAGGTAATAAACATTAGTATTCAAGATTTCAGGGAAGACTTCGTTTACTCATGCATATCATCAATCAAGATAAAAGACATAATATGCATAATCCCTTGATTACTAACTTTATGAATAAGCATATCTAATCATGCCAAGTATACTTATATAGGGGATCCTTGACATAGGAAAACATACCTGGATTAGTATACCTGCTTAGTTATGTACAACATACCTAAACAATCTCTTCAATGATTTAGAGATCCTGAGCTAGAACCTGCATGTCTCATAGGTTAAGCACAATATATCAAAGTCATACATAACTCGTAAGTAGAACAAAGATTATGGATGAGTCTTTGTCTTCATGAGGAACTTGATTTGTCTTTCGTGATGTACCTGTGTCTTGTTAGCAGACAACATCAACCTTACACAACACCATAATGCATAAGTACAATCATATAGCCCTAATCAATGAATGTCTTCGATCATTCGCATGCATTCATATTGTTACTAGGGTGATAAGACAATTAATAACATTAATCAAGATTGTACTAATAAATAACATGAAGACAAACACATTATGAACTTAATCAAGAATCAGATTTCAAGACATACCTGAACCTTCTTAAGTCATACCTGTCGAGATTTCTTGTAGTCTTCTTATGTAGGGCCTTAGCCTCAACTCCCCCTGAAACTTGATCTGGATCTTGATTAGGGTTTGCTAGAGAAACCCTAAAAATTCAATCTTTGACTTTCACACTTCTGAATGGATGGAAGAATGTGTCTTGCTGAGCTGATCAAACTATCATTCTTCAATTTTGAAATCTCCAAAATTTGACCCCTCAAAATTGCTTTCGAAAATTCTGGAACTTCTGGACAGGAACCCGAACTAGGGTTTGATGAAGCCCATCCTTCTGTCCAATCAAAAGGTTTAATCCAAGGCTCTAAACTCTTATTTTTTTGAGGAGCTTCCAGCCGTGGTTACAGACTTCAAAAATTCCAACTTTTGTTGAAGCCCTAATTTTCCATCTTTCTGATCAAAATCCCGAAGTACGGTTTGATCAAGCCCGGTCTTCTACCCAACCAAAAATTCGATCTTGGTCTCTAAATTTCAATTTTCCTTAGTAGCATTCAGCCATGGACTCTGATTCCAAAAATTCTAACTTTCTCTGAAACCCTAAATTCTGGAAGCCATGAATAAAGGTGCTCCAAAAATAATTCTGTTTTGACAGAAATATGCACCTGATTGTTTCTGCTATAACTCTAAAATTTTTGCTCCATAGGGTCTGAAAACCTTTTCTGCAGTATCCTGACCTGTCATCTTTCCATCCTGACAGGTCTGACCTCAATTGGATTTTCTGAGAGAGATTTATTCCAAGTGTCGCAACGTGACCTGTTTATGGGATAAAACAGGAGAGCGAACTTGTACGGAGTGCCACATGTCACTGGTTAACCTTCGTCCTCTGAAAAATTTTCCTGAGATAGTACAGTCTGTGTACTACCTGTCACTTTTTACGAAATTTCATTTGGAGCTTCCTAGCCCAAATTATGCCAAGTGTCGCAACGTGACCTGTTTATGGGATAAAATAGGAGATCGAACTTGTACGGAGTGCCACATGTCACGGGTTCACCTTCGGCCTTTGAAAACGTTTTCTGAGATAGTACAGTCTGTGTACTACCTGTCACTTTTTACGAAATTGCATTTGGATCTTCCTAGCCCAAGTTATGACCTTTTTTGCGAAGGTCACCTGATTTTGACTGAGATATGGAAGAGGCAGAAACCCTAACTTGTACTGATCATAACTTACAAATTACAACGAATCTGAGGATTCCCTTTGGACACAGGGTACCTGGGGATTTTATCTTCGATCTGTAAACTTTGCAGACCCTGAACCTTCTCCAAAATGGATTTATAGCGAAAGTTCCACGATGACTGGTTTTTGCTATGTAAAACCCTAACCTTCAAATTGTCGTAAGTAAAGCAAGTGTCGTAAGTGCCATACCTTGTCTTCCTTCAGGTTAGCTCTGATACCATGTTAAAACTCAATATGCTAAGACATAAAATAGCAGCATTACATTCCATTTCACAATAATAGCATATACAGGATCACTGAAGAAACAACAAGCATAGCATAAACACAAGAGACAGAGATTTATCCTGGGAAACCCTCATGGGGTAGAAAACCCAGCAAAGCTTCCTCAATATAGATGACCAGCAATATACAAAGATGAAACCCTGAGACATGATCTCCTCCTCCACAATAGCAGACCTCTCCTCCACAAGTGCGCTATCCTCAAGTGTGTGAGTGTGTCAAATGAGGAACACACCTCCTCTATTTATACACTACACTGACATATCTTTTACACAAGTACACGTAGGCTCGTATTTAACCAATGGGTTAAATACCCCACTACAACTGACTGGGCCGACCCCTCTAGGGTGGTCTAATAACCCTTTGTCCCACATAACACATACAGGGCCGACCTCCACTAGGGAAGTCTAATAACCCGAGTTACCACATTCCGACGGAGGAATAAACATCTCCGGATATACAATAAGATCTTTACGGAGGAATGAAACATCTCCGGAATAATAAAGTACAATTATAATATTCTTTGAAGTTACAATATCTCAACATGCATGACCAAAGCACTGAGGTGGACATGAGGGTCCGTGGGAATGGTGATGATGTGCCATGGGAGCATACAAATTGGTTGCTCCAGACTGGGATGTAGCCCGCGAAAGGTCGAGGCTAGGGCTAGGACGTGCTATGGAAAAGGGCTAGTTATGTGAGGCTATATGACCAATGATGCCATCTGCAGCATGGGATGCCCCCGGCGCATCATGTTGGGAGGAATCGCCATGAGGGGCGTCAGGTATGATGGAATAGAGATAACCAGACTGGGCGTAAATAAGGTCAAATTGCTGGGCTTTGAGGATGGCCTCTTCTTCGGACCGGGGTCGCCCGGATGCCACATCCTTGGAAATGACAGGAAGGAGAGATTTTAGAAACCAATCTAGGAAGATACGGTCATCTAACTTGATTTTGCAGAGGCTGCGGCGTCGATGCCACTCATGAATGTGGTCAGTGATGTGGGTAGCCATGTTCTGTCTGCAAGACAGTAGGATCTCAACTCCCGCGTCATAGCGGACAGGGAGCTGAAAGAAATGCAGGAAAGTCGAGGCAAGGGAAGTAAAGGTGGCATGGGTCCCATGGGGCTGCTTGATGTAGCACTTAGCTGCAGAGCCAGTGAGGGTGCGCTGTAACAGACGGAGGTAGACAGAGTCATCCACTATGGAGTTGGAAGAATACCATAGATGGAAAGACATAATATGGTTCTCGGGGTCTTCACCTGCCTTGCCCTCAAACTTAGGGATGTCTGAGGGGAGCTTGGTGGGCATGTGAGGCCACACAAGGTCGTGTCTGATGGGATTGTTAGTCAATCTGGCCAAGTCAGGAAGGTTGAGACTAGCCATGAATGGAAAACTAGTGGAAGGATGTGACATACTAGTGGTTGTGACCACATTGGGGCCAATGCCCCCAAGTGGAGGGATTGGGTTTGGGTTGGGGACGTTGCACCCAGGTGGAGGAACAAAGGTTGTATGGGACAGTCCTTCACTGCCAAGGCTAGTGTGAGTCATTGGTGGAGTTGGGATGGGTATCCTAGCTACTAAAATGGGTACAGTGATCAGAATGGTGGGTGTGGGCCCCATCAAGGGCATACCCAAAGCGGGTGTGGTAGCTGGTGTGGTGGTGGATCCTCCACCAATGGGCCCTACAAGAAAGGGTTGGAATTCATGGCAGCCATGGGGCTGGTTGGTGCAGTGTAAGTGAGGTTCTCGGACTTTGCCTTAGAATCAGAGGTGAAATAAGGGGCGTCAATGCCGGGGGACGGAGCTCTGCATCTACGACGAGTGGAGTCGAGTGATGAAGCTCTATGTCTATTATGGGTGATGTCAAGTGAACTGTGTTGCGGGGGCTCACCCTGGAGGCGGCGAGAATGTCTCGGGGAATCAATGGTGACAGATGGTGTCAAGGATATGGGGGTTGTGTTGAGTGAAAAACAACTCAAAAACCCTAATGCAACTGAGTGTGCAAAAGGAGAGGGCAAAAAATATGGCACTCATGCCAACAACCAACTCAAAACACTTACTGTAATAGCTGTGCTACAATAAGTGGAGTATCAACAGAAATGGTCAGAATACCAACAAGCAGCAGGTTTCCTAAAAAATAAAAATAGTGGACTATCTAGACCAAAGGGAGGTAAGGGAGCATGCAAACACCTAGCTAAATAGTATTCTGACTCAATCAAACATATCCTCTGCAAGGTGATGAAATCCAAGTCAGACAATATGGATAGTAGAGCCAAGTGGCTAAAGATATCCCCCTACCAGGAGGGACACCGGGTAGTCAATCCTAGAATAAAGGCAACTAAGATACCTCGTTCATGACACGTCTAGAAAAGTTGAATCTGTAGTTTGGTTCTATCGCCACTGTATCCCCATATGGGTGATACACCGAGAACTACGAAAAGTATACTTCAGTGACTGAATGGATTGCGGTATTCCACTCAGTCCTCCGGAACCAGTTTGGCTACTTCAACCCTCCTAAGGGAGGGGCCCTCTGATAAACTGGTTGTGACCGTGCCAACAAGTACTAGGGGATTCTGGTTCCCTAATAGACAACAACTATGTCTCAAGTGAAAGCAACCGAGGGGTATTATTTTGATGCCTATCCCCCCGATCCTACCTAACTACAAGATTCTTATGTGTTCCCCAAGTGGGGTTAGAATGTTGGTTGTGTTAAGTAGTATTTTAGGGCTCACTTGAATTAGGTGACAGAGTGTGTGCGTGTGAGATGATGAACCCAAGTAAAAGTGCCACGGGGAGGCAACTTTCTAACTAAAAATAACAATGCAGAAATTAAACTTTGAGATGCAAAATTTTCTCTTTTCAATTAAAATGCTGAAACTTAAAAAATTCTGTAAAGGGAACAGAAATAATACTGCAAAAGAAAGGCTGAAGGGAACTATGGCTGTAGATAGGACAGGTGGCTGTGCAGGTGCAGAAAATATTGCAGCAAAGTACTGGGTTCAAATAGGGAAAAAAGTGCAGAACACAGATCGCAGGTCTGTGGCGAAACTGTGCAGTCGGACCATGGGAAACAGGTCGACAGTCGCGGGCATATCGCGGGGAAATGGCTGAAAGCCGCTGGTGGACTGCGGGAAAAAGACCGAAAGTCGCAGGAGGATACCAGGAAAATGGTTGAAAGCCACAGGCGGACCGCGGGAAAAAGGATGAAAGTCATAGATGAATAGCTGGAAAATGGCTGAAAGCCACAGGCAGACCGCGGGAAAAAGGCTGAAAGTCGCAGGCGGATAGCAGGAAAATGGTTGAAAGCCACAGGCGGACTGCGGGAAAAAGGCAGAAAGTTACAGGTGGATAATAGGAAAATGGCTGAAAGCCGCAGGCGGAGCGAAGGAAAAAGGTCGAAAGTCGCAGGCGGATAGCAGGAAAAAGGCTAAAAGCCGCAGGCGGACCGTGGGAAACTGGTAAGCAGCCGCGGTCAGATCGCAAAAAAGATGTTGAGAGCCATGGTCAAATCGTAGGTAACAGACTGAAAACCACCGGTAGATCGTGGGAAACAGTCTGAGAGCCACGGTCAGATCGCAGGTAACAGTCTGAAAGCCGCAGTCGGATCGCAACTTTGGGGAAAAAATACGTGGTTTACGGTAGTAAACCCGACTGCCGAAAGGGACAGCCGAAAGGAAAAAATAGAAAAATATTGCAGAAAACTAAAAATGTCTAAAAACTATAACCAGAAATTCAAAGGAACACTAGGGGATTTGCCAAAACTGTAGCTAGGGTTTTCACTCTAGCTTGTGCAAATGAGCACCTACTAAGGAGAAGGGCCTCCTTAGTAGCAGTTCAATAAACAGTAAATAAAAGTAGTAAAGCAATATGAAATTTAACCTAGCATGAGCATTAACATAAATAACAAAACATGAAAATATGGTGAAGATCTCTCTTTTTGTATTAAAAATTACCTCAGATGTAGCGGTTGGTGGAGCCTTTGCAGTAGTCCAAGAGGGTTGCTTCCAAGCTCTAGTGTTGTTCCTTCTCCTTCTTCCAAAAGTGTTTTGGAAATGGGGCCAAATGGGGTTCTCAAGTGGAAAGTAGCTCGAAAGGGAGAGCTAGGGTTTCGTGAGAATTTTTGGCAGAGTGAGGATAGGGATGATTGTGGATGAAAAATGGAGAGCCTCCATCACCCATTTATAGGTTTTTAGTGGTGGAGTGCTGACCCATGGTTTTGGGAACCATATGGTTTAGGTCAGCTGTATAGGATTTTTGCTTCCTTTTTTTCCTCTTTTTCCTCTTTTTGTATTTTTTATTCCCTTTTTAGAGGGTTTTTGCTATTTTTGGAGAAAAAGGGGGGGGTTTTGGCCTTTAGGAGGCTTTTTTAATGTTTTTTTGGCCTTTTGGAGGCTTTTTAATGGGTTTTTAAGGTTTTGGAGGCAAATATGGTAGGAAATATGGACAAATGAGTCATGTAATGGGGTAGATGAGGTAGTGAGCTCTTTTTGGGTGTTAACAAGATTGAACCCCACCATCATGCAACATCTTTCAGGAAGAGGTAGATGGCATAATGCAAGGTTGGCATGATGATGAAATTTGGTAGTTATGTGATCAGATTAATCCTCAACTGTGTTCTCAGTAGTTGGAAGGATTGTGTGAGCCCATATTGGCCTTGGATCTGGATTGAGAACATGTGTTGGTTCTGGATCTGAATCTGAATGTTCTTGAACTTTGATCTCAACATCAAGATCTTCATCTTCATCTTCATTAGAAGAAAGAGTCACTTGGATCTTCATCAGATTCCGAAGGAGTAGGAAGAGCGAAGGGAAGAAAATGTGAGAACTCATATGCCTTAGAGGCATGATTTTCAACCCCTTTCTCTATAGTATTCCCAACAGAGATCTCTTTAATCTCAAATGTGTCGGGACCAAAAGTCACCTTCTTTGGTGATCCGATGTGAGTCATCTAATATACAGACAACAAATTTCCTGTCAAGGAGCGAAGGAATAGAACATTCTTGAACTTTCCATGCTCCATATGTACCGTACCCATCCCTTTGGTAGAGATCTGAGAGTTGTCTCCCATGTGAATAGTAGGACCATCTTTGAGATCTAAAGATGTTCGGGTAAACAGGGTACTACCAAAGGACCAAACACCAAGAGCAACCACTTCACACAAACAGATCACAGATCAACACACCGATGTTTTGACGTGGTTTAAACCCTCTTGAGGGAAACACTCCACAGCCTCGGCATATAGCTTCTATGGGACAATTTATTATGCAAAGAAAGAAAGTTACAAATGAGCTTCTCATAATCAATCAACAAAACAATGACCCTCCATGCTCTTTAAATAGAGATCATGGACCGATCGGGTGTTAAGCCACGGATCAAGGTTAGGTATGATCTAAGAGAAGTTGGGCCGTCGAATCACTCTATGTCGGAAACATATCGTAACTATTGGATTAAGTATTTACAAATGCATACTAAAGAAACACACTTTCCCTAACGGATATATTACATAAGTTGATCTTAACTAACTCGTAAGTGTCTAAATATCCTAACATCCCCCCTTAAGAACAACTTGGGATAGGATTGAAGGATTTACAAAAGTGACACTATTAGGAGAAGGAAGGAGGCATTAGAGCCTATGCCCCCTTAATGACAAGTTCCTGAACTCCTAACATAGATTAGAAAACTTCGCTTCTGTAAGATACTTGGTGAAGATGTCTGCAATTTGATCATCTGTAGGGTAAAAGAGCACTTCAAGAAAACAATCATGAACAAGATTTATGATGAAGTGCATATGTAGCTCAATGTGTTTGCTGCGTTGATGTAGAATTGGATCTTTGGCAAGCTTGAGGGCACTTTGATTGTTGCACTAAAGTGGAGTAGGCTGCTGCTGCTCAAATCTGAAGTCTGAAAAGATCTGTCGAAGCCATAAAGCTTCTTGACTGGCATTAACTGCGGCTTGATATTCTGCTTCTGCTAAAGAAAGAGCAAGAGCTTGTTGTTTCTTACAATCCCAAGTGATAGGTCCAAATCCCATACTGAAAACATAACCTGCAGTAGACTTTCGATCATCAGGATCTCCATCCCAATCTCAATTATTGAAACCAACCAACAAAGGTTTCCCCCCTGTACTCTAATGAATCCCAAACTGAACTGTACCTCGAATATATCAAAGTTTCTTTTAGCTGCTTTCTAGTGACTTTCATGAGGTGTCTGCATATAATGGTCAACACGACCAACGACAAAGGAAAGTTCAGGACGGGAATGAGTCAAGTATAAGAGACTTCCAACAAGCTGAAGATACAAGTTGGCATCGACTTTAGGTGAAGTACAAGTGGCAGAAAGTTTGACTCCAGAATGGAAGGGAGAAGGGGCTGGTGTACAATCTTCCATGTGAAAGCAACGAAGAAGGTCACAAGCATACTTAGACTGAGAAAGAAAGATTCATTCTTTGGTTTGTAGGACTTGGAGACCAAGAAAATAATGCAAATGTCCTAAGTCTGACATTTCAAAATTTTGTTTAAGACTGGATTTCACATGGGTTATAAGATTAGGGTCACTACTAGTAAGAATAAGGTCATCAACATATAGAACAAGTATGATGAGATGGTTTCTTACTTTCTTGGTATAGACATTGGGGTCAGAATGGCATCTAGAAAAACCAGTGTCAAGGAGAAAGTTATCCATTTTGGCATACCAAGCTCTAGGAGCTTGCTTAAGGCCATATAAGGATTTTCTAAGGCGGCAGACAAGGCTAGAGTTATTCTGAACATATCCAGGAGGTTGTTCCATGTAAATTTCCTCTTGTAAATCACCATGTAAGAAGGAAGACTTGACATCCATTTGATGGACTTCCTAGTTGTGTAAGGCTGCAAGGGAAAGAATAAGGCAGATGGAGTTCATTTTTGCGACGTGGGAAAAGGTTTCATTGTAGTCAATCCCTCTACTTGGGAAAAACCTTTGGCAACTAACCTTGCCTTAAGTCTTTCAACACTTCCATCTGATGCATACTTAGTTATGTAGACCCATTTACATCTGATAAGTTTTATTCCTTTTGGAAGAGGTACAAGATCCCAAGTATCGTTTTCCATTAAGGAACAATATTCTTCATCCATGGCTGCATCCCAATCTGGATTCCCTGAAGCTTCTGCAAAAGTTTATGGATCATGATTCTCGGAAACTTGAGCCAAAAGAGAAGAGTCTCGCTGAAATTGAGAACGTGTTCGACGTTGATCTCTAGGATCACCAGCAAGATCTCTAGCTGCTTCACATGTTGAACGGACCCATCGAGGAAGCACTTGTGCTGGTGCAACTAGAGGAACATGAGCAGGCGGAGGTGGATTTTCATCCTCACTTTCATCATCAGAAATTGGAGTTGGAAACCTGTCAAGGAAGTTGGAAGAAGAAGAAGAAGGCACAAACGCCGAATCAGGCTCGTAGGCCAAAGATGGCACAATCGCCGAGTTAGGCTCACAGGCCAAGAGATTTTCATCAAATTTAACATCTCTTATAATGATTATATCATGAGAATGTGGTTGAAGAAGTCTATAACCTTTTACATCTTCAGAATATCCAACAAATATGCACTTTTCACTTTTAGGCTGCAATGCTTTCCGTTTTTCATCCGGAACGTGAGCCCATGCTTCACTAACAAAGACACGGCAGTGGCTTACATCAGGTTTAGTTTTACTCCATGCTTCTTCCGGTGTGATACCTTGTAATTCTTTAGTGGGGGTGCGATTAAGTATGTAATTTGCAAAATTAATGGCTTCAGCCCAAAATTGAAGACTTAGTCCCTTAGATTGGATCATACAATTAGCCATTTCTTTTAAAGTGCAGTTCTTCCGCTCAGCTACACCATTTTGTTGTGGTGTATATGGAACAGTGTGCTGTTGTTGGATGCCTTGTTCAGTATAGAAAGTAGTGAACTTTTTGTTAACATATTCTCCTCCATTGTCAGATCTTAACTTAATAATTTGATGACCAGATTGTTTTTCAAGAAGGGCCTTGTAGGCCAAAAACATGTTAAATACTTCGCTCTTAACTTTTAGGAAATAAAACCAAGTGCGTCTGGTGTAATCACCAATGAAAGTTAAGAAATACTTGAAACTAGAAAAGGAAGCAGATGGAAGAGGACCATACAAATCACTATGCACAAGCTCCAAGGGAACTGAGGCGTGCCAAGAGGCACCTTTGTCAAAACTGTCTTGATGATGTTTTCCAAGTACATAACCAGAACAAACACCATCCCTGCAAGATACCATCGGAAGACCTGTCACCATATTGTCTTTACATAGTTGTTGCAATAAGTGATAATTTAAGTGACCAAATCTCTCATGCCAAAGTTTGCTCAAGTTATCACTATGAGCAACAAAAACTGAAGGAAAAGGTGATGACCCAAAGTTGTTAAATTTGTACAACCTGGTAACATCATCGACAATTCCGGTAGCTAGGACCTGTTGAGGATCTTTAAAATCCTTGATTACAACTTGGTGAGGTGTAAAGGTCACAGTTTTACCTTCACCAGAATGAGTGATTTGATAGACTGATAACAAATTGCAGGAAATTATTGGAACACATAGTACATCACTAAAATGAACATTATCTACTGGAATTGTTCCAGATCCTACAACAGTTAGAGATCTATCATCACCAACAAATATTTGTTTGGTGTTACATTCATGCATAGTAGAAAATATGGCTTGATCCTTAGCCATATGATAAGATGCTCCAGAATCAATGAGGCATTCATTTGAAGTAGAAGAAGGAGATGCATTATAAGAATAACCAGAAACACAAAGTGCATGTCCATGAGAGGTAGATTCTGAAGGCGAATCTAGGCTGATGTGGTGCTTCTTTATTGCTGCTTCCAAGGCTGCCATCTTCTTGCTCGGTTTCCGTGCTTTCCTTTTTCCCTGCAAATCACACCACAAACCGAAACAATTTTTTTTTTCACACTTGTGGACTCAGATCTCGTTAGCATACCCAGAAAGTCTTTATTTTCTCTCTATTTCTGATTTGCCGAGATCGCGCAAGGTGCACGGCAAAGAGCATATGCAGCCGAGAAAAACCCTTTCCCTTTCTGTTTCTGATTTTCCGAGATCACTCAAGGTGCATGGCAAAGAGCATATGCAGACAGAGAAAGCAACAATCCGAAACCAAAAAAATCTAACAGTAAAAAAATGATAAAATATGAGATTTTTTTTCTTTTAAAACGTAAAATAAAAAAAATGCATCACTGTAACATTATACCTTTGGATCTGATGAAATACGCATTTCTGGAGCAACCAGGAACCATTTTCGGTTAAACGAAAACTATTTCCCAATGGAAACGACACTCCAGACGCAATGGAACACCTCCCATAGCCCATAAATGCACATAAATACCAGAACCAGAAACCCTTTCGAGTTTCGGCAACAACAGTTCAAGATCTAGATCATAACCGGAAGAGACTCTTCATAAAAGCTCCGATACCATGTTTGGGTAAACAGGGTACTACCAAAGGACCGAACACCAAGATAAACCACTTCACACAAACAGATCAAAGATCAACACACCGATGTTTTGATGTGGTTTAAACCCTCTTGAGGGAAACACTCCACGATCCCGGCCAAATAGCTTCTACGAGACAATTTATTATGCAAAGAAAGAAAGTTACAAATGAGCTTCTCATAATCGATCAACAAAACAATGACCCTCCATGCTCTTTAAATAGAGATCATGGACCAATCGGGTGTTAAGCCAAGGATCAAGGTTAGGTATGATCTAATACTAGTTGAGCCATCGGATCACTCTATGTCAGGAACATATTGTGACCATCGGATTAAGTATTTACAAATGCATACTAATGCATACTAAAGAAACACACTTTCCCTAACAGATATATTACACAAGTTGATCTTAACTAACTCCTAAGTGTCTAAATATACTAACAAAAGAAGAAAATGATTCTTCAAAGGCAACCATGTGGTTGGAGGCTCCAGAATCTATGAGGAGGGCCTTTGATTTTGAAAATCCAACCATCAATGCATGGAAATACTCATGACCATCAGATCCACTTCCAGAATCAAACACTTTTGCATCTTTTAGAATAGCAATTTTGTTCTTTTCAAGAAGTTTGGTTAATTGATCTATTTTATTGTGCATGCAAGATATCTCTAGGTGGTTTCCTCTCTTGCAGTAGGGACACTTAGATCCATCAGATCTCTTCTGTTTGTCCATCTTGGAGCTGGAGGCTCCTTTTGATGGACTTGAATTGGAATTCAACTTAGGTTCAGATGGCTTCTTGTCCTTTCTTTTATGCCTTCCTTTCACATTCGCACTATTTTCTTCTCCAGCTAGAAGAGCTTGATCTTTGGAGTCCTTGATGGCACCCATTTGGATCAATTTGTCTTGTTCTTGGAGGAGAGATGCAGTAAAAACTTCTAAGGAGGGCATCTTCCATCCAGGGATTGACATTTGCCTAGAGTGGAAGGTAGATACAAAGACAGAAAATTTGGATCCTCGCTTACTCATAATGTATAGCACCAATTGCTCATCCTTCTTATCAATGCCAGATTGCTTGCATTGCATAATTAAACTATTGAATTTCAAGAATAATTCTTGAATGGTCTCAAAATTGCTTGGTTGTAGGGAAACCAATTCATTCTCCAGAGCATGGCCTCTTAGCTCATCTTGTTTGCAAAAGAGGGTCTCCAACTTCAACCATAAATCTCTTGGAGTCCTCAACCCTTTGAGATGAAACAATATATCTCTAGAAATATGAATGCACATGTAACCAAATGCTCCATCTAATCGATTCAGATGCTTGACTTTCTCCACAGCTTAAGCTGGTTCGGTCTCCCTTCCCATTGCTATCCTGTGTAGAGATTTTATTCTCAATGGAATTTCCATATCAAGTTTCCAATCAAGGTAATTGAAAGGATTCAGGATTCTAGGAGGGATGGGAGTGTTCGAATTGCTCATCTCAACTGCTGGAGCGAATGCAAAGTGAAAATTGCTGCTACTGCTGCTGCAACTGCTAGAACTTCGAATAACTTGCAAAAAGCTCTCAAGAATGGAGATAGAATATACTCTCAAATGGCTCTGATACCATGTGAAAATCCTCACAGCAGATCCAAGATATAATGTGTACCTCACAAGAAAGAATTTCAAAAAATAGAAGAAGAATGGCAACAGAACATAGATGCAATAGAACTCAGATCAGAGCAGAATAATCACACATGTTTCATTAATCTGAATAATAAACAATAATGATACGATGCACAGGATTCGAATACAAAGGGTGTAATTTGAATTAGCCTGCATAGATAGATCAAAAGATCAGTGGAGTGTCATCAAAGCACAAGTAACCATCAACCATGTGTCAAACTGAGTCTAACTAGGTGTAACTGATGCATGGAGAACTGATGGAGGGCGCATGAGGTCCAGCTAACTGGAGTCATGAGGAGCTAACTGGAGTCAAAATAGTCAATCTAGGCTCTCTGGAGGTCCATCAGAGTATTTCAGTGTGTTAACTAGGCCATCTGTCCTTAAATCAGGGAGCAGACCAATAAATCAAGGAACTAACTGAGTGGTAGGTGAGAGAGGGGGCCTTTCACATGTGGTAGGTGAAAGGAGGGTGCAATAATCACTAGGAGGGATAAAAATGATCAGAAAGAATCTCCCGAGGCTAGCTAAATGAGGACTAGGTGCTAGGACTGATGACTGGGATGCATGCAATTGCATGCAAAAATGCATGCATGACTGAAAATGAAAAAATGGAGAATGCTATTAGGACTAGGATGGAGTATAGGATTATCCCAACACGTCCGTCACTATACCTTCTAAAAGATTAGTAGAGGTTGGTGTAACAGTAACTTCTTGTAAAACAGACACAACAGTTGCTGGAAAGAAGATCGAAGCCTTTCATCCTCTAGATCACTGTCATCGATCATAGTCACCACTGGTACATAGATTCCAACCTTTTGTTTCTTCGTTGGGGTGTTTGCTGCACTAACCTTTGTATCCACTACTGAACACATCTCTGCCAATTCTCTTTTCATCTCAGTAGCCGATTGAATTAGAGCATTGAGATTAGCCAGAGGCCTGGGCTGTGTTGTATCTTCCACAGGGGCCTTTCCCTTGTCATCAGTATGGTAAGTAAGCATCAAGGGGGTGATTTATTTCTGAGCTTCTTTCTCTACCTTATTCTTTTGTATCTTTTCATTAAATGATAGCTTGAACTTTATGTATTGCAGAACTTTAGCTTTGAGATTTGAACTTTCCGTATAGCCTACAAAGCATGGCCACCAATAGAGAGAACGGTTCTTTAAACCAGGAAATGGGGTATCATTTGTCAGCCTTTGGTGTGAATCTTGCGAGGTTACTCATCCAAGATTTAAGCATTTCATCAAATTTGAATTGGGTCTTGGCAGATTCCAGTAATTTGGAATTCGGAAATTGGTCGGGTTGTCTTAGGGAATACGCTCTAGCAAAAGCTTCGGGCTGGAAAGTGGTCAACTGTGTTCCAGACTTATCATTGAAATAACGGTCTTGTGGTTGGGCATAATCAATTATCCACTTGATGACATTGGTATAGGGCATAAGGGCCAATCTAGCAGCAATGGCATGTAATTGAGACTTACTGATGTTCATGTAAAAGGATTGGTTTTGTTGGATTTCAGAAAGGTCATCATTGTCAAACATAGAGTAAATGCGGGCCCAATCCAAGTGAAGAGTTTCAGACACTCTGTCCTTTGTAAGAGAGAGCATTCCACTGTTCGGGTCTTTGTTTTTAAGTTCCCTAAGGGCGATTTTGGAGCAGGTGTTTCTTGACATGGTTGGGTAGCTTAGAACTGTGATAAAACATAAACAATAATCAATTAAAACTAATTTAAACTCTGAATTATCACCAAAATGTAGACAAAGGTGTCGGAAATCCAACCCATGTTGAAAACATAAATAAAATGGCAATCCTGGTAAAAATCCGCAGTAAAAATCCTTCGCTCAAATGAAATTCGTAATTCGAAAAACAGTGAAAATCGTAAAAATTGACAATACTTAAGAGACAACGAGGTCAATCCGGACCGTAAGATCAAAAGGAATCAATGGCTTAGATTAAATCGCGAAGAGTGGAAAAGAAATTGCGGGATCAACTTTTTTCAAAATTTTGATTGTGGCTTCCGCAATCTGCAATCCGCTAATTTGGGCATAAGTAATTTTAAGGTTTCCGCAATCCGCAATCCGCAATTGGATAGCGAAGCAATGAAAAATAACAAGAAAATTCAATCTTTCCACAATCCGCAATGCAGGTTGCGGGTTGCGGAAGTGAAATTTCAATTGGTTTATTATGGTTTCCACAATCCGTAATCCGCAAAATGCGGGTTGCGGGTTGCAGAACGTGAATGTTTATTTTCAACGACTAAGTACTTTCCGCATTCTACAATTTGCGGGTTGTGGAATGCAGAACTGAAAATTCGATTTTATTAAAACTGTTTCCCAACATCCGTAATCCGCAATTGCGGGTTGCGGGTTATGGAAAGGAAATATTTAAAACTCAAAAATTTAAAAATCCACAATTTGCATTGCGGATTGCGGGTTGCAGAACAGGAATTGCAGAAATGACATAAATTGAAGAAAAAGCAAGTTTTCCGCAATTTTCAAAACACACAAAAGAAAGTTTTTTTCAACAAACTTAATTAAATCCAAAGCATGGGAATAAGGAAAGATAAAGACAACAATAAAAAACACCCCAAAAAATAAGTCAGGAATTCCAAGCTACCTTTAAAAATATTAGTGGGGCTCCCATTTTTATCAATAAAAATGGGATCTGTTGTGCCTACAATAGGTAGACCCTATGAAAACTAAGGATGGCAACCTTGGAAAAGGAGACTTAGGAATTAATAAATTAAACTAGGAAAAGAAATCTGACAAAGCAACTTATCAAATAATTCACATTTTCAACATGCATAAAAGAAGATCAGTGCCTTATCTATTGGGAAAAAAGGATACCACCTATGAAACAAGAAGTATTCACATGATACAATAAAATATTACTTTCACCAATAGAAAATTAAATGTTATCTAATTACTAGAAAGAGAAAGCAAAGTCAAATTGTGAGCTCGTCGAGGTGAGGATTGACTTTTCTTGTTAAATGGAGGTGCATTGAATTATGAACTTTCTTGGTGTAGGTATCGACTATGATACGATTGAATTTGTTAAGGGAAGAGGGTTTCCAATATAATCGAGGGTACGTGAAATAAGTTTGGATTATCAAATGTGGTTCCACACAAGAAATGGACTAGATCAGAGTCGCGGGGGTATGTCCAACATTGACACCAATAAAAGGTGTAGCCTGACGGGTCCCCATAGTGACTACCTAGTTGATTCCCCTTCACTGTAGATTTTTTCCAAAAGTGAAAAATCTAATGAAGAAAGATGACAGATTTTCGTCTTTTAGGGAGGTTAATTTTAATTAATTATGGCATTAATTAGAGAGTTTAGTAATTGATTTTAATTTGAATGAAGTGTGCATGAATGATGTTACAAATTTAGAATATATCCAAATTAATTCCAATTAAAAGAAAATGCTTTCTAATTATTACTTGGACAAAGTAGAAAGCCTAACTAGCTAAACTAAAACAGGCAAAGAACAATCACGCATGAAATGTGACACAGAGAAGGGGTAGGGGAATTTGAAACCACCACCATACCTTATGATTTACAAAAGGATTTGGAGCCCTTATAAATTCCTATTCTTGGTCCTTATGGCCAATAATCAAGCTTACCAAATTTGGAGTGAAGATGAGAAAATTAGAAGGGGCTTAATGCTTGTTCAATTGGCACCCTGGGGGGTTTGATTGTAGCCGGTATGGGATGCCTCTTGGAATGATTTAGTTGATGTTAAAATATGTAAAAATTTATTTTAAATCAGTGAGAAAATATTCTAATATATCTCTTTGATCACTCCTAAAAAGGGGGCTTGCCCTGCAACAAATTTGTTGATAAAAAAACTACCTAAAAAGGGTTAAATATGCAAATCTAATGGGAGGTAAGGGTCTATATCAAGATATTTTCTCACAGTAAAACCTACAGGAAGTGACCTAAAATATGATACAAATTCTAATTTAATTATTCACAATATAAAAATACAAAAATGTACAAGTGTTAGATTTCTTTTCTCTTGAAACTAGGTGCAAAAAGTGAGGATTTTAAAGCCTACCTTTTAGTTTCTTTGATCTTAGTTCTAGAATTATATATCAATTCATATTTAAAAGATAAGATATATGTAAATAGGATTTAATAACTGATATGAATTATAAGAAAATGACTAATAAAATTCCGAGTTAGATCAGATCTGATGTACCATTTAACATTAATAATCCAAGATCTTACTAACAATGTAACACAAAGAAATTGATTGAGATTTTCTTTGAAATAGGAGGAGGGTTATAGAAGAGAAGAGGGATTCCTTTTTGAGAATAACCAAAAGAGGATTCCATATCTTATGTATGCACTTTCTTTCTATAAATGGATCCAAGAGGAAGGGAAGCTCCAGGCATGGCTTATCTTCTTGGAGCTTGTGGTTAACCTACAAGAGAAGAAATTGTACTAGGAGATGGCCCCCCTCTTCCTCCTACTTGATGGTACAGTCTACTTGAAATATATTAGTACAAACCCATCCAAACTAGGAAATAAGGTATCAATAAAATTCTTTTAGGTTTTTACACCAAAATCTTGTCATCTTGAGTTATGTGTCCTCTACATGCCTTAATATCTAAAGCACTTGGGATAAATAATTGAGTGGAGAGTTGATGTCAATCCTTTTAATTTTTCTTTTCACTCTGACACATCTTGCTTGTTGGAAAGGTGCATTATACTTTAGGTGATGTTATCTGCACATTAACAGAGCGCATCGGTGACGCCAGTTTCCATTGCACAAGGCGCGTCACCCTTTAATGACATGAGTTGTCTTTGTGCAAGGTGTGTCGGTGTTGGTTAAAATGGATAAAGAGAAGCTTCAAGCAACTTCTCAAACCTTTGATTGCATGGATGCTTATCCCTACATGTTAGGAAAGGTGGCACTTGATCCCCTTACCTAGTGGGATGATCGCTTAATATTCTCCCACAAATCTTGAACCTCTCCTATCCCTTTAGGCCTATAAATATAAACCCCCTCTCCATGGTTAAGGGAGGAAGGATAGAGTACTTACATGTTGGTGAAATTCGTCTAGGAGATCTCTTTCATCCATAGGAGGAAAAAGATTTGATCTTTGAGGCTAGGATCATTGGAAAGGTGTTACGACGTCAAAGCATTGGTTGTAACCTCTCTATTTGTACTTTTTGTAATTACATTAATACAACTTATTTCCATAAATGTCTTGTCATTATAAGCGTTTAGGATTGGCTTCTTTGACTGCTAATCTAGATTGATTTGTGATAATATGCTTTCACTACTTGCTTGTTTCCACTTGTTTCATCTTCATTTGCATCTGAAGATCTGAAGATCAAGGAGTTGAATCAAGCAAGGAGAAAGGAATTGCGTTCATAAGGTGAGTTATCTCTTGACTTACTTTGCAATTCAATCAATCTAGGAAAGTTATCTATATTGTGTATTTGTTTTGTTCTAGATCTGAACCATTTGGACTAGGGAGATCTATTTGTGTCCGCACTTACAAATTGTCTGTAAACAAAATTGGAGACTCTTTTGGGGAGAAATAGACCATAGGTTTTGTTGTATTTGTAATTCTTGGTTTTTTTTATTTCCTTCCAATTAGCCTCTTAACTACCTCTTTTGTCATTGGATCTAATTATCAGAGAGCTTCTGGGTGATCCAGACTCTGATTGGGAATTTTTATTAATCCATTTATCTCATTGTAGTTTAGATTTTTCATTTTTTTCATACTTGGATCCCTCCCTACGCACCTGGGTAGTTCACGGCCCATGTCAATGTAACTCTGATGCATGTTACCTTCAAGCAACCCATGTCCCTGACGCCTTTTTCCCGTTTACAACCTCCGTCGCTAACGCACTTCCTGCGTGTGCATAGCGCATCACTGGGATTCCAACGCTCTGGTGTACTCATACAGGGTGCGTATCCCTTCACAACTTGGTACATAAGTTGAAAAATATCCCAAATTGGTTTTGGTTTGGTTTGTTGATCTCTATGTGTTGTCTTTAACAGTCACAGAATCTCCTAGACACAACATGCTTTGTCTTTGGCTTGTTTTTGAATTTTAAGAGTTTGATTTGGGTCCTAGTTAGTCAAGCGAGTGCCACTCACGTGGTGGGAAATTTCAATCCCCCACGAGTACATTCAGTCTTGTGACTCCCTATCAGTTCACCTGATTTTTTCACTCTGACTTCTCATCCCTCTAATGGTTAGTTGTTGTGATTTTTGAAAATTTTGTGTTGTTTTGTGTGTTGTTTGAGATCTTGGGTGATTAAATTTTTCAAGAATTTCCAATTGATTAAAGATTGCAGTAGAAAGGATTCTCTAGTTCTCTAAATCTACGTTAAAAGAGTGGCAATATAATTCCCACATTCATTGAGTGCATTAGTTAGAAAATCAAAATTTCTTACTATCTCCATTTCAAGCACATTACTTGGAATTGATGCAAAGAGCTTTTTATGCTTTGAAATAATTGTTTAAAAGACCTTTGAAAAAGCGAAAAATTGTTATTTGCTTATATTCTCTTGGTTTTGAAAAGTCCATTTTCGTTTCCTTGAGAGCATTAAGTAAATCTAGACCTTTTTAAAGTATTTGAAAATATATTGTAAGCTCTTATATTTTTTATTTTCTCTCCACTTCTTTCACTTCTCATTTCAGAATTAAAGTTATTGCATTCGAAACGGAAATTCGTCTTTTCATTTTCACTCATAGGTTTTCTTAAGTTGAAAAGAAAAAGAAAAAACATTTTCGATTTGGTGTATTATTTTCATTTTTGTTGGATTACTGAAAGAGTTCTTTTAGTATTTTGGTCAATTTGGAAAAGAAAATAGAGGTACTTTGTTCATTTTTAATATCGGAAAACAAAATATTTCTCCTTACTTTAATTAGTTTTCATCGAAAATAAAATGAAGGATTGCATTTCATATAGATCAGTTTTGTATCCTGTTTAAATTCCAAGTATACACTTCATGCATTCACCTAACCGTACAAGATAAAATCAAGTAGTATACTAGGTTAAAATCTTATAGAAAATTGTGTGCTAGGTTAGAGACGTGTTCCGACGTCTTAAAGTGTAGCAGCTGTCATTGCTTGTGCAACAACTGTATCCGGTTGAATGCAGCAACCGTATATGGTTGGACGCTTAATAGTCGAATCCGACTCTCATATTGAATGATAAATAGGAATAATATATTTGATGATGATGATAAATTACAATAAGATGGCCTTTATAGGGCTTGAGGAAGCATAGTGAAGGATTATGCCCTTTCACTAGTAACCTAATAAACTATTAATTTATAATTAATAATATTAATTAAATATTCACAGCAGCTTGCCTACACTGCATCGAGGGGGCTTGTAGTTATTCCACATACCAGTCGGTATATCGAATGACCTTTCATGTACCTTCGGGTATATAGAAAGGTACTTCACGTACTTGACAATATATCGAAAGGCTCTTGTCGTACGATTGTGAATTAGACAACACCACTACGGATTGGAGCTCCCACATACCTTGAGTATATCTGGAGACTCCACTAGCGTTCTCAAAACCATCCGAGTTAACCATTAGCATTCTTGGAGTGCCAATACACCAAGAACAACACTCGGGGAGCTACTATGCACGTACTTCCAGGTAGTCGGGTTATACGGTAAAGGGTACGCTCCTAATCCTCCCTGGTTAGTGCTTTGAAATATTGGCCCGAGTATAACTGTTGGACCCTATATTATATTGCAAGTTGCGACGCCTTGATAATACCGCGAGGTTCTAGACTTTTGAATCCCATCTATCACGTAAGTTTGTAGGTGGCTTTAGCTTGATTAGGTCTTGAAGTGTGTTTTTCTTTGTTAGAATACTTTTAAGAGAATTTTTATTTCAGCCACCCTAGCTAAGAAACCCTTAAGAAGATCTCATAGAATATTAAATTTTCCACCTGAATATCCCCTTAACCAGGAGTACAAATCAGGAGCAAACATGGATCAACCTACAACATTTGTGTCACATGAAGAAGGAACTTATACCTTTGAATCAGGAGTGAACTACTCTCCTCTTGTAAATCCACCCATCACTGATCCTACGGGACCTTTTTTGGTGGAACAACCTCCTGCGCATGACACATCCTTTCATCATTTGCTTGAAGGAAATCTCAGAGCTATCAACTGGACTTTTAGTCGACCCTAGGATGACCCGATAGCGACTTCTTTTGGTCCAACCACATCATTTTGTGTAATGCCCCCATTCAAATAATTGTGTAGTAAACAATCCCCATCAATCCTACCAAGTTCCCTAGGTTGAATTGGTACATTGGGAATTGTAATAAGGGAGTAAACGAATAATGTTTATACATTAGAATAGTCCAAGTATTTAATAAATAAGTTGAATAAATTAATCCAAGAGGAATTATAGGTGGCAAATGGTTTTGAGGACATTTGGAGGTGTGGGACCTACACTAGCTTGGTTTCTCACTACCACATGGCAAATCTCATTTGCCATTTCGAATCCATGGGAAGTCAAACATTATTGGGAGAGTTGGTAAGGAATACACATGGCATTGAGCATCTTAGGTTGAAATGGGATGGAATGGTAACCTCCATGGAAGAGGAAGAGTCAAATTGGAGGCTAGTGGACACTTGGGCTAGATTCCCTAGTCTTATGACAACAATGATGAAGCATCTATGACATCTATGACAAAATTCAGATCTAACTTCTGAAATCTGACCATTATGACATGTCAGCCCCAAAAATAGACTGAAGGAAGGCACTGATGGAGTTGGAGAAGCCAAAGAGACTCCAATTCGAATTTGGGAGAAGATGGAAGGTTGGAAACTAGGAGACAAGTGGCAAATGTGGAATATTTCCTAAGTGTAACTCTCTAGAAGCTAATGAGAGGATTTCAAACCTTAGAAGTCTAATGTTGGTTATAAAATGTATAAATTAAGTTGAGAATGGATTTTGATGATTTGAGAAAATTTGCATTTGTGAAGAGAGAGCTAGTGGATGACTAGTTTCTTGCCTTAGCCAATTTCAAGGGTGAAAGATTCCCATCCAAGTTGTTGTTTGGAGAGGCCACTCAGGTATTTCATGGAGATTTCATGGATTTTTATTTGCAGGTATCATCTATAGGGAATCTCACGGTTTTTTTCAGTGCAACACCATCTCTTAGCCATTTCCAGTTTTGAAGGCATATTCATGCTCCTTGAGGGAGGGCGTTTTTTGTGAGCTCTTGTGCTTATTGGGAGAGATTCTCATTATGTATTTCTGATTGTAATAGCTTCATATCCTCTGTTATTAATATTCATAAAGTCTCAGGTCGAAATACCTATTGCCTGTATGCAAAAATGTTGATTAATGAGCAAACAATGTCCATTTCCCCACTACATTGATGTATATCATTACAATAATGATGATTTAGAATGAATGGATGATTCTATGATACATTTGTGATTAATAAACTACCATGTATGTATTTTACAATTTTTATGTATTGTACTTGAGCATTTGAAGTTTAATTGCATTGGGAGAAGAAATAGTGCCATTTCCCCAAGGGTCGAATTGGGTATTTTTGCAGCTGAATGGGAGAGGGTTGGAACAGACATAATAATCAATTAATGGTACGTTGGGAACATTATTAAAATCCTTAATACATTTCATACCTATTTTAAGGAATTAAAGGGAGTTTGGAATCATTTGGGAAGCCAATTTCAGTACTTACCCCAGGGGGATTTGAACCCCAAATTACTAGTAAAATTGCATACTTGGACCAGAATATTAAGAGGGTTTGCGGAGGTCTTTTGGTGGCCACATATCATCCTTGAAAATCATATATAAGTCCTAATATCATTCATAAACCGTCCTTGAATATTTGGGACCATTTGGGGCAAAATTGGGACCTAGGCATCAAAACTAGTCAAAGGTCGAAATTAGGGAAAAATTGGAAAATTGGGCATTTTCATAAAATTTTGAAAAAGGGACATTACAAGTGGTATCAGAGCCATGGTCTTGGAACCTGATGGTATTAAAAATAATCCAAACAAATAAACCACCACCCTTTGAACTTGTAGTTGAAGAAGTTTTGGTTGAAGAAGAGATAGTAGAAGAAAAATAGTTTTTTTTTTTGAAACAATGGGTAGAGAGGAGGATGAAAAATTAAGACATCAGGAGAAACTTATTGAAACATTAGAACCATGTTTCTCTAAACTTTCCACTAATATAGAAAGAATGAGTAACAAAGTGATGCAAGAATTGGAATTGTTGATCAGCCAACTTGGAAGCAAAGGGGTGATAGGAGATAACAGTGGTTCACACTCAGGGGAAAGGATAAAAGGGAGTGAGCATATTTTTTCAAGAATAGGACCACATAATAGACCTGATGAATTCCAAATCACACAAAGGCATACTGCACCTAAATTTCTCATACCCAAAGAAGAGCCTGACATTTAGATGGATAACATATTTTATTCCCTCTTTTAAGAGTGTAAAAGAGGTTTACCATTCAGTGACTATATTGATGCTATACATAAAATGAAGAGGGAATAAAATAGGAGTCCTTTCCAAAACAAATAATTAAATAGTGCTATTGGAAAAATGTGACTTCCTACTTTTGATGGTTCTTCTCAAAATTCTTCTAACACTTGGGTGCAAAAATTGGATGTGTATTTTCAGCTAAATCCTGTGTTGGAAGAGGATGCATTAAAAATGGCCATTTTGCATTTGGAAGGAGATGCCAATGAATGGTGGTTCCATGGCCTGAAAACATTGGGTCATGATGAGGTTAAAACATATTGATAATTTGTTGATAGGGTACTAGAGAGATTTGAACAAAAATATCCAGAATTGCCTTTTAAAGAACTAGCTCAATTGAAGCAAACTGGGACCCCTACTGAATATATGTTGGACTTTCAAAAATTATCAGTCAAGGTGGCTAATATGTCTATGGGAATCTTGGTATTGCTGTTCACTGAAGGTTTGGTTGAACCCTTAAAATTTTTGGTCAAAGCTCACAAGCCAACTACATTAAAAGATGCAATGAGCTTGACTAGGGATCTCCAAAATGTGCTTCCTAGATCGGGATTTCCTCCCACGCCTGACTTCATAATTCAAAAGAAACCTTGGAAAAGAGATGCACATGATAAGAAGCCATGGAAAGAAGATGAATATGGAAAGGATAAGAAAGAGGAACTAAGCATGGAAGAGCTCAGAAGGAAGAAATTGTGTTACTCATGCTTCCAACCGTGGGCACCAGGACATAAATGTGCTAAGGGAAAGGCCCAATTCATTGAAGTATTTTGTGATGAGGGATACGAAGGGGGCATGGAGGAATAAGGACATACTTCATCCCAAGAAGAGGGATATACTACAGCAGAAGAAGGAAAACAAGAGGTGAAGCATCCCTCACCCACCAAAGTGAGAATGGCAGTACTTTCAACAGTACCTCGATATCACACAATTTGATGCAAGGGTGTGGTACTAGGAAAGAGAAATTTAGTTTTGGTAGATGGAGGAGACACACATAACTTCATTGATGCAGACATGGTGGAGAAAAGGAATATACCTATTGAACCATTTGATGGCTTCACAGTTGTCATTCCCTATCACAACACCATGGAGTGCAAAACATGGATTCCACAGCTGCAAGTTACCATAGGTAACTATACTTTTGTTGATAGTTTTTATGTGGTTGATGTTGCTGATACTAATGTGGTTTTGGGAGTGCAATGATTGTATTCAATAGGAGAGAATACAGTGAATGATCAAATTCTGGAAATGAAATTCCAAGATTCAAAAGGAGTACTAAGGGTTGTGAGAGGGCAACACACCTATCTGAATCAGGTAGTTTCTTCCCACAGTATGAAGCACCGGAATAGGAAGGTTTAGGGAGACATTACTCATGGAAGGCCACCTGATAGAGGAGGGACAAGTTTGCAGCATGGTAAATTGAGATTTCTTGAGGGAAAGAAATCTTAGGTGGGGAGGACTGTAATGTCCCCATTCAAATAATTGTATAGCAAACAATCCCCATCAATCCTACCAAGTTCCCTAGGTTCAATGGGCACATTGGCAATTGTAATAAGGGAGCAAAGGAATAATGTTTATACATTAGAATAGTCCAATTATTTAATAATAAAGTTGAATAAATGAATCCAAGAGGAATTATAGGTGGCAAATGGTTTTGAGGACATTTGGAGGATGTCGGACCCACACTAGCTTGGTTTCTCACTACCACATGGAAAATCTCACTTGCCATTTCGAATCCATGGGAAGGAAAACATTATTGGGGGAGTCGATAAGTCATACACATGGCATTGAGCATATTAGGTCGAAATGGGATGGAATGGTAACCTCCATGGAAGACGAAGAGCCAAATTGGAGGCTAGTGGACACTTGGGCTAGATTCCCTAGTATTATGACAACAATGATGAAGCATCTATGACATCTATGACAAAATTCAGATCTGACTTCTGACATATGACCATTATGACATGTCAGCCCTAAAAATAGGCTTGAGGAAGGTGCTCATGGATTTGGAGAAGCCAAAGAGACTCCAATTCGAATTTGGGAGAAGATGGAAGGTTGGAAACTAGGAGACAAGTGGCAAATGTGGAATATTTCCTAAGTGGAACTCTCTAGAAGCTAATGATAGAATTTCAACCCTTAGAAGGATAATGTTGGTTATAAAATGTAGAAATCAAGTATGAGAATGGATTTTGATGATTTGAGAAAAATTGCATTTGTGAAGAGAGGGCTAGTGGATGACTAGTTTCTTGCCTTAGCCAATTTCGAGGGTGAAAGATTCCCATCCAAGTTGGTGTTTGGAGAGGCCACTCAGGTCTTTCATGGATATTTAATTGAGTTTTATTTGCAGGTATCATTTATAGGGAATCTCATGGTTTTGTTTAGTGTAGCACCATCTCTCAACCATTTCCAGTTTTGAAGGCATATTCATGCTCCTTGAGGGAGGGCATTTTGGTGAGTTCTTGTGATTCTTGGGAGAGCTTATAATTATGTATTTATATTTTTAATAGCTTCATATCATCTTTTATTCATATTCAGAAAGTCTCAGGTCGAAATACCTACTGGTTGAATGCAAAAATGTTGATTAATGAGCAAACAATGTCCATTTCCCCACTACATTGATGTATATCATTATAATGCGGATGATTTCGAATGAATGGATGATTCTATGATGAATTTGTAATTAATATACTTCCATGGATGTATTTTACAATTTTTATGTACTATACTTGAGCATTTGAAGTTTAATTTCATTGGAAGAAGAAATAGTGCCATTTCCCCAAGGGTCGAATTGGGGATTTTTGCAGCTGAATGGGAGAGGGTTGGAACATACATAATAATAAATTAATGGTAGATTGGGAACCTTATTAACATACTTAATACATTCCATACCCTTTTTCAGGAATTCGAGGGAGTTTGGAAGCATTTGGGAAGCCAATTTCAGAACTTACCCCAGGGGGATTTGAACCCCAAATTACTAGTAAAATTGCATACTTGGACCAGAATATTAAGAGAGTTTGCAGAGGTATTTTGGTGGCCATATATTATCCTTGAAAATCTCATTTAAGTCCTAATATCAGTCATAAACCTTTCTTTAATATTTGGGACCATTTGGGGAAACATTGGGACCTAGGCATCAAAACTAGTCAAAGGTCGAAATTAGGGAAAAAATGGAAAATTGGGCATTTTCATAAAATTTTGAAAAATGGACATTAAATTTTGGGACACCTCTTTAGGGAAGCATGTTTCCTATTTTGGTTCACTTCCGATGGTGGAAAATCCAACACGCCGGTTTCCTCCCTGGATTCATAACGACGTATTTGTTGCGCCAGTTTACGAGACTATAGAACGTTTACGAACATTTGGTGATCAGATTAGGCATCAAAGTTTTCCTCCCAGGTCCAATTTGGAAGTACCAGTTCCTGAAAAAAAATTCCCCTATACATTCTTTGTCTTTTTCTTCACCAAGAATATATGCACACAACATGAACACTTATGAACCAGGTCAGCCCTATTTCCCGTCTAGTACACCTCAAAGCCATTCAACCGGTTCTACACCTTACTTGACCCCAACAACTGGAGGGAAATATTCAGCTACTATTAACTTCATAACTGGAACACCACCTCCACCTCAAACTTTAAGTGGAATTTCTCCTTTAGTTAGTATTCAATGGATGAGTATGGGTCAACCTACAATTAGTGGTCAACATATTCTTACTGGGCATACTCCGATAGTTGGAAAATATTCAACTGGGGGGAAACCCCTAGTCAGTGGACCAAATATAACTGGGTGCACCATCCTGTTAGTGTTAAATTTTGAGCATTAATTCACAATACTCTAGGATCTTCTCTAAGAGAATAACATATACAGTATATCAATGCATAACAATCAAAATAAGTATGACAAACATCACAAGAATCAAAAGCATGAGAGACAAGAGACACAGAGTTTCCGTGGCGAAAAACGTAAGGTGAAAAACCCCACAACTTCCTCAGAGATAGAGAGAGCAATGGCTCAACCAAAGTACAACCAAAATACACTTGAGATAGTCTCCTAGAAGCAGATGATCCTCCTCCTCACTAGTGCGGCACTTTCTGAGTGAGAGAGAGATGACTTTTCGAATGATCTAAATAGAGATCTCCTGATCTCTATTTATACTAACCTGTTTTCCCAGTGACCTTATGGGGCCGACTTATCTAGCTAGGTACATCCACAATATAATATATATTTCAGGGCCGACCCCACACATGGTGGTCTAATAACCCATCGGCAAGTACACACACTTACGACA
This sequence comes from Larix kaempferi, assembly GCA_027924585.1. Taxonomy (NCBI): domain Eukaryota; kingdom Viridiplantae; phylum Streptophyta; class Pinopsida; order Pinales; family Pinaceae; genus Larix; species Larix kaempferi. Next base: position 62,055,589 of record BSBM01000299.1, read on the forward strand.
CTTGTCAATCCACATGATGACACTTCCTGATAGAGGAATAACACATCTCTAATAAGGGTACAATAAATATATATGAAATACATAGATGAAATAGATTCCAAAGTTACATATACATCAACTCTCCCTCTTAACTACGAAGGTATTTCTCGACACAGATCTTCTAGACAAGTCTTCTTCTCGAGATCATCGTCATCGATGCATCGTCACTGCTGTTGCTATCTCAACCAATCTCTGACTCTACTCGTCATAGGAAGTTCTACAGAGACAGTCCTTTTTCACACTAGATGTAGGCCCACCACTTGCAGGTCTTCATCATCACTGGCAATACTGTGGAAATTTCAGGACTTATTACGTGCGTTACAAAACCTTAAAAGAGTCTCTTGACTAGCAAGAACCCTAAAGAGCATCTGAGGCCTTTTTCATCCTGTCCAGATCTCGAGGACTTATTACATGTGACCTCACCACAAAACCTCGAAAGAGAATTCCAGGACTGATTACGAGCACAAGGTTCAACCTATCGGATCTCCCAGGGCACAAATTACATGTGGTCACCACAAAACCTCGAAAGAGCATCCCAGGACTGATTACGAGCACAAGGCTAAACCTATCGGATCTCCCAGGGCACAAATTACATGTGGTCATGGAAAAACCTCGAAAGAGCATCCCAGGACTAATTACGAGCACACGGCTCAACCTATCGGATCTCCCAGGGCACAAATTATATGTCCTCCCAAGCAAAACCTCGAAAGAGAATTTTCCAGATATCCCAGGGTACAAATTACATGCCATAGGCAAAACCTCGAAAGACTATCTGCAAATCTCCTAGGGAACAAATTACATGCCTATCTGCACAACCTGTTCCATGGCCACAGAGTATCAACCTGATACTCACCATACATCATCCTGATGTACACATGATCATCCTAATCATCATCAATGCAACATCCTGCTACATGTCATCTGGAGCAACATCCTGAAGCTCGTCATCCATGATCATCCTGATCATACAATGCATCTACCTGATGCATACCAAGTATCTACCTGATACATATCATCATACATGATCCACGTGATCATACAGTGTATCCACTTGATACAAATACAAATACATGATACATATCAACATACATGATCTACCTGATCATACAATGTATCCACCTGATACATATACAGATACATGGTCCAAGCATCCAACATGATGCTTATACAAAATACATACACATGTTTCAACCGATCATATCCAGCATCCAACATGATGTGTACATACATATAAATGATCCAACTGATCATATCCAGCATCCAACATGATGCGTACATACATATACATATAAATGATCCAACTGATCATATCTAGCATCCAACATGATGCATACATACATACATATAAAAATGATCCAACTGATCATACAAAGCAGAAACCAGAACATCATCCAGTGCTTACATCCACAGCCATGTGAAGGATCCTCCTTCCAACATGCTTGGAATGGATTCAGCAAATGTGTTCATCACTTCTTCCTTGAAGTGTCATCAATCCGAAGAACACCAAGCCTATCTCTGAAGTACTCGAACTTCACCCTGGCTAATGGCTTCGTTAGCACATCTGCAATCTGCTCGTCCGTCGTAACATACAGGAGCTTCACAGCTCCTCTCTGCACCATATCCTTCATATAGTGATATTTGATCTCTATGTGTTTCGACCTGTCATGAAACACTGGGTTCTCGGACAACTTCACACAACTCTGGTTATCACAGAAGATACCAGTAGCATCCAACGGGAGATCAAATAATTCAGACAGTAGCTTCCGTAGCCATACTGCCTCACAACTAGCTGAACAGGCTGCAACATACTCTACCTCAGTTGTACTCAGTGCTACACAGGACTGCTTCCTGCTAAACCAAGAGATCACACCTCATCCCATACTAAAGTAGCACCCAGATGTGCTCTTCCTATCTGCAGCACTGCTAGCCCAATCTGAATCAACATAACCCTGCAGGTTAAACTTTTAATTCGCCTCATACTTGAGCCCATAATCCACTGTACCCTTCAGGTACCTCAGAACATACTTTACAGCAACCAGATGAACACTCCTTGGATCTGTTAGGAACTGACTCAATGTGTTCACTGCAAAGCAAATATCTAGTCTTGTGTTTTTCAGGTACATCAAGGACCCAATCATCTGACGATACATAGAGACATCAACCGGCTCAGATGAAGCATCACATAGAAGCTTCAAATTCGATGCCATAGGTGTGGCCATGGCCTTGCAATCCATCATCCCGAATCTCTTCAAGATATCTACTGTGTACTTCCCTTGACCAAGGAAGATCCCACCTGTACTCTGCCACACCTCCATACCTAGGAAACAATGCATCATTCCCAAATCTTTCATATCAAACTCAGCAGCAAGCTTCCTCTTCGTATCTACAATCAATCTGTCATCTCCTGTTACAAATAAGTCATCCACATATAGGAGTAGAATCACAGGATTCCCTTCCTCAACCTTGTAGTAAAGGTTGGAATCCGCGTTACTCTTGGTAAATCCCAAACTAGATAGGAAACTGTCCATCCTTCCATACCAAGTTCTGGGAGCTTGCTTCAAGCCATACAAGGATTTCTTCAATCTGCACACATACAAATCCCTGTCATGTATTTCGAAACCGAGTGGCTGCTCCACATATACTTCCTCTTCAACTACACCATTCAAGAAGGCAGTCTTGACATCCATCTGGTGTATTTTGTTCGGATATCCACATCATCTATTTCGGGATACATCATCTATTTCAGGATCTTGCATGATCTATTTCAAGATATGATCTATTTCAGGATTCCCATTTCAGGATATGATCTATTTCAGGATTCTGCATGCACAGGCATGCATCCCAGTCACCAGTTTGATGCCTCCAACACCTTATCCACCTTCTTCTAGCACCCGGGAGCCACCTACCACAGAGTTTTAGCCCTCCTAAGCTGAAAGGCGCCCACTTCTCACCTACTGCCAGAGAAGGGCGCACTTGTTCACCTACCACTGCAGATTCACTCCAGTTACATTCAGTTAGCTCCGATTCTCCCTGATTTGAGGCTAGTTTCACTCCCGACTGACTGTATCACTTCCGTTTGACCTCCAGTTCGATTAGGTGACTTGTTCTGACTTCAGTTAGCCTCCCATGTGCCCCCACTGAGCCTCCAGATCCTATATCAGTGCTACACACTTCAGTTACATTTATTATGCTCAGTTAGACTCAGATTGACACCTGGATGACTGGTTGTTGTGATTGATGAGTACCACCAATGATTTATGAGGACTCCTAGACAGAGTCAAGCTACTCCATTCTGTGATTCGAATGGCCTACTTAGTCAATTCGAATTGCTCATTGATTGGATTGTATTGTAATTCATTCACCCTTTCTGGGATAGAGAGCACTGCTGCATGTTTTGCACAGTTTTGCACCATATTTTCTATGTTCATCTGTTGTGATTGATTTACTTGTTCATTAGATCTGCTGTGACTAATTTTACATGGTATCAGAGCCATGACAGGGACAAGATTTCTTTTCTACAGGTGTTCTACATGAAGAGAGAGCAATCTTTGCTCACCAATATATTTCAGCAGCGGCATGCAAAATCTCATGTGCATTCGCTCATGTGCATGCAAGGCTGAAAACATAGTGTTTGTTTGTGTGTGATTTGCAGGTTTCTTACTTCTCCATGTGCATTTGCTAATGCAAAGATGGAGACTTCTTCTTCACAAAATATTCTTACTCCATTCAACTATGATGAATGGAAACCAAAGATGATTGCATTCTTGAAGAGACAATGTCTTTTTGATATGTGCATTGGTAATACAAGAGATTTTGATTCCGATGAAGAGGAGAATGATTGGCTCAATGATTGTGACAGAGCTTTTGGAGCAATGTGTCTTGCTATGTCTCCTTGTATGCGCTACCTCAGTAATACTGCTGAAAATCCAAGTGATCTATGGGTCCAACTTGACAGAGAATTTGGAAAGCAGGAAGAAGAGGATCATGCTAGCCTTTTGGAGAACAAGCCCAGTGAGATCTCCTTATGTGTTCTTTCCGATCATGTGTTGGCCTCAACAATTGTTCAAGATGAAGAAGAAACTGTAGATTCAACACTCATTCTCTCAAAGTCTTCTATTTCGAATTCTGAGCAAGATAAACAAGCTCATACTCTAGATTCCGAAGAGGTTCTTGAATCCTCTCCTTCACATGAGTTTGTCGGCATGCAGAATAATGATCTACTTGATGTTTTGGAGGTAAAATCTGATTTTGGAGGTGAAGCATTCGCCCTCCTTGATTGCATGCCTTCTATAAACTTATGTTCTATCATTTGCAAAGTTTCTCAGAGTTTTAATGAAGATGAAGAGCACTACCATTCGCTTGAGTTAAATTCTCATGCACTTTTTGCTGATTTTGGTTTTGATCTCACCCTTGTTGGTTCAAAGGAGATCTCAAGAAACCATTCATCTATTTTTGGAGCTGATTTAACTTCTATTGATAAGAAGTTCAAGTTTCAAGATCTATTTGATCCGATTGGAGCTATTCCTACCTCACTTGGTTCGAATCACAGGTTCCAGGATCATCCTCATATTTTCAGATTTGTTCTCACCTTTTTCGGTATGAAGAGCAAGTTCTTAAAGTCTCCACATTCGCTTGCATCCACTGATGGAGAATTCAAGCACATGTTTTTGGAGCATGATCCATTTACTCCCAAGAGTAAGATACCTCCAGACATATCTACTTGATTTTGGAGCAGTTAAATCTTTTGGTGTACTACAGTCTATTTTGAGGGGGGGTATTTTTCCCATGAGGTTTTCCCCATTTCCTCGGTTTAATGACTGTTATTAGTTTTTGGATTATTGTATTGGGGTGACCTTTGGTCTTAGTTACCAGGGCCCCACATTATTTTAGTTGGCACATCATAGTCTAGCTTGAGGGGGGGTGTTCGGATATCCACATCATCTATTTCGGGATACATCATCTATTTCAGGATCTTGCATGATCTATTTCAAGATATGATCTATTTCAGGATTCCTATTTCAGGATATGATCTATTTCAGGATTCTGCATGCACAGGCATGCATCCCAGTCACCAGTTTGATGCCTCCAGCACCTTATCCACCTTCTTCTAGCACCCGGGAGCCACCTACCACAGAGTTTTAGCCCTCCTAAGCTGAAAGGCGCCCACTTCTCACCTACTGCCAGAGAAGGGCGCACTTGTTCACCTACCACTGCAGATTCACTCCAGTTACATTCAGTTAGCTCCGATTCTCCCTGATTTGAGGCTAGTTTCACTCCCGACTGACTGTATCACTTCCGTTTGACCTCCAGTTCGATTAGGTGACTTGTTCTGACTTCAGTTAGCCTCCCATGTGCCCCCACTGAGCCTCCAGATCCTATATCAGTGCTACACACTTCAGTTACATTTATTATGCTCAGTTAGACTCAGATTGACACCTGGATGACTGGTTGTTGTGATTGATGAGTACCACCGATGATTTATGAGGACTCCTAGACAGAGTCAAGCTACTCCATTCTGTGATTCGAATGGCCTACTTAGTCAATTCGAATTGCTCATTGATTGGATTGTATTGTAATTCATTCACCCTTTCTGGGATAGAGAGCACTGCTGCATGTTTTGCACAGTTTTGCACCATATTTTCTATGTTCATCTGTTGTGATTGATTTACTTGTTCATTAGATCTGCTGTGACTAATTTTACATATTTTCCATTTCATCGCTGCAGCCAGGGAAAGTACTATTCTGATGGAAGTATGCCTGGCTATAGGTGCAAAAGTTTCTTCATAATCTATTCCCTCTTTCTGAGAGAAACCACGAGCTACGAATCTTTCTTTGTATTTCTCTACACTGCCATCTGCAGCATGCTTGATTTTGTAGATCCATTTAGAAGTCACAACAGACTTCTCTTTAGGTCTTGGTACAACATCCCAAACATCATTCTTCATTATTGATTAGTATTCCTCAACCATGGCATCCTTCCATTCTTTCTTTTCCGCTACTTCTTCATAACTGGAAGGCTCTTTGTTCATAATGTCACAGAGTAAAGAGACATAGCTGGTATGTGATCTGGTTCTCTTCTTTGCTCTGTGTTCTTCTTCTGGAATGCCAAATATTTCTGCATCTTGAATGAGCTCTCTAGCCCATGCACTTTTCCTCTTGTGAGAGTTATCCTCACAGGGTGGATCTACAGGTTCTTACGGATCTTCAAACTCATGAACAACTTCTGGAACTGTTTCAGTCATGGTAGTGTCTTGAAATCTAGTTTCCTTAGGTTCTTCATAAACTTCGATAGGTGCCTTCCTTGATTTGATGAAGGATGAGTTTTCATCAAATGTTACATCCCTGCTGACATCAATCTTCTTGAACCCTGGAAAGTATATTCTGTAATCCTTCGAGCTTTCACTGTAACCCACAAAGATACCCTTCTTTCCTGAAGGATCTAGTTTAGTCCTCTTTTCCTTTGGGACATGAGTGTATACTGGACAACCAAATATTCTGAGATGGCTGACTTCAGGTTTCTTACCAGAAAAGACCTCTTTTGGTGTCTTGTTATCCAATATCTTGTGGGGTGTTCTGTTCTACACATATACAGCTATTCTAGTTGCTTCTGCCCATAGATGCATAGGTAGATCCTTGTCATGCAGCATTGCCCTTTCTACTTCCATGATTGTTTTGTTCTTCTTTTCTGTAACTCCATTCTGTTGAGGATTATAAGGAACAGTCAACTCCCTCTTAATCCCTGAATCACTACAAAGCTTCTTGAAGTCACCTGAGGTGAATTCTCCACCATTGTCGGATCTGAATGTTTTGATCTTCTTGTCAGTTTTATTCTCCATCAAGGTTTTGAATTCCTTGAATTTATCAAACACCTCATCTTTTCTCTTCAAGAAGTATACCCAAGTCTTCCTGGAGAAGTCATCAATAAATGAGACATAGTAAACATACCCACTCAGAGAACTGGATGACATAGGACCACATACATTTGAGTGGATGATTTCCAGGATGTCTTTTGCCTTGCTTTCACTGCTTGGGAAAGCCTTCTTAATGTTCTTACCTTTTGCACATCCTTTGCAAACACCTTCATGTTTGGTCTTGATTTCAGGAAGACCCTCTATATCCTTGCTTGCAATTGGAAGTGCCCTATAGTGCATATGAGCAAGTCTTCTATGACAAAGTTCACTTGGCTCCATGGATTCATGTACCATGGCATGTTCAGGTTGTCCCTTCAATTTATACAAACCTCCCTCTTGCTCTCCAATCACTACTGCATCATCTATGTTCTTTACCTTTGGCCACATTAGGACTTGGTCATCCACAAATGCAACCCTCATACCTTTTACATCCAATGCAGAGATGGAGAGTAAGTTCTTCTTGAGCCTAGGTACATAAAGGACTTCTTTCATCTTCAAATATTTTCCAGAATCTAGGTTGTAGGAGGCTTCACCACTTCCTTTGATTGGGTATTGATAATCATCCCCAAGTTTCACCTTATGGGGTGATTCATGTTCAGATAGATTCAAAAAAGATTCCTTAAATCCAGTCATGTGTTTGGAAGCCCCACTATCAATCAACCAATCATTACAACCATGGGAGATAGTACCTGTGAGAGCAGAAATTAGAACATATTCTTCTTCACTTGATGAGTCATCATCACTATCACTTTCTGCCCTAGCCTTCTTCTTTGGGGGTTCATCATCTTCGGTAGCATGAGCATGATATCTTCTTTTGTTTTTCTTCTTCTTCTTATTGAAGTTGTTGTTGTTGTCTTTCTTCTTCTTGGGACAATCTGAAGCAAAGTGTCCCTTCTCATTGCAATTGAAGCATCTGAGATCTTTCTTATCTTTATAATAATGGTGGTGTGAGAATCTTCTGTTATGAGATGATTCCTTCTTGGACTTGCCTTTCCTGGCATGTGTTGTGAGAGCTTGATCTTCATTTCCCATTTTTTCTTCTCAGGCCACAATCCTAGCTTCTTCTTCCAAGCATTCTTCCCGCAATATGTTGAAGGAGATCAACTTCTTCCTTGCACAAATTCCTTGAATAAAGGAATCCCATGACCTGGGTAGGCCATTTAGAGTGATCATCACCACTTCACCATTCTCCACCATTTCATCCACTACTTCTAGTTGTTCCTTGATCTGGGAGACCCTTGAAAAATAAGATTGAATGGTTTCTCCATTCTGAAACTTTACTCCTTTCAATTGGTTCCGCAGGGTCATCTTCTGATTTATGTTCTTCCCTTCAAATAGCTTGGTCAAAGAGTCAAACATCTCCTTGGGTGTCTTTAGAGAAGACACATGGGGTATTAGATGGTCTTTGATAGAATCGACAATGATTCTCTTTACCATGACCAATTTTTTCTTATGCAATACCTTAGCCTCTTCATCCTCTGGGATAGGGATGTCTTCTTTTACATATGAGTCCAACTCATTCTCTTCTAGGATTAACCCAATCCTATACTTCCAAGCTCGGAAGTTATCAGCTCCTTCAAGCTTATCCTCAAGCTTGGTGTGGTGAGACATATTAAAGAGTACTTCAAATGGAAATAGAAAAGATTTAGGTCTTACCACTTGAAATGTTGAAAACTGGATCTGGTCCCCGATTAGGGTTTGTCGGAAAAACCCTAAAAATTCAAAATATGAATTTCAATTTTCTGAAAAGATAGAAAGATGCGCCTTGATGAGATGATCAACTTGGTGTATTCAGAATTTGAGATCATCAAAGCTTTACCCTTCAGATTTGCCTTTTTTTCCTCCTGGGTTCACTAGGGAGAGCCCTAAATTAGGGTTTGAGTTTCCCGGAGATCTACCCAGCCAAAAATATCGATCCAAAGCTCTAAACTTCAATTTTTGCAAGAAGCTTCTAGCTATGTCTTCAGATTTCAGAAATTCCTATTTTTGTGGAAACCCTAAGTTTTAGGGCCAAATCTGAAAATGCTCATAATTGAATTCTGATTGGACAGATAGATTCGCCTTGATGAGTAGAGTCAATCTACTATACTGCTTTTCCAAAATCTATGGAGAGAAACCCAATAAACAAGAAACTCAAGTTTTCGTCACTGCAAAATGTCTTCTTCTCAAGTTAGCTCTGATACCATGTTAAGTTTTGAGCATTAATTCACAATACTCTAGGATCTCCTCTGAGAGAATAACATATACAATATATCAATGCATAAAAATCACAATAAGCATGACAAGCATCACAAGAATCAAAAGCATGAGAGACAAGAGACACAGAGTTTCCGTGGGGAAAACCGTAAGGTGAAAAACCCCACAACTTCCTCAGAGATAGAGAGAGCAATGGCTCAACCAAAGTACAACCAAAATACACTTGAGATAGTCTCCTAGAAGCAGATGATCCTCCTCCTCACTAGTGCGCCACTTTCTGAGTGAGAGAGAGATGACTTTTTGAATGATCTAAATAGAGATCTCCTGATCTCTATTTATACTAACCTGTTTTCCCAGTGACCTTATGGGGCCGACTTGTCTAGCTAGGTACATCCACAATATAATATATATTTTAGGGACGACCCCACACATGGTGGTCTAATAACCCATCGGCAAGTACACACACTTGCGACACTTGTCAATCCACATGACGACACTTCCTGATAGAGGAATAACACATCTCTAATAAGGGTACAATAAACATATATGAAATACATAGATGAAATAGATTCCAAAGTTACATATACATCAACACTCCCTGTTAACTACGAAGGTATTTCTCGACACAGATCTGCTAGACAAGTCTTCTTCACGGGATCATCGTCATCGATGCCTCGTCACTGCTGCTGCTATCTCAACCAATCTCTGACTCTACTCGTCATAGGAAGTTCTACAGAGCCAGTCCTTTTTCATACTGGATGTAGGACCACCACCTGCAGGCCTTGATCATCACTGGCCATACTATGGAAATCTCAGGAAGACCTAGACCTAGTCATCTTCATATCTAGACCTAGTCTATGCTCAATCTGGCACATTATACGATATCATTCCTAATGTTGCACACCCTGCACATTATACAACAAAACTTCCTACGGTATCACATGTCAATGGCATTATTTCTTTCCTTCATTCCCAGCCTGCTACATAATCAGCTGGATCACAGAACCACCATAGTTCCACTCCATCCTCGCCACAGGCTGGAAACAACGCCAATCGATCACCCAACCCTGCTTCCATTGCAGAAGTGAATTCAGTTCAATCTACTTCACCTCAAAAATCCAGTGGGAAAAATATCAACAAAGGAAAATCCAAGAATCATTCTAACCAGCAAGAGTCCAAAAATAATCCCGATGATACCAAACAAAAACGGAAGTTTAAATATCCTTGTTTACTGTGTGGTGATGATCACTTCATGAAAGAATGTCCTCATCGTGAAGAGGTGCAAAATTTTCTCAAGGGAAACCTCACACCCGCAGTTTTAACCTATCCCTTCCCCACAGAAAAAAAACCAAATGATTGCACAACCACCACCTCATTCTCAAGGAGAACCCTCCACAACCGCTCATGTTCTCATGATGCGTAGCGAAACGATCAACTTATCTACTAGGTCACATACATACGACTCTATTCCCAATAAGGAATCTAAGGGAGGTAATACTGAAAAACCCTCCACATCTAGATCTAGTATTCCTTCACCTCAAGGTCCTCTCATCATAGAGAAACCTTTACCAGATACAATATTGCGTCTGCAAAAGAGCACAATTTGAAAATCCATCTTCAACCCTAACACCCAGACCACTCAAAACTACAACATTGTATAAGATTTATCCCAAGCCCCTTGTGCTATGTCGACGCTACAAGTCTTACAAAACTGTCCCAATCAGTGTAAGATCCTATTATCTGCTATAGGATTTGTAGATCTTGATTCCTCCAGCACCATCATGTTCAAATTAGAGTATTTCAAGCCGAGGCTTTCCCACCAATTAGCGTTTCAAATCGTTACCAATGTTTTTGGGAAAAGTATCCATCGTACTGTTTTAAATGAAGGAGCCCCTCTACTTTAGTTATGTCGATATCCTACTGGCGATCCATCGGCTCTACCGAGTTGAACCGTTCCCCCACTACATTGAAAGGATTTGAAGGATGTGGATTTCAACCCCACGGACTATTACAATCTTTAGCTGTAGATTTGGGAGGTGAAACTGTTTCCATTAATGTTGAAGTAGTCGCCACCCTGTTGGATTATAATTTGTTACTTGGTCGCAATAGGTTCTATTCCATGACCGTGGTCACATCATCTGTCTTCTACATTGTACAATTTCCCTATCAAGGGAGGATTGTCACCATCAACCAGTTAAATTTTTGCACACCTGACACCACTACTCATCCCGCGGATAATGTCCCTCTTTTAGGCCACTCTTCGCAAATATACGAGAGTGTGGGGGAAGGAATCCTTAAATATTCATCCCTCATGGGAGTCTTTCCAACACTAGATCCCCCATCCCATGTTTCCATGATGAACATGATCTCATCTATGATCCCATCCTCTTCCAACTCGACCGACCAATGGATTGTGCCCGATCCTACTCATGTGGATTTGATTGGATATGTGATGCCTCTTAGCCCTGTTGAAGCCACTCACAAGGCCATCCAATTTGCACCCGATTTACCGGATTCTCACTCCTCAATGGAATCCAAATTAGGTTCTCTTCCACCCCAACGGAACTCATCCTTACCTGATCCTCTACTCTAGACTTTTCATTCTGATGAATCAATCATGGGATGACCTTCATCATCGATCGTCCTTCCTTCTCCCTTTAGATCTGGCAGAGAATTCCATAGATACTATTGTTTCACCAGATGTCTTTTCTTACCCTCAATCTCCTATTCTTACCTACAATACGGTAATTGAGGGAAATTTGGAAAACATCACACCTACCTTTACTATAGACATCTTGGTAAAACCAGGAGTCGTGGAACACATTCACATAGGCCAAACTTGTTTTCCTGATGAAGTCAACACTTTTACGACCTTTGTTAAATAGTTATGCGACATCTTTGCATGGAGCTACGAGGAAGTGGATAGGATTGATTCTGCTATCGTCATGCATGAGATTTAGACATATCCCGACACAAAACCTGTTAAAAAAAAATCCAGCCAGTGCACCCTAGGAAAATTGCAGCTATCAAAGTAGAGATTGAAAAGTTGTTGAAAGTTGGGTTCATTTATCCTGTTCCCTTAACAGATTGGGTCTCTAATTTCATCTCCGTTACCAAGAAACAGGGAACCATCATAGTTTGTGTTGATTATAGGTATTTGAATAAGGCTTGTTCGAAGGACAATTACCCTACCCCCGTTTATTGACCAAATTATCAACAATTGTGTCAGAAGTGTCATCTTTTCATTCCTGGATGGCTTCTCTGGCTATAATCAGATTGAGATCCACCCAGCTCACCAACATAAAACTAATTTCATCTTCCCATGGGGTGCATTCGCATATCAAAAAATCCCATTCGGCCTTAAAAATGATGGTGCCACATTCCAGTGGGCCATGTCGTATGCCTTCCACGATGTAAAGGATTTTGTGGAACCTTACCTAGACGATCTACCTGCTCATTCAAATCGTCTTGACTTCCACATCGATCATCTGATGGCCATGTTTCTCGGATGTCGACAGTATAACATCCATTTAAATCCTCATAAGTGCATTTTCTGTGTGGAATATGGACGCCTCCTAGGCTTCATCATTTCCAAATATGGGATCTACATTGATCCCCTCAAACTGGAGGCCATTGTTTCCCTACCACCATCCACGGATATTACGGAACTTAAAAGTTTTCAGGAAAACTACCTACATCATTTCGTGTGTAATTTTGCAGATAAAACACAGGATACATGCGATTGTTAAAGAAGGAAATCCCGTTCATTTGGGATGACTACGCCCAAAATGCCTTTGACAATCTCAAACATGTAATCACTCATGCACTCGTGTTACAACCACCAGATTACACCAAGGATTACATCCTTTATCTTTGTTATACCTCAAAGTTACACTTCGATCCTTAGTGTCGCATCTTCATGACATATGACCTAGCGACGCTTCCTCCTAATATGTGTTGTACCTTGTTGGTTCCCTCCTTGGTTTCATCTGGACACTTAGGAAACAAATCCACCATCTTCTAGTCGAGAGACAACCTCATGGGCCAAGTGTCACCTTGTTGACCTTGTTTTACCCTAATTTTCATGCCCTTCTTATACCCCAAGGCACAAAAAACCCTAATTTTTACATGTTGCACAACTGCTGGGGCACGAAAATTCCTATATTTCTGTGTTATGCTCAGTTAGCAGGGCGTGAAATCCCATTATAGCCATTATCCCTATATTTTGGGTCTTGGATTTCGAGGATATTTTCATGGGATGAGGTCCCCCTTCGAATCCCATCTCACATTCCCTCCTTGGCATAGTTTAGATCCTTGATCCACATCTTACTCACCTAGATCCATCATTTTCTCCTAGTGGTTGGCCTTCCCAAATCCTACTTAAGGAGAGCCATCCATGAGCTATGGGGAGGTGATCTTGGAAGCAATAAACTTATGATCCTATGAGTCTTGCAAGGGTGATGTTGGAGAGCTTGGAAGGAGGTGTTGCTACTTTGGACATCAAGGTATAACATTGTAATCAGCTTCTTTTGGTTTTCTTATCATTAATATAACTTAGCCTATTCCTCTCATTTTCATCTCTTTAATTATGAATGCATGAATTTGTCTATGTTTTTATGGTTAGATCTTTGTTTGTACATATATTTCTTTGGAGAAGGTGTTGTCTTTTCTTTTTGAACAGGTTCACAAGTCCATAATCAAAGGCTGGAGCTGGAGCAACTTAGGAGCAGGAAGGACAACTATCAAAGTAAGGTACGCCATCTACTTGATTTGTCTTTCCATAGCTTATTAGCTTATGTGTGAGCTAGATCTAGGAGGACTATAGTGTCTATTTGTTTCCTCTCTATCTTGGGTAGGAAACTAGGGGTGCATGTCTCCAGCCTCTAGACATGATACTGGAGGTTATCCATTAGCTTCTTATGCTGGGGGAAAAATTTCCAACCTCTGGACATCATGTTGGGAAGTAACCCATCAATGGACCTCATTTCGAGCATAGTTTAGTTTCAACTTCAAGCTTGCTAAAAAATGAAATCATCATCCCGAGCATAGTTCATTTTCTGTTGCAAGCTCGTTAAAAAATGAAGCAGATACCATGAGAATTCTTCTAACCTTTCTTTGAGCTCATTAAAAACAGTAAGAGGTGTCGACCTTACTTTTCACTTTTTCGTGCTCTAGTTAAAAAACATGAAAAGTGGTTTGAGCTTACTTTTTCCTTTTTTGTGCTCTAGATCAAAACATGAAAAAGATTCCGAGTGCTTTTGATACCATTGTCTTTCTCGTTAAAAATTAAGTAAAAAGGTGTGTCTAACAAGTATAGGTTTATCACTTTATCCGACCTCGCTAGAATACTTACGGAAAAGGAACTGTGCCAAGTTTACTTTTCCTTTGTCGTACTCGATGACCAACCATGACAAAGTTGTACATGGAGTCCTCTTTAAGCTCTTTTTCAGACTCCTAAAATAGGAAAAGATTTCCGAGTGAACTTGTTTCTTTTATGTTTGAAAAGGATTTGAAAGGACGTCGATCTGGTGGTAGTTTATCCCTTTTTTCGGACCATTTAGACTATTTACAAAAAAGGAACACTCTAGTCAATCATGATTAGAAGAGTTCTCTCTCACATTGTTTTATCCTTTTTCGGGTGAGGAGACTAACTTTTACGAAAAAGGCTCTTTTTGGAGTCTTCTTTGGATATTTCAGACTCTCTAAACATGAAAAGTCGCCGAGTTTTCCTTCCTTGGACTCGTAAAATCAAACATCAAAGGACCCTTTTGGGACCGAACCCCTCCTTTCTCAGGTTCGTAAAACATGTGAGATTGGACTTGTCCAAAGGATGGCGGTTGGGGAGGAATAAGTTAAGTCTATTTTAGAAAGCTTCATGGAAGCTTATGTCACCTTTAAACATGGCACATGTTTGCATCTCGTCATACAATTGGGTAATCTACTTGTCTCTGAGTCATGCCAATTCTATGAGTTGTCCTGCTCCTTAAGTCACCTGAGGAATGCCTTAGTCATCATTGCATTATGTCTTAGTCTTTTCCTCATTGAGTCAATGCTGCCAAGTCATTATTATCATGCTATTCAATGTTCAACGGAAGTTTACCTTAGTTATCCTCTACAATATTGTCAGCCTTTGCATCCTTGTGTCAGTCCATACTCATCTATTTCATTACTTCACATCACTTTCCTATGTCGGTTTCGTGTCGCTGATGTGGGATTCATCATGGCCCTCCTTCGATGAGTCTATTCCTGTCGACTTCAACTCATTATCCAGGAATTAGGCTTAGAAACCAACCTTAGTACCTTGGTACCTGCATGCCTCAATGGTAGGTTTCCTCGTGTTCGACAGTAGGTTTCCATCATTGACCTCTGATCGAATGATCTCGCGAATTTTCGACGTCAACTCATCTATTCGCATTTCGTCGATATGTACTATGATACCTTGGGAGTCATTTTCATCATTGGTGATTTCCCTTGTACTTGTTAATGATTCACATCATTGATCTGTAATCAAGTGGTTTCTACCATGTTCGACTTCAACACCTTGTAATCACATGGTTAGATTCGTATCGATTTGGGGATCGGGTATAAGACCCTAGATGGTTCTGAAGTCTATTTAGCACATCCAGGTTGCGATGGTGATGTTTTAGTAGGTTCCCACATGGAAATTGTTGGTGACCTTATTGATGTATTGTCACACAGATCCACTCTTGTATTTGTCGTGGCTATGTCATTGTCTTATCATGGATCTACGCTTGTAGTCTAGTAGCCATGATTTGTCTCCAGTCATTGTTGAGTCAGTACGATCATGGATCTGCGATGTATTGGTCAGAAACCATGCTTTGAGTTAGTTGTTGTGAGCATGGGTATGCCTGCCTTGGGGTCATTAGACATATTGTTGATATTTTCTTGTAGCTCTTCTCTAGTTCTCCTTCAGATATCCTTCCAAACTTATTATTGGTAAATTATTTCAACCATTAATTTCTTTTGACCTCACACTTTAGGGGGCATCTGTTATAGCTCAAAGTTACACTTCGAGCCTTAGTGTCGCATCTTCATGACATATGACCTAGCAACGCTTCCTCCTAATATGTGTTGTACCTTGTTGGATCCCTCCTTTGTTTCATTTCGACACCTAGGAAACAAATCCAACCTCTTCTAGTCAAGAGAATCTTCGAGCCTTAGTGTCGCATCTTCATGACATATGACCTAGCGACGCTTCCTCCTAATATGTGTTGTACCTTGTTGGATCCCTCCTTGGTTTCATTTCGACACCTAGGAAACAAATCCAACCTCTTCTAGTCGAGAGACAACCTCATGGGCCAAGTGTCACCTTGTTTTACCCTAATTTTCGCGCCTTTCTTATAGCCCAAGGTGCGAAAAACCCTAATTTTCGCGTGTTGCACAACTGCTGGGGAGCGAAAATTCCTATATTTTCACATTATGCTCCGTTAGCCGGGCGCGAAAATCCCATTATAGCCACTATCCCTAGATTTTGTATTTTGTATTTCGAGGAGATTTTCATGGGATGAGGTCCCCCTTCGAATCCCATCTCACATTACCTCCTTGGCATGGTTTAGATCCTTGATCCACATCTTACTCACCTAGATCCATCGTTTTCTCCTAGTGGTTGACCTTCCCAAATCCTACTTAAGAAGAGCCATCCATGAGCTATGGGGAGGTGATCTTGGAATCACTAAACTTATCATCCTATGAGTCTTGCAAGGGTGATGTTGGAGAGCTTGGAAGGAGGTGTTGCTACTTTGGACATCAAGGTATAACATTGGAATCATCTTCTTTTGGCTTTCTTATCATTAATATAACTTAGCCTATTCCTATCATTTTCATGTCTTTAATGATGAATGCATGAATTTGTCTATGTTTATATGGTTAGATATTTGTTTATACATATATTGCTTTGGAGAAGGTGTTTTCTTTCCTTTTTGAATAGGTTTATAAGTCCATAATCAAAGGCTGGAGCTAGAGCAACTTAGGAGCAACAAGGACAACCATCAAAGTAAGGTACGCCATCTACTTGCTTTGTCTTTCCATAGCTTGGTAGCTGATGTGTGAGCTAGATCTAGGAGGACTATAGTGTCTATTTGTTTCCTCTCTGTCTTGGGTAGTGTTGAGATATTGTAACTTCAAAGAATATTATATTTGTACTTTATTATTCCGGAGATGATTCATTCCTCCGTGAAGATCTTATTGTATATCCGGAGATGTTTATTCCTCCGTCGGAATGTGGTAACTCGGGTTATTAGACTTCCCTAGTGGGGGTCGGCCCTAAATGTGTTATGTGGGTCAAAGGGTTATTAGAACACCCTAGAGGGGTCGTCCCAGTCAGTTATAATGGGGTATTTAACCTAATGGTTAAATACGAGCCTACATGTACTTGTGTAAAATACATATCAGAGTAGTGTATAAATAGAGGAGGTGTGTTCCTCATTATACACACATTCACTCACTTGAGGATAGCGCACTTGTGGAGGAGAGGTATGCTATTGTGGAGGAGGAGATCATGTCTCAGGGTTTCATCTTTGTATATTTCTGGTCATCTATATTGAGGAAGCTTTGCTGGGTTTTCTACCCCATGAGGGTTTCCCAGGATAAATCTCTGTCTCTTGTGTTTATGCTATGCTTGTTGTTTCTTCAGTGATCCTGTATATGCTATGGAATGTAATGCTGCTATTTTCTATCTTATCATATTGAATTTTAACATGGTATCAGAGCTAACCTGAAGGAAGGCAAGGTATGGCACTTACGACACTTGCTTTACTTACGACAATTTGAAGGTTAGGGTTTTACATAGAAAAAACCAGTCATCGTGGCACTTTCGCTATAAATCCATTTCTGCAAAGGTTCAGGGTCTGAAAAGTTTACAGGTCGAATATAACATCCCCAGGTACCTTGTGTCCAAAGGGCACCCTCAGATTCGTTGTACTTTATGATTTATGATCAGTACAAGTTAGGGTTTCTGCCTCTTCCAGATCTCAGTCAAAATCAGGTGACCTTGGAAAAAAGGTCATAACTTGGGCTACGAAGCTCCAAATGAAATTTCGTAAAAAGTGACAGGTATTACACAGACTGTACTATCTCAGGAAAATTTTTCAGAGGCCGAAGGTGAACCAGTGACACGTGGAACGCCGTACAAGTTCGCTCTCCTGTTTTATCCCATAAAAAGGTCACGTTGCGACACTTGGAATAACTCTCTCTCAGAGAGTCCAATTGAGGTCAGACCTGTCAGGATAGAAATATAACAGGTCTAGATATATCAGGAAATGTTTTCAGAGGCCGAAGTTCAAACAGTGACACGTGGCATGCCGTACAAGTTCGCTCTCCTGTTTTATCCCATAAACAGGTCACGTTGCGACACTTGGCATAACTCTCTCTCAGAAAATCCAATTGAGGTCAGACCTTTCAGGATGGAAAGATGACAGGTCAGGATACTGCAGGAAAAAGGTTTCAGACCCTGTGGAGCAAAAATTTCAGAGTTATAGCAGAAACAATCAGGTGCATATTTCTGTCAAAAAAGAATTATTTTTGGAGCACCTTTATTCATGGCTTCCGGAATTTAGGGTTTCGGAGAAAGTTAGAATTTTTAGAATCAGAGTCCACGGCTGAATGCTACTCAGGAAAATCGAAATTTAGAGACCAAGATCGAATTTTTTTGGTTGGGTAGAAGACCGGTCTTGATCAAAGCCTAGTTCGGGATTTTGATCAGAAAGATGGAAAATTAGGGCTTCAGCAAAAGTTGGAATTTTTGAAGTCTGTAACCACGGCTAGAAGCTCCTCAGAAAAATAAGAGTTTAGAACCTTGGATCGAACCTTTTGTTTGGGCAGAAGGGTGGGCTTCATCAAACGCTAGCTCGGGTTCCTATCCAGAAGATCCAGAAGTTTCGAAGGCAATTTTGAGGGGTCAAATTTTAGAGATTTAAAAATTGAAGAATGCTAGTTTGATCAACTCAGCAAGACACATTCTTCCATCCATTCAGAAGTGTGAAAGTCAAAGATTGAATTTTTAGGGTTTCTCTAGCAAACCCTAATCAAGCTCCAGATCAAGTTTCAGGGGGAGTTGAGGCTAAGGCCTTACATAAGAAGACTACAAGAAGTCTCGACAGGTATGACTTAAGGAGGTTCAGGTATGTCTTGAAATATGATTCTTGATTAAGTTCATAATGTGTTTTTCTTCATGTTATTTATTAGTACAATCTTGATTAATGTTATTAATTGTCTTATCACCCTAGTAACAGTATGAATGCATGTGAATGATCGAAGACATTCATTGATTAGGGCTATATGATTGTACTTATGCATTATGGTGTTGTGTGAGGTTGATGTTGTCTGCTAACAAGATACAGGTACATCACAAAAGACAAATCAAGTTCCATGACCATGACCACATGAAGACAAAGACTCATCCATAATATTTGTTCTACTTACGAGGTATGTATGACTTTTGTTATATTATGCTTAACCTATGAGACATGCAGGTTCTAGCTCAGGATCTCTAAATAATTGAAGAGATTGTTTAGGTATGTTGTACATAACTAAGCAGGTATACTAATCCAGGTATGTTTTCCTATGTCATGATAGAATCTTACCTTGTGTTAGGATCCCTTATATAAGTATACTTGGTATGATTGGTTATGCTTATTCATAAAGTTAGTAATCAAGGGTTTATGCATATTATGTCTCTTATCTTGGTTGATGATTTAACTAACTAGATCAAACAAGAATATGCATGAGTAAAAGAAGACTTCCTTGAAACTATGAATACTAATGATCATGACTGTACATATTCAAGATTATTTAGAATTAGAATGTTTTGAGAATATACTAATGAATGTATGTTTGTGTATGAGTTCATGAGGATGACACTAGTGCACACTTGAGCATGCAGAGTGGTACAGAATGAATAGAAGTTCAAAAGACATATAGAAGATCAAGCGGGAGGCAACCACACAAACATAAAAGATAAGTATTTGAGTTGTTATTTGAAATAGTAAATGATATTGCTTGTATCCATATTTGTATTCCTAGAATACATCATGCTGAGTGTAAACATTCATAGAGCATTGAACAATATACTACTAATATGCATATGATTGGTAAGTTGGACAAACATTCCATTGTTGCTTGTCTAGAATGAAACCTCTTTGCTGACATGTTGAGAGTTGTGCACACTCTCGACAGTATGTTCTGGTAGAGATGGAAGGCATCTAGATAGCCACTGTATGCATACAGAATATGGAAAAGTGTTGTGCCAAAGTATTGGTCAAAATAGTTGCATAACTATGTAAATGATATCTGTATGCATAATAGGTTATCATGTCAATATGATTTGATGATTATGAAGTATTACTAATCCTGTACTTAATTTTGATTTGTAGGAAAGATCATGATGAATGATGAAAACTGAACAAGCAATGGATGTTCAACAAAATATTTACAAATCAAACACACTATAGAAGGCTTATGGCTAGAAGATTATCTTAGAAAGAGGAAGAGAATCATGATGAGATGTTTTTCTCCAAGTGAATAGATAAAGACCATTCTCTTAATGGTGCAATTAAAGAAGAAGTGTGAATCAGGTTCTGTATGGGTATCCAGGATCGATAATAAATTGATGAGCTTAATGATCACCATGGGTGATGTGGATCTCAACCTTTGCTACAAGGTTGAATATGGTTTCTATACACAGATGACATGGATGCAAGAAGGAACTCACCACAGAGTTCGAATGATATTGAGGTTCATATCAATAGACCCATCTAACGAGAGATGGCACAGATAGATGGCTGCAGAAATGAAAAATGAAAGATCTCATATTGATGCATTGCTTCCTAGATCTGGAAGTATGGCAAGGATCAGAAAGAATCTTTCTCAACCAGGGAAAGTATGTCGAGAAATATTAAAAGGACTTGAGGTGTTGAAATGGCCACTCTTATGGATTCCAACTTGATGTTGTTAGGGGATGACTCATCAGAGTTAGTGGATATAACTCTGTACAGTCAAATTATTGGGTGATTGATGTATCTAACATATATTAGGTTAGATATATGCTTTGTTGTGAACACCTTGAGTCAATATCTAGTGGAAACTAGATGTGTTCACCTGATAGTTGCAAAGCATGTGATGAGGCACCTAAAGGATACGATAGACTTTGATCTATGCTATCTTGGAGATCATGACTTTAGATGGCTAATCAGATGCTGGTTGGGAAGAAAGTGTATCAGACAGGAAGAACACATCAAGAGGATGTTATTGTCTGGGATTAGCCATGATCTCGTGGTTTAGCTAGAAGCAGTCTAGTGTGGCTCTCAACACAAGCAGAATATATGGCTGCTTGCTCTGCTAGTTGTGAAGAAGCTTGGCTTCAGGATTGGTTTGAATTAGAGATAGAACCAATTGTGATCCTATGTGACAAATAGAGTTGTATGAAGATGACAAAGAATCTAGTGTTCCATGATAAGTCAAAGAACATAGGGTTCTAATAAGATATGATGCAGAAGGAACTAAAGTTTGAATTTGTAACAGGTTACCGATGTACTAACCAAATCTCTACCTCAAGTGAAGAAGTTACCAACATACTAACCAAACCTCTGTCTCGAGTGAAATTTGAATACTTCCGAGACAAGCTTGGTGTAGCTCAAAAGGACCCTCCTCGAAAGGGGGAGTAGTATAGTCACTGATGATGAGATTGTCTCATCGAACAACAAGGTCGATGATGAGGTAACCTGTTCTCTACACCTAGATACTTAGAAATATTTAGATTTAGGACTCTTATGCTTAGAATACTTTGTTTTACTTATAAATGTTTTGATGCTAGATGTATTAGTGAGAATACATACTAGATGTATACATGTTTTGATGATTAGATGTATTAGTGAGAATACATGCTCTTGGATATTTGTACCTGTATAGTTGAGAATACAGATGGGGATTGGATCATCCCTGGACTTTCAGTCCTAAAGAGAGCCGTAGACGTGAGGTCTCCGAGAATGAAGTCCTTAGTGGACATTTGAGGGGATTGGATCATCCCTGGACTTTCAGTCCTAAAGAGAGCCGTAGACGTGAGGTCTCCGAGAATGAAGTCCTTAGTGGACATTTGAGGGGATTGGATCATCCCTGGAATTTCAGTCCTAAAGAGAGTTGTAGACGTGAGGTATCCGAGAATGAAGTCCTTAGTGGACAGTTGAGGGGATTGGATCATCCCTAGACTTTCAGTCCTAAAGAGAGCCGTAGACGTGAGGTCTCCGAGAATGAAGTCCTTAGTGGACAGTTGAGGGGATTGGATCATCCCTGGACTTTCAGTCCTAAAGAGAGCCGTAGACGTGAGGTCTCCGAGAATGAAGTCCTTAGTGGACAGTTTAGGGGATTGTATCATCCCCGGACCTTGGTCCCTGAATTGATCCGTAGACGTATGGTCTTCGAGAATAAAGTGATGGGGATTGCATCATCCCGGAACCACTAGTTCAAAATGTACGTGATGGGGATTGTATCATCCCCGGACTTTGGTCCCTGAATTGATCCGTAGACGTGTGGTCTCCGAGAAGTGGGGATTGTATCATCCCCGGACTTCGGTCCCTGAATTGATCCGTAGACGTATGGTCTTCGAGAATAAAGTGATGGGGATTGCATCATCCCGGAACCACTAGTTCAAAATGTACGTGATGGGGATTGTATCATCCCCGGACCTTGGTCCCTGAATTGATCCGTAGACGTATGGTCTTCGAGAATAAAGTGATGGGGATTGCATCATCCCGGAACCACTAGTTCAAAATGTATGTGATGGGGATTGTATCATCCCCGGACTTTGGACCCTGAATTGATCCGTAGACGTGTGGTCTCCGAGAAGTGGGGATTGTATCATCCCCGGACTTTGGTCCCTGAATTGATCCGTAGACGAATGGTCTCCGAGAAAGTGATTTTTTATGATGATGTGGTTACTTGTATCGGTAGGATACTTGTATTGATGATGTGGTTACTTGTATCGGTAGGATACTTGTATTGATGATGTGGTTACTTGTATCGGTAGGATACTTGTATTGATGATGTGGTTACTTGTATCGGTAGGATACTTGTATTGATGATGTGGTTACTTGTATCGGTAGGATACTTGTATTGATGATGTGGTTACTTGTATCGGTAGGATACTTGTATTGATGATGTGGTTACCTGTATCGGTAGGATACTTGTATTGATGATGTGGTTACCTGTATCGGTAGGATACTTGTATTAATGATGTGGTTACCTGTATCGGTAGGATACTCGTATTGTTGATATGATCACTTGTATTGGCATGAATACTCGATACTGCTGATCGTGTGATGACGATGCTGCTGATCGTGTGATGACTATGCTGATGATCGTGTGATGACGATGCTGATGATCGTGTGATGACGATGCTGATGATCGTGTGATGACGATGCTGATGATCGTGAGATGACGATGTTGATGATCGTATGATGACGATGCTGATGATCGTGTGATGACGATGCCGATGATCGTGTGATGACGATGCTAATGATCGTGTGATTACGATGCTGATGATCGTGTGATGACGATGCTGATGATTGTGTGATGACGATGCTGATGATCGTGAGATGACGATGCTGATGATCGTGTGATGACGATGTTGATGATCATGTGATGACGATGCTGATGATCGTGTGATGACGATGTTGATAATCGTGAGATGACGATGCTGATGATCGTGTGATGATGATGCTGATGATCGTGTGATGACGATGCTGATGATCGTGAGATGATGATGCTGATGATCGTGTATCATGAGGATCCAGATGATGATATTGTTGTAGCTGTTCAAGTGCTACAGAAGATAAAGACTCAATACTGAAGATGTCGATGTTCCAGTATTGAAGATGTTCCAGTAACTGCTTGAGTTACTAATGATGTTGAGAAAGCTTCCAATGATTTATAGATGTATCATGTATGATGTTGATGACTCCTTGCTCGGGCAGATGCTGTTATAATATCCTTCTCGTTAAGGGGGAGTGTTGATATATTGTAACTTCAAAGAATATTATATTTGTACTTTATTATTCCGGAGATGATTCATTCCTCCGTGAAGATCTTATTGTATATCCGGAGATGTTTATTCCTCCGTCGGAATGTGGTAACTCGGGTTATTAAACTTCCCTAGTGGGGGTCGGCCCTAAATGTGTTATGTGGGTCAAAGGGTTATTAGACCACCCTAGAGGGGTCGGCCCAGTCAGTTATAATGGGGTATTTAACCTAATGGTTAAATACGAGCCTACATGTACTTGTGTAAAATACATATCAGAGTAGTGTATAAATAGAGGAGGTGTGTTCCTCATTATACACACATTCACTCACTTGAGGATAGCGCACTTGTGGAGGAGAGGTCTGCTATTGTGGAGGAGAGGTCTGCTATTATGGAGGAGGAGATCATGTCTCAGGGTTTCATCTTTGTATATTTCTGGTCATCTATATTGAGGAAGCTTTGCTGGGTTTTCTACCCCATGAGGGTTTCCCAGGATAAATCTCTGTCTCTTGTGTTTATGCTATGCTTGTTGTTTCTTCAGTGATCCTGTATATGCTATGGAATGTAATGCTGCTATTTTCTGTCTTAGCATATTGAATTTTAACAGGTAGGAAAATAGGGGCCTTTTCTAATCCCAAGGGGGATATCTACCTATCCGTAGGGAGATTTTCTCACAACAACTCGTACTAGAGATCATAATTGTTTTCATGTTTCTTTGCTTACGAAATATGTACATGATCCTAACTGTGTGATTGATTTGTATGTGATTCAGGTGGAACTTGAGGGAGAGTTCCAAACCGAGCCACTATGCATCCTAGATAAGAGGGTAGCATTGCTACAAAACCGATCCATCAAACAGGTAAATTTGCAATGGAAGCACTTCAGTCCCGATGAGGCTACACGGGACTTGGAGGATTCTATGAAAGAGGCATACCCATTTTGTTCTAATTTTGAGCAAACACTGAGGATGGTGTTATTCCAAGGGGGAGGGGATTGTAATACCCCTAGTTTTGACTTGGAATGTATTTAATCAAAATTATGTAAATGATGTAAATGTGGACTAGAGGGGATACGATTCCACCAGAGGGGAAGAGGAAAGAGGGCCTATGGGAAACTAAATCCTACATTGCCAAGTGTCAACCTTAGAAATCATCCAAATTATTCCATGTGCTTTAAATGATCCAATTACCTTACCTTGACTATTAAACCCAATCATTGAATGCAAGTGTGAGGTTGGTGGGCAATGTCAGTTCATGCATTTATTGAAGCATGGGGGTGGTGACAGTTTTGTCAGCTGTTATAAGTCTTTTTCTTCAATGGTCAGAAGCTATATCAGTTTTCTTTTCACCCTTAACTCATATCCCTTGGAGTCAACACTCATTTTATCATTATCTCATGCAATTTTCTACACTACATAGAGCTTCCTATTGTTGTTCATGAACATTACCATAATGCATTTAACCTAGGAATTCGAATTTAGAGACAGAACTACACATTTGAAGGGAAAATATACGGTCGTATGTTAGCATAGAGGTTGGGAAAGCTAGGAACCTTTTCCCATTGAGTTCTTCTACTTTTGGATGCTTGAGAATCCATGAATTAATGTTGCAGGAGGTTCTCCAATAGCATACAACAAGTTGGACTCTTGTTGCACACATTGGTAGGCATTGTTTGGATTTCCTGAGGAAACTATGGATCGGTGAAGGGAAATGCCTTCCTTGTGTTGTGTGGCGTAGTTGGAAAGAGTGCCATGGTTGTGATGGCTTGGTGATATCCCTGTAGAGCTCTATATGATTTTTTGGCTAATCATAGTTAGCAGAACGGGTTTTGGGATAAGAGAGAGAATACTATAGGTGTTTCCTTCACCATGGTGGCCTCATAGCCTATCTTGGGGGTGTCTTCTCAACATAAAGAGTACATGCTAGACAGAGTGCCTACAGTTGGGTGGAAAATCACTCTTACATAGTAAGTTGCTTGGATCTTCTTCATTTAAAGATAAGTTTTATATTTGTATATGGCATGCAATGATGTCTAAATTACTGGTTCATGACAAAAACTGTCTCCATACTGGTCCATGAAAAAAATCGTATCCATACTTTACATGAAAATGATCTACATTGATGGCTTTTAAAAATATTACAATGGCCACTGAGTGAAACCTTGGCAATGCCCACACAAATCCAATGATTCTCTTATTTCCATTTAACCAACACCCACTACACTCTTGCACATCTTGCTTCCTAGCATGTGTCCTTTGTTTTCCTTGAAGTCCTTTCTTCTTCCTATGTAGAAGCCATCTTCTGACTCTATGATTTGAGACTTGATATTTTCCATATTCCAAAAATTCGACACTACAAAATTCCAAATAAAGTTACAAACTTTAAATTATAACAATATACCTATCTCCAATATGTATTAAGAAAATAGTCGTCAGATATAGTGATCTAGAAAATAAGAGAAGTATGAATTTAAGAGCATCTTTGTGAATGTATGTTTTCCCAGAGAAGGAATAGTCTGGACTCTAAACTCAATATGGTTAAGAACCAATTGTCAATTGTCAAATTTGTGTCAATACAATCAAATTCATGTAGTTGCAGTGCACACTGTATACTATCAATATTATAACTTAATATGGCATTCCTGTCCACATAGGGCTAGTAGATTTTATGGATACACCTAATGCCTATATATTTCAGGGTTATTAAGGATACATCACAAAAATGGAAGGCAATCTCATGTCTGTCCAAAATTAAAATGTGCTTCAATATATATACGAAATATTCTTCAAATGAGGATGGAATTGATAAAATTGAATATTTTTACTTATGAATTTCTTTCTTTCCCTTATATTTACATTTTAATTTTCATATGGTTCTTGTAAGGAAGGAAACCAAAACAAATACTTGGTCATACATTAATGATTTCAAAATCCTAAGTTTAACAGTCATGTCGTCTCAAGTCGAATGATTTAGACAAGGGAAGAATACTTTTTTTGAGGTATTGTTTTCCAAAATACTATTTTTTTCATACAGGAAAAAACATATTAACAATATCCTAGAACCATCACTCCTCATTTCACAACAGTGACTTCCCAAATTAGTTTTCATGCACACATAAAGCATAATACTTGAAGAACCTAATGCGATGTTACACTCTCACAAATTGACTAACATTGCTTAACTCCATCAAAACTCAACAAGATTTTTTTCTATGATTTACAACCACTTGGGTTTTTATGTCATCTTCATTGGATGAAAAAGTTTTGCTGTCATTCAAAATCACAGTTCAAATTTATAAATATCCTAAGAAAATTCCAGTATTGCTTTTGGCCAATTCTCGTGTCAAGAAAGGTGAAACAAGATACCTCGAGGGAAAATTGTAGACTCAATGCTGTAACAACAACTTTGGACTTCACTTCAAGTCGCCCTCTGGTTCATATCCATAATTGATCTATTGCTAAGAAAAAATGCCCCTTCAATCATCACTCTTGGGAATGAAAACATAATAATAAGCAAGAAACCTCTTCTTACAGGCATACACACAGATTCCATTACTCACCCAGAGATCCATTAAAACATATTTCTCTCATTCACTCATACAATATGAGAGGCTCTTTATCACAGAGAGATAATTACACACATCAATTGAGGCTTGAACAGATCGTTTTATTAACTCAGATTATGTACATCAATATCTACAGATCTAGTTTACCTCCCATCTCCCTAATGTCCTGATTTTCATTCATTTTTTTTTGCTAGCCCTATGTGAAGGGTGCTTTAAATCAAATAAAAATTGAATGGGTTCATATAATCTTATGGCTATAAAATCTTCCATAGAGTCCAAGCAAGAATACAAATGGAATGAGCATGGATAGCAACACCAGACACCACCGCAACTCCATATCTCCTCCATCCCTTTTTCATAGACATACTTCTCAAAATCCTAATTAGCGAGTGCTATAGGCCTTCGTTGCTTGCACCATCATATCTAGAGGTACCATGCCCAAAGATTTATCATAGGTAGGGATAAACCCAAATCAACGAATGACTTTAGCTTTAGTATTATAAGACCTCAGAAGAGCTCTAAGCCCCTCAACCTCAGAAGAAGAGAGTCATGAAATTTTAACATTTTAGCACCAAAATGCTAGATTTGGCCCATGATTTCTAATTTTTTGTTTTGATTGTTTTCTTAAGAAGATACAACTAAAATAAAATGAATTAACTCTTAAATGGAAAATTTAAATATTTTTTTCTAATAAAATTTTTAATCAAATGAATTTAAAACAAAAACAATTTTTTAATAGAATAAAATTTATTATAATAAGAAAACTTTAATAATACAAAAATTATATATATAAAATCTCAACATATAATGAAAATGTTTAATAATAAAAAATCTTAATATATATCAATCAACATAGATCCATTTTAAACCTGTACCTATCAAGCACCGAGAGGGATCCAATTTCTTGAGGTGTATTTGTTTTTTTAATTTAAACTCAAGAAATTTGATCTCTCTTGATTGATAGATCCGGGTTTAAGTTTTAAGTTTTTATTTTATAAACGAACATCTATTTTTTAATTACTTTTCATAATATTTTATTTTATGAGCCAACATGGATTTTTTTTAAATACTTTCCATAATTTTTTTTTATGAGCCAACATAATTTTTTTTAATTATTTTGTTAGGAACAAACGTTACAACATCTCCCCCATACTGGATTGTAAAGCACCTCACTTCTCTCAGTACAATAACAAAATATCATAAAAAACTCTACATAATAACACTTTAAGAAACTTTAATATTAGAATTTTAATATATAATAACAATTTTAATATAGTAAAAATCCTTAATAGTATATGTAATATGAAACTTTAATAATATTAAAAACCTCAAATAATAATTTTTTAAGAAATTTTAATTATAAAACTTTAAATAAATAATTAGTTAACAATTTTTAGGAACCTAGTTAATATTATAAATAACATTTTAAAGTTAAAATAAAATAAAATTGATTTATAAATTTATATTGCAGCTACGTTAAACTTGACTCATTGTCTTCTTGATATAAAATCGAAATGTCGATAGTTAAAAGGATAGTTTTTTATATGAAATTAACAAATAAAGTGTCTATTACGGATTCTCCAACAAAATTTTCTAAGAAATCTAAGAAGTGAAATAATAATAATAATAATATTTTTTTGAGAGATACTTTTTATATTTAAGAGGCCATATTTACAACTGCCCAAGGAGGGTTTTCAACGCGAGTCTTAATTTCATATAAACCCGCTCACTTTGCTAATTGTCAATAGACCACACTCTAATGGTCTAATATTATATTATTATTAACCATTAAATACAAATATTCCCTTAGATTGGGGGAGGGGAAGAGTTTTGGCACGTTGGGATTTGGTCGGTGGCATTGGATCTGACCACCACATTGCCACCAATTGAAGGAGCTTGCATGCATGAAAAGATATGCATGTCCTGACAAATGCATAATGTAATGGGAGGTGATATGTGGAGGAGTTTCAATGATTGGCCATCAACAGAGGAGAGCTTGTGGGGGTTAGGGGTGATATTTTTAGACATGCTAACCAGTGAGCCTCTACTCCAGTAACATTTTATATTAACCTCACATTAATTAGTAATTGCTTAATTTATTAAACGACAATCCTTCATTCTTCCATTTCCTGTAAGTTATTTAATAGAATCCAGCAATAGAAAAATGCAATTTTAACAATTTACTAAATTTTAACACTTTAGATGGATTCATAGACCCCCCCCCCCTCCCAAAGGGGTATTTGAATCCATTTGCAGTGTTAAAATTTAGTAAATTGTAACACTGTAAATGGATTTAGAAACTTCCTGTGTCACTCGACAATTTTTGTTGAGTGACCCAGTCTCTAAATCCATCTATAGTGTTACAATTTACTAAATTTTAACACTGCAAATAGATTTAGAGAGCCCCCCTTTCTAGGGTGTCTCTGAATCCATCTGTAGTGTTAAAATTTAGCAAATTGTAACAATTCGTTGTAAAAATTTCAATTTTCCATTTTCGGGTGACACAATTAAAAATGACTAACATAAACGACTAATTCATATTCTTGTAGTTAGTCATAATTTTATTCCTTGACTAAATTATTTGATTACGTTAGTCATTTTTATTTTTGTCACTTATTATCTAGTCGTATTTTTTAACTTGTCTAAATTAGTCGTATAAGTTAGTTGTTTATAGTTGTGTCACTCGAATTTGCTCAAATTTAGTAGTAAATCACTTGAAAAAACTGTGGTGACTAAATTTTTTAGTTTCGTAGTCACTACTTTCTCATTTTATACTAGTGTACGTAGCTAAAAAAAATGGCACAAGCCAAGGAGACTAGGTGCAAAGCAAGCTGCCACGACCATTATAATAATGTGAGGCATGTCGAGTAGTGAGATAACATGCAAAAAGTATTATTTACAGGTTTGATGATGATGATGGGGATGTCCATGGTCCTATCACTTCTCAAACAACCAAAACATGGAACCATCATACAATAACAACATAGACACCCATTCAGTTACGATTGGATGTCTGAGTTCCAAACGTTGTGCAATGATCTTAGAAAAAAATGTGTAGAAGTCCATACTCGGCTTTGATCTTTCTCTAGACCTAATGCAACAACTGGGAGGGCCTCACATAAGCGAAGAGATTAAGCAATCCTTCCTTTCAAGTTTTGTTCTTCATTGTTTTCCATTAGACGGTACTTTTACACTTGTTCATATTAAATTTTACATCATGGATTGAGGAAACATGGAGGTTTAATTGTCTCCTCAACAATTCGACTCCTCTGCTATGATGCAATTGGTTGACACGTACATTTTGTTCAAAATATTGTAGTAGTAAAATATGACTTATAATAACATGTGCATTTAATACAATCAGTGCATAAAGGTGCTAATAAATCCTGCAAAGTTAGGAAGTTGTTGGTTATACTACTTATAACAGGCATCAACTACTGGATTACAAAGGTATGATGACCCCTTTAGCGTTTAGTATGATCATGATACAATCAAACCTTCTATTAAATGTCTAGGATCGATATGCACATTTGGGCCAAAGATCAAGAACTTTCATAGGTGACTTTTAATCACTCAAAAATTGAAACTCGTATAACAACTAGGGGTAATTATTATATCTCGTGGGAATTGGATGTACTTCATGAGAAATGATGAGTAAGATAATCAAATATTCATTTGTGGTGTATTGTCAGTCCTCACCATTAAAATGAGGATCAAAAAACACTTCAGTGTAGCTGTGCAGGGATGATGAAAAAATTGAATGAATTTGGGCGTCGAGGCCAGTATATGTAGAATGTACATGGATTTTATTACAATTTCACAAACCATGTAAAATTTTCCATTTAACATCAACAATCTATCCATTGGAACAATAATAAACACTAGATTATCCATATCACAAACACCCTATATAAAAAAATAGAATTCATATACTTACATAAAAAGATTGAATCCATATGCTTACATTTAACCAAGACACTCCGGGAGAACCAGGAAAACCAATATAAATTGTATATTGATGTCAGCCATGACCATTCCATATTTGCTCATTGGGGCATAGAAAAACCTTTTCCCAATTTCTATTTTCTCACAAATTTTATTTGTCCCTTATACCAATTTCTATTTCCCACAATTTTTATTCCCCTCATTTTATTTCCCTCCATGTATTTGAGTTTTTAAAAATGGTTAATATTATTATATTATATACAAATATAATATATTATATTTATATTTTAAAAATATATCATATCATATTAATATTATATGATATTATTAAAAAAACGTCATATTAATATTATATATATGTATCATATTATATTACATGATAGAAGGATCATATTATATTTTTGAGGGTGATGGACGTATAATTGGTATGTTTTAACATTGCAGATGGATTCATAGATTCCCTTAAGAAGATTTTTGAATCCATCCGCGGTGTTAAAATTTAATAAATTGCAAATTTAGTAATTTTATTGTGGTTTAAGCAAGTTCTGACTTATAATTAGCTAGCTATATGTATAATATATGGGTATAAGTCCCGTAGTGATCTACGTTAAACATGCTCATGGGCCTTGAGTTATATAAACTCTAGAGGAAATATTAATTATGTATAGAGTAATTCAACAATCACGTAAATTTTAGTCATTTTTAGTTGTATTTTTTATTCAATGACTAAATTAGTCATTTTTAGTTGCGTTGCTAAAATTTAGTCATATTTAGCTTAAAAACACTACCATGACTAACTTTTTTAATCACATAGTCATTTGTTTGTCAATTTTTACTAGTGGTCATTTTATATGTCTTCCTTTAAATATGGATAGTCTTCACCACTCTCAATCTTTTATGAGGACTTGAGGACTTAGCCTTGAACACTTGCAAAACTAGTAACTTTCCTAAATTCATCATCATTATCTCCTTTATTGTCATGTTTCTCTCATGGCTCATATTTCTTGGAATTATGTAGCTTCAAGTTCACGGGGACATTGGATAATTCCTCAATGCCTTCCAATTTTTCTTTAATTTTCAGAAGCCCATGTTTAAGCCCCTTGGAGGAAACACACACACACTTACATACATATATAATTTGAGTCTATATTTATACAATTGAAATGGTAAATAATGTCTTTTTAAAAATAGAAATGACCATTTATTATTGCACAAGTCTAAATATTCGACCAATTTTCTGAACATGTAATTTTTTTACCATAATCAAGCAATTAAATTTTTAATAAATCTAAATTTTATGTTGTTCAAATTGTTCTTTTGAATACATAAATGGATTCGACGTTGTCAAATATCCTAGATCACCTAGATTATGCAACTTTAAACACCTAGATTATGCAACTTTAAACACTCTTCTTTGAGATTGTAAAAAATTCTTTAAGTTTTTTACCAGATTTCGTCAAAATCGTGCCGAAAAATATTGTTGAAAAAAGACAAAATGTCAAATGTTTAAGCTATGCTTAGCCTATTTTTATTTATGTGGGTGCATTACATCATCTATGACCATGAATTCCACCCAACTAGTCCCCCTCATCAAATGATTAAAGCATAGATTATATGAAAAACTGCCTGTAACTTTTAAAGCTACATTGTTACAACTTCAAAATATTGTGAAATTTTAATAGGAGTATCAAACATTTATTTGAAATCATCTACAAATATTTAGAGCAATCCAAACAACCAAGCTTGTCAAAATCAAATAAAAAATGTTTACTCAAACTAAAGCACATAAAAATAACCAACGATCTACATTAAATCATGGAACATTGAAAAACAGAGAATTTCGTTGAGAGACATACCTCACTTCTTAAAATGCAATTTTATTTTATTACGTCGATATTAGGTGTGCTTATTTTGATACAAGGCATTGCATTGCATGCTTTTAATTAAGATTATGTATTCTATGGACAATATTTGATGGTGGAGAATATTCATCGTCGTTTTCAATGATCCGAAGCAAGCAAATAAATCTGTTAACTTGTTTGTAAGTATTAAGAAACAAATAAGGATTACTAATTAAATAATCATATCATTAACTAATTAATTAGATGCCAGTTTACATTTAATTTCAACCACTGTAACCATCTAGCTCCATCCTAGCATATTTCCTCTATCGAATTCACCACTAAGCCATTTTGCCACCTATATCAACTCTTACTATGCCCTTATAAGATGATCCTACCAGCTTTTATCATCTACAGGTCATACAGATGTGCTAGTTAAATATAAGCACCAACAAACATTTCACATGATTTTGGTCCTTCTAAATGTCACCACAAACCTGTGACCTTGTCTTTATCTTTTGCAAACAATTTATCGGAGGTCAAATTGAAAATATTAGAATAGCCTTCAGGAATAATGCTAAGGTATTTACAATAGTTGCTAATTATTCTTATGCCTTTGCTTATGCCTATGTTTCTGTCTTAACTATAGTAACATAATTTAAATAAAAATATGGGTGATTTAATATGAAAAATATATAACTAAAAAATTTAATACAAATAAAATATGGAAGTAAAATTCTTACGTGTAGTCTAAATATTCTAAGTTTTCAACGTTTCTGAGCATATTTTCCATCTAATTTTGTTCCTATTCCGATCATAAATCTTTAAAAAATCTTAGAATCATATATATTAGCTATGGAAATTGCATAATATGATGCCATGGGAGTGTTTGAGGGTGCTAAATCTGTTTATGATCCAAAAATACAATTTAAACATATGGAAATTTGGATTTTAACCAAACAACCAAATTCCACTTCTTATATATAGTACTTTAATTAAATATATATCAATATATTATAAATATATATAATATTTGTATTTTAATAGAATATTCATTAAATATTAAAAATATTTTTTTTGACAATTTTACAATCAAAATTATTATTTAAAAACAAAAATATAACATTCCCATTACCAATTTGAGAGGGAAGAACATTAGTTATTAATAATTATTTTAATAAGAAAGTAAGAAATATTTAAGAAGCATAGAATCAAAAGGTTTTATTTTATAACGATTAAATAATAAAATCTGGTTTTTTAAAATAAGCTTTTAATGGTCAGCACTAGTGTCTTTTTATATCTATAGTGAATGAATATTCAAAACCGTTTGATATTGATATTGAGTTCAAATGTTTAATTCTCGCGAATCCAACTCTCTAAACAAATCCAATTCTCTAAGTCTTTTCGGATTAGGCTCCCAAAATTGGAACCCATAAAACGATGCCCCTTCGGATAAGCCTGATGCTACTATAATCTCAAACATACTATATATTTTCATATAATACGGATGGGTCCAGCATTTCTTTCTTCCATCCATCCATCCATCCATTGTACAAATGCAATGTAACAGGTGCACTAATGCCAGCAAGATTCAGACAGAAACAGATTATAGCATTGACAAGTATTCGCTGGATGGCCAATTGGCCATAACCTCGTGAATTGCCTTGGAGCCATCTGCATCTGACAGAGGACAGGATTGCGGCACAGTGGTACTCTGGATTCTGGAATTGCCATTTATAAATGCAAACAAAATTGACGGAATTGCAAATTTGAGCGTTGAGCGGAAATGTATTTATTATTACTCTCATAGTTGCTCTCAGGGATCAAATTTGAAGGGTGGAGTCCCATTGCACTTTGAAGGGCTATGAGATATTGAACCCTTCAATGCTGCCATGTAAAAATAAGTCATTCTTTTCATTTGAAAATGTACTAGTACATCAAAATTTCAATGTTTACTTACGTAGTAAAGTCGAGAGGCTTTATTTTGTAGTGGATATAGTAGCATTGAACGTTATATATGTCATATAACACAACCATACTTCACCTTGATCTAGCGGCTGGGTCTCTAGGCCACTATGCCACCTTTTCCATCTTAGCAATTTCCCAAATTGATCTTGCCTCTTAAACTTTTAACGAGTATAATAATACAGTTAACTTGCTAACCCCATTCCAATCCAACTTTCATCCTTACATCCAAAATTAATACTATTTTACTCTTTCATGATCTGCTTGAACATGAGGAATTTATTAGTGAAACATAACTTAGGAGACACATAGAAAATCCACTTTCCAATATTCAGTGTGAATTGCCATAACTAAATTCATAGATCTTGTTTTTCTGCATCAGCTACAGTTAGTTTGCTAGCCCAATTCCAATCCAACTTTTAACCAGTATAATAATATTTAATACCTCTTAAAATGGGTTCCTAGCCTGCTTCAAACACTACAAACTTGATGAAGAATTGGGTTATTCAACTCTTATAAAAGCAACATGATGCTTATTCTTGGAAAATTTCAATCTTTGTGAATCAGTACATTCTTCAAACTAATATAAATTCTAGCCTACATAAAATCTAGCATACTTAACAATGGAAAAAATGATAATGTAAGAAAAAAAAGGAAGAAATTGTTTTATAAGCCAAAAACATTGGACGTTGAGTTTGGTCTTTATCTGCTACTAAATTAGTGAACAATAGAGATGTATGCAGAAAGGCCGTAAAAAAGGTGAAGGGAAAGAATCTGAATGGTAACTTTTTTTTACTTTGTTGAATTGAGGACCATAATTCACTTTCATGCACCTCTATCAAACAACTTCATTTCCATTTATAATCCTCCTTCACGCAAGTATATTAGAGAGAACAGTTCAACAAAGAAGTTGGATTGGATTGAAAACTAATACAAGTTTCTTTGTCACTCTAATTGTGTACCCTACGATAGAATTGAATGCCAATGACAACAATATATGTTTTAATTTTTCATTTAACACTATGAATGCCACACGTAATTGGGATAGAATAAGTTTAAGCACTCCTTACATGTTACATGCTATGTTATGGTTTGAGCAAAGAGAACTATCCAACTCCAGGAAACTTTTGTTCTCAATAGTTGATTAAGGACCCTGGATGCTTCTTCTCTATAGCCCTCCCCCTAGATCTCATTATACATACTAAATCTATGGTATGATGGAGTAGAGGATGGGTTGTAACTTGTGAAGCATAAGTAAAACGTAGGTAGATCAAGTAGAGAGGAGATGCATGGATGGTTGAAGTTCTTGTTATATGGTTGAAGTTCTTGTTTTATTCCAGACCAACCGATAAGGGTAGCAAAATCAAAAGGTAAAGTAGAACTGTCGTTCTAAAAATCAAGATTACAAAAACATTTTTGTCCCAGTTCGTACAGTCAAACGAGGATTGTAAGTGTAGTAGCATCAGTGGTATTCATATTAATAAATACCAAGAATATTAAACCATTTACTAGAGGAAGGTGTCGATTCAACGGTTGAGCAATTGGGGAAAATAGCTCATGTAATACAGTTTTAGATACAAAGTTTGGATTCTTGATCTAAATCATTAACTAGATGCATGGAGGTTGGCAGAGTGGGAACTTCCCCAAATCCCCAAGCTTTTTGGTAATGCTGGGGGGTGCACTGCGCACACCTGTTTCCCGTAGGGATGCAACAGTGACCAGTGGAAGCTGAACGGGGAAGAACTCGGTTCCAGAGTGAAAACAATGGTCTTCCTTGTCCCCTCCATTTCAGGAAAGTTAAAGGGAAGCTAAATTCTCCAGTGCTTCGATCGAGCGGCAATGGAAAATAGGGCAAGGCAAGGAGCACGTGGAATCATATGCGTATACACAAGACATATGAAGAAAGAATCAATTGTTGTTGTTGCTACAGTTGGGAATTGATAAATGTCGTTCTAAACTACCTTTGACGGATATTTGTGACAAACCCACTCTCGAGTCCAAGCTTTAAATTTGAAGCCTTCAAGGCCCATTTGAAGTAACAAAATTTCAATCAAATAATAATATTGTGTTTGAACTTTGAAGTTACAGAATTTTAATCAAATAACAAAATTTTTAAATAATTGATGGGATCATGAATGGATAAAATGATGTACATACCTATAAATTCCATAGGATGTCGGCAATCTAGTCAGCCTTAAAGTTGAGCTCCTCAAAGAAAACAAATTTCTTTATATATGTTTATGGAAGGCTGGCATTGGAAGCTTCGCTCCGCAAACTCTCCTGGAGGAAAGGAGGAGATAGGGTAGGTGGAACTTGGAAGTAGCTCAACCATAGTGGAGAGGGTTTAAAGGGGTTTTAAGTGTTTCAAAACAAATTCTAAGCCCTTCTTTGATTCCAATTAGTAGCCAAATTGATGGTGTCGGAGGACATGTTTTTGGTTGGGGCTTCGAAGACCCTAGTTGATAGAAGGAAGATATAGGAGCTACAATTTAAGGGTGGATCAAGTAAAAAGAAGGGGTGAAGAGCTGTGTTAAATTAAAAAAAGCTTTGATGAAGCTTGTGCTATGCAATGGCATCAAGTTGCATGAGGTGTTTATGATGACCTCTAAAGTGTTAGTGGGGAAATTCATGGATATAAGGATGGGAGACTTAATTATGAAGTCATGGTTATAAGACCTATGGGTTTGGGTATTGGGTTATGCACCAAACTATTACATTCTAGCAAGTGATTGCATGGGGTTCTTCTTTGACTCTAAATAGGACGTACAAAGGGTTATGGAATCTTCCTAGAGGTGGCATTCTACAACTTTAGTTTTGAAACAATGGTCACCTTGTTTTGATGCTCGGATAGAAAGAATGGAATCAAACCCTATTTGGGGGAAGCTCTTAGGGATACCCCTCATTTTTTGGTTATAGGAAGTAATCCAAGCCATTGGAAATGATTTATGGGAGTTCTTCGAAACTAATATGAGCTTTGTTGACTTTGGGCAACTTACAATGTCACACATTCTTGGCATTGATTTAAGGGAGGGTTTAACATTTGAAATTGAAATAAAAAGAGGGAATCACACTAATTCTCAACTGCTTGATTATATTGGAGTCCACTTTGTGTGTGTGTGTGTTGGTACAAAATTAGAGACCACGTTCTTACGCATGGGCCAACCAAGCGCACTGTTGTAGTCTAGTGTGATGACATTTTCAAACTCCCGAAGGAGAAGGTCTCACCCGAAGCACAACCAAGACCTATATGTGATTAGGGGTGTTAACTATAAGGAGACACTTGTGAAGGTTAATATTCTTCATATCGCAAAGACATTCATTTTGATGCTATCACAATAGAGATCCATCACCCATAGCACACGAATAAGAAATATAGACATAACCTATCTATTTGGACAAGAAACATAATCATCCATGCACAAAAAATTAAGGGGGGGGGACTTCTTTCATTCTATTACTGATTAATTCCATTACATAACAGATTTAGTTCCATATGGACTTACATCGTCCATGGAATTACCCATCACGACATCACAGAGAACAAAGAACCCATAACCCAATTACATCACCCAAAACCCAAATACATCAAATCATACTTTCATGTTTCTCTGTTGTGGCTTGATATTTTATCTACATCTTCCTCCTCTTTTGTATTTCCTTCACTATCTTTTGACTTCGATACTTCTCCTCTCTTCTTTCTCTCCTTTTCCTCTTTCCTCATACTTATTTATATTCTTGCGGGAGCAAGTCCAAAAATGTTGTAGCTATTAGGGGCTTCTATAACTCTCACTCCTTTCCCCTACACTTCTTTCCATTGTTTAGGGTCCTTTCCAAAAATGAAGGTGTTATGCAAAAATATCGTCATCATGATTCATGTATCAGATCCATGCCTTAATCCCTAAATTTCCTTGTCTAAAACACTGAGAGAAAGGTTGTTGTCCTTCCCTTTCCATCATTTGTTGTCACCCCGATGCACCTTGCCTTTGAGCAAGGAGCGTCGAACCCTTGGTGACGCACTCTCCACCTTAGAAGAGCGCGTCGGTAACGCATGATGCCTTTGTACAAAGTGTGGTGATCCACTTCTAACGCAGGTTTCCTTCCTGCAAGGTGCGTCAGAGTTGGTTAAATTGGATAAAAGGAAGCTTCGAGCGGTTTCTCGAAGCTTGGTGACATGGAGGCTTATCCCTAGATGCTAGGAAACTTGGCACTCGATCCCCTAACCTAGTGGGGTGATCCTTTAAGCTTCTAATCTAAATATTCAACCTATTCTATCCCTTTATCCCTATATATACAGACCCCCTCTCCATTGTTAAAGGAGGAAGGACCATAGTACTCTTATGCTCGTGAAATTCTTCTAGGTGATCATCATTCATCATTTGGGAGGCAAGCATTCTATCTTGGAGGCTAGGATTGTTGGATGGAAGTTGCAATGTTAAGGCTTCAGTTGTGACATTTCTTCTTTATGTACTTATGTTTATTGCATTAATACAAGTTCTTTCCATAAGTGTTGTTGTATTCATAATACTTAGGTTTTTCCTCCTTAATTGTTAATCTAGATCAATTCATGTTTATATGCTTTTACTACTTGTATGTTTCCACTTGCTTGACATGGTTTTGCAGCTGAAGATCTGAAGACTTTAGAGCTTGGAGCAACAAGTGTTGGCGCATTTTCCAACCACACATCATTTATTTGAGCTTCGCAACTTAATTTTCCACTTACCCTAAGTATTTTGACTCTATCATGTGCTTACATCAACAGTAGATCACAGTTTCAGTAAACTGGGCCTCCTCCTACATTCAGGGAGTCAACTGGGCCATCATTATCAGTTAACTGGGCCTCCTCCATCATTCAGGGAGTGATTTGCATGACTAAAGCGCACTACTCAGTCCAATTGATAGCATTTACTATTTTATTCGGCCAACTGGAGACTAGAAGGAGCCCTTCTACATTGGTTGACGACATCTTGTGTTATTTTCACCCACTATTCAGTTAACTGTAGACAGAAAGGTGCCCTCCCTATTTTCA
Organism: Larix kaempferi; assembly: GCA_027924585.1. Lineage (NCBI taxonomy): Eukaryota > Viridiplantae > Streptophyta > Pinopsida > Pinales > Pinaceae > Larix > Larix kaempferi. The sequence goes on from BSBM01000299.1 coordinate 62,096,104, forward strand.
GGAATTCAGTTGAGTTATGGATTCAGTTAGACTCGGTTAGATAGTTTCAGAGTCTGATAGAGTCAGTTTCATATTATTTAAGTGGTTAACTGATGTGCCAAGTCGGGTTAACTGCCAAGTAAGCCACTTTCATGCATTCAATTCGAATGACCTCTCTGGAATTCGAATTGCTTGGATTATTGTAGCCATTGTTACACATTGTAACTATCTTCTGAGTTCATGACAATGCATGAACTGTTGCAAACCTTTTGCATCAGTGTTTTGACATATTATTTTCCGCATGCATCTCTAGTAGTTGTTGTCTATGTTTCATAGATCTATTGTGCTTAGATTTTACATGGTATCAGAGCCATGGCAGGACAAGGAAACTTTTCTAGAGTGTTTTTGCATTTCTGCACTTATGCACTTTTGCACTAGTGATTCTGCACTTATGCACTTCTACACTAGTGATTATGGACTTCTGCACCAGTGCTTTATGCACCTGGAACACATATGAATATTGAGAAAGTTTGCTCAAAAATATTCCAACTTTGCACCAGAAGCCGAAATTTTTCCACATAATTCTTGGATATTGTGCATCCAACTCTTCAAGCTTGCTTGATAGTCTATGTCGGGTGTGATGCAACTTGAAAAGTATAGGTTTTTGACCTAAAAAGTTCTTGTTTGTTTGTGATTGCAGGTTTCTCACGGTCTCATATTGCATTTGCTACAACAAAAATGGACTCTTCTTCACAAAATATCCTTACTCCTTTCAACTATCATCAATGGAAGAATGATATAGAGATAGTGATGTGCTCCAAAGGATTCTATAGAGTCACTATGGGCCTAGAACCATAGCCTAATTCTGCATTAGAGAATTCCAAATAATTCAATAAGCTTGATGAAGCTTATGGTTTCCTTTGCCTCAATATTTTGAAGGATCTTCTTTTCCATCTCAACGGATTGTCGAATCCAAAAAAAGTATGGGAACAACTTGCAAAACTCTTTGGCAAGCAGGATGAGATGAGGGCTTATCAGTTGGAAAATGAACTCATTTCCCTAAATCCTGAGAATTTCGAGACCATCAATGATTTTTTCACCAAGTTCAAGCATTTGGTGCTTCAATTAAAGCAATGTGAAGTTGTGAAGAAATATTAGCAGTTGATTCTTTCTATCCTTACGAATCTAGGAAAATATTATTCAGTGTTTGTCTCTACTTTCCATTCGAGAAAAATCACCACTCTGAATTGGAAGATGCCTACCTTAAATGCCTTCATTGAGTCCTTAACAAAAGAGCATGACAAGCTTGTTCAGATGGGGTCCATACAAACCTCAAAAGATCAAGCCCTATTTGTTGGAGGACCCAAAGCTATGAATGGTAAAGGAAAGCAAAATAAAGAGAAGACCAAGTTTGATCATCCCAAGCAAAAGGAGAATACCAAGCAGTCAGATGATCTCTCTGGTTCAAGAAAGGACAAGCTAACGGGACAAGATAAGAAACAATGTTCTTACTGTGGTAGGTGTTTTCATCCAGAAATCTCATGCATGAAGAAAACTATTGATTAGATGGCCCTTCTCTTGGAGAAAAACAACATTACTCTGCCAAATGGCGCAAGGAAGAAGGACAATAATGATCATGCAGAAAGAGGTCATGCACTCATGGAAAGTGTTTCGAATTCTATAGCTCTTCTCGTAGATACAGGAGCTTCGAATCACATGGTTGCAAGAAAAGAATCATTCTCATCATTAGACTCTGATAGCTACATCTCCATCCACATGGGGAATGATTCACAAATTTCTTCAAAAGGAAAAGGTACTATTCATTTCGAACATGGCAGTTTTCAAAATGTTCTCAATGTCCCCTCTCTAGCTTCGAACCTACTTTATGTGTATAAGATGACACACACTGGTTTTCCCAAGAAGGTTGTACTCAACCCTAATGATGTTGAAATTTATAATATTTCCACCGAAAATCTCATTGCAATAGGCAAAGAAAATCATGCTGCAAAAACATATGATTTTTCCCACTTTTTTCCACATTCAAAGTCAAGTGCCCTTCTGACTCATGGAAATGAGTTTATCCAGATATGGAATGAGAGGTTTGGAAAGCTAAATTATAAATATTTGTAGCTGATACAAAATAATTCCATGGTTGAAGGCCTTCCGAACATCAAATCCTCAAAAGGGATATGCAAGGGTTGCATCATTGGCAAGCATCCTGAGCACAAGTTCGATCGAGGAAAAGCTAGCAGAGATTCTTGTATTTTGGCGCTGATTCACAATGATATTAGTGCTCATTTATCAAATCCCTCCATGAATGTCTCAAGGTATGTTTTTACATTCATTCATGACATCTCCAAATTCACACAGGTCTACTTTTTCAAGAACAAATTGGAAGTGCTTGAAAAATTCAAGAATTTCAAGGCTTCTGTTGAGACTGCTATTGGGAGTAAGCTAAAATATCTTAGATATGATAATGGTGGAGAATATATCAAATCCAATCTGATGCAACTTTGTGCAGAAAATGGAATCCAAATCCAGCACACAGTCCCCTACACACCTCAGCAGAATGGTGTAGCAGAGAGGAAAAACCGAGCATTGAAAGAGATGGGTACTTGTATGCTTAATTCGAAAGGTTTGGATTCAAATATTTGGGTTTAGGGCATGAATGTTGCTACATACATTTAGAACATAGTTCCACACTCATCCATCAAAGGTACAACTCCTTTCGAATCCTACACTGGTCACAAGCCTGATATGTCACATCTTAGGGTTTTTGGCTTCACTGCATGGGATAGAATTTCGATTAAGAAGAGAAAATATTTGGAACCACAAAGTACTTAGTTCATCCTCATTGGATATGCTGAAGAATCCAAAGGATACAAACACATGGATATCAAATCCAAAAATATTTTCATCGAGCGAAGTGTTCAATTTGAAGAACCGATTCATGATCTACAACTAATGGAGGAAGAAACTGCCAAACTGCTTCCTCTCCAACAAGAAGATTCGGAAGAAGATGATGAAAGTTTTTGTTCTGATATTTATGATATTTTATCAAACATTAACAAACATGAAACATCAAGTTTGGATTTATATCCATATGATCCCCCTCAGTTTCCAAAGTGAGCAGAAAAGACTTTCACATCTATTGGTTCTAACATTGGAAATCCTGTCGATCCAAGAAGAACTTGAGCTGAATTTCAAAGAGCAGGTATGTCTCTTTCATATTATGATCCATCACTATTTGAAAAATGTTTTTTGATGATTTTTTCAGATCCTAAACCATACTACCATGCCCACCTAGATCCAAGATGGAAAACTGCCATGGATGAAGAGTACATTTCTCTTCAGAAAAATGCAACATGGGAGCTAGTTTCTCTTCCAACAGGGAGGAAATTAGTTCAATGCAAATGGGTATACCGAACCAAGGTTGCTGCTGATGGTTCAACCTGCAAGTACAAATCTAGGTTGGTGGAAAAAGGTTTCTCACAAATTCATGGTGTGTACTACACAGAAACTTTTTCACCGGTTGCAAAAATGGATTCAATCCGCCTAGTTTTTGCGATTTCCGCATCCAAGCACTAGAAGGTGCACCACATGGATTTGAAGAGTGAATTTATTCATAGATATATTCAGGAATAGATTTAAATGAAGCATCCTGAAGGTTACATATCATATCCGACACTTGTTTGCATATTAAGTAAATCCTTGTATGGTTTAAAACATGCCCCAAGAGCTTGGTATGCAAAGATGGATTCCTTTCTTCTTTCGCAAAATTTTATGATATGAAAATCAGATCCGAATGTGTATCTACAGCAGCATGAAGGTAATTTTATGAACATTTTCTAGTAAGCTATTGGGAGTAAGCTAAAATATCTTAGATATGATAATGGTGGAGAATATATCAAATCCAATCTGATGCAACTTTGTGCAGAAAATGGAATCCAAATCCAGCACACAGTCCCCTACACACCTCAGCAGAATGGTGTAGCAGAGAGGAAAAACCGAGCATTGAAAGAGATGGGTACTTGTATGCTTAATTCGAAAGGTTTGGATTCAAATATTTGGGTTTAGGGAATGAATGTTGCTACATACATTTAGAACATAGTTCCACACTCATCCATCAAAGGTACAACTCCTTTCGAATCCTACACTGGTCACAAGCCTGATATGTCACATCTTAGGGTTTTTGGCTTCACTGCATGGGATAGAATTTCGATTAAGAAGAGAAAATATTTGGAACCACAAAGTACTTAGTTCATCCTCATTGGATATGCTGAAGAATCCAAAGGATACAAACACATGGATATCAAATCCAAAAATATTTTCATCGAGCGAAGTGTTCAATTTGAAGAACCGATTCATGATCTACAACTAATGGAGGAAGAAACTGCCAAACTGCTTCCTCTCCAACAAGAAGATTCGGAAGAAGATGATGAAAGTTTTTGTTCTGATATTTATGATATTTTATCAAACATTAACAAACATGAAACATCAAGTTTGGATTTATATCCATATGATCCCCCTCAGTTTCCAAAGTGAGCAGAAAAGACTTTCACATCTATTGGTTCTAACATTGGAAATCCTGTCGATCCAAGAAGAACTTGAGCTGAATTTCAAAGAGCAGGTATGTCTCTTTCATATTATGATCCATCACTATTTGAAAAATGTTTTTTGATGATTTTTTCAGATCCTAAACCATACTACCATGCCCACCTAGATCCAAGATGGAAAACTGCCATGGATGAAGAGTACATTTCTCTTCAGAAAAATGCAACATGGGAGCTAGTTTCTCTTCCAACAGGGAGGAAATTAGTTCAATGCAAATGGGTATACCGAACCAAGGTTGCTGCTGATGGTTCAACCTGCAAGTACAAATCTAGGTTGGTGGAAAAAGGTTTCTCACAAATTCATGGTGTGTACTACACAGAAACTTTTTCACCGGTTGCAAAAATGGATTCAATCTGCCTAGTTTTTGCGATTTCCGCATCCAAGCACTAGAAGGTGCACCACATGGATGTGAAGAGTGAATTTATTCATAGATATATTCAGGAATAGATTTAAATGAAGCATCCTGAAGGTTACATATCATATCCGACACTTGTTTGCAAATTAAGTAAATCCTTGTATGGTTTAAAACATGCCCCAAGAGCTTGGTATGCAAAGATGGATTCCTTTCTTCTTTCGCAAAATTTTATGATATGAAAATCAGATCCGAATGTGTATCTACAGCAGCATGAAGGTAATTTTATGAACATTTTCCTTTATGTTTATGGCCTATTTATTACAGGAAGTAGTCTTGCTTCGATCAACACTATAAAAACCGCTCTACACCAAGCATTCGATATGAGTGATTTAGGCCTGTTGAGGCAATTTCTTGGTCTTGAGATCACTCAGAATTTTGATGGGATTATGATATCTCAATCAAAATATTCTTTGGACCTTCTAAATAATTTCAATATGGAAAAATGTAAAGCGGCACCATTCCCATTCCTCTTAGTAATCAGTCTTGAGGATGGTGATTCTACATCGTTGGTGGATTCTACACTATAGAGAGAGTTGATTGGTAGTCTTTTGTATATGACACACTCTAGGCCTGATATTTCTTATGCCATGAGTGTTGTGTCAAGGTACATGAATCAACCCCATGAGCTTCACTGGAAGGCATCCAAAAGGATCTTGCACTATGTGCAGGGTACGAGACATTTTGGCATACACTATGCTACGGATTCTGATATTGACTTAGTTAGATTCACTAATTCAGATTGGGTGGGTGATAGCATTAATTAGAATTCCACTTCCGGATATGTTTTCATGATTGATGCAGAGCCTATTTGATGATCAGGGAAAAAGTAGGCCGCCATTTCCTTATCTGCAGCAGAGGCAGAGTAAGGAGGAATAGTCAATGCTTGCATTTAGTCAGTTTGGTTGCAGGGTATTATAGCAGAGTTTGATATTGGTAGCACCACTTCTACTGTCATCTTTTGTGACAATCAGAGTGCTATCAAGATCTCAACATATCTATTTCAAAGACAAAGGACCAATCATATCTAGATACACATGCGCTACATCCGAGAGATTTGCATAACACAACCATTGTACTGCAATATTTCTCTATAGACCAACAAATTGTAGACATCTTCACCAAGAGCTTCACTGAGAAGAAGTTCTATTGCCTCCGTTCACTATTGGGGGTGAGTTATACTATGTTGAGGACAGATTAGATCCTTCAATTTTCAGTTTGAGGGGGGTTTTCCTTTACCACTGGGTTTTCCCCTCTTTCCTCACTTAGATTTTTTGAGCATTTTTAGGATTATTTATGTATTGGGTGACCTATGGCCTTTGTTGCTAGGGCCCTTTTATTTATTTTTACTCCTCCACATGAGATTAGCTTAAGGGGAGGTGTTGGAGCATTTTCCAACCACACATCATTTATTTGAGTTTCACAGCTTAATTTTCCACTTATCCTAAGTATTTTGAATCTATCATGTGCTTACATCATCAATAAATCACAGTTTCAGTAAAATGGGCCTCCTCCTACATTCAAGGAGTCAACTGGGCCATCATTATCAGTTAATTGGACCTCCTCCATCATTCAGGAAGTGATTTTCATGACTAAAGTGCACTACTCAGTCCAACTGACAACATTTACTAGTTTATTCATCCATCTGGAGACTAGAAGGAGCCCTACTACACTAGTTGACTTCATCTGGTGTTATTTTCACCCACTATTCAGTTAATTGCAGACAAAAAGTTGCCCTCCCCTATTTTTGGGCATTTTGTTGAATTCTGGATTCAGTTAGACAGTCTCATTAACTTCCATTTAATCAAATTTTTAACCTCTTAAGTGACTCCCACCATTGGATCTGATCATCAGAAAGTCTCTGGGTTACCCAGACTCTATTCAGGATCAGTATTGGACCTGCTACCCTTTTATTTTTGGAGAATTTTTTATTGTTGTTGCTTGATCCCTGCCCGACGCACCTGGGAATTTTATAACATGCGTCGCTGTATCTCTAGCGCCCTTATCATGTGATCAAACTGCGTCGCTGACGCATTCTGGCCTTTGGAAACTTGCATCGTTGACGCACTTACCTAGTGTGCAGAGTGCGTTGTTGGACCTCCCAATGCTCTGGTGCATCATAGTAGGGCATGCCATCCTCTATTTCTCGATACGTAGTATCAAATGTTTCTCCATTTGGTTTTGGTTTTGATTTTTAGAGCTTCGTGCACTGCACCTTACAGTCACAGAACCCCTAGACCCAACATGTATTGTTCTTTGGCTTGATTGTGAAGTTTTTGTGTCGATATAGGTCCTAGATAGTCAAGAGAGTGATTCAGTCCCTGTGGGAAATTTCAATCCCCCATCAATATACTCAGTCTTGTGAATCAAAATCGTTTCACTGGATCTGTTCGATCTGACTTCCGAGCCTTCTCATTTTTGTTATTTGTGATTGTTTGCTTAGATTGTGTGTGTTTTGAGTGTTATTGAGATTTTGGGTGATCATACTTCTTTGGAAATTCCTCCTTATTTAAAGTTTGCAGTAGTATATTCTTTCATTTTTTGAATCTAGATCTAGAAAGTGACACAATTCTCATATCTTTGAGTGTATTTGAGTAAGAAATAATAATAAAAAAATTGTTCATTATCTTCGTTTCGAGTTTCTTTCTTGAAATTGTTGTAGAATTTTTTCATACTTTGGAATTTATCATTGAAAAATATTTGAAAATTTTAAAGCATCACCATAATCTTGAATTTTCTTAGTTGTGAAAACTTGCTTATCATCTCTTTGAAAATTTCAAGCGCATTAGAACTTTTATGAAGCATTTCCAAAGATTGAAAGATTCTTGTATTTTTTTTTCTTCCACTTGTTCATCTTTATTTTGGAAAATTAAATTTATTTCACCCAAAGAGAATTCTCCTTTTCATCTTAGCGTAGATTCGTTTAAATTTGAAAATAGAAAAAGAAAACATTTAAGATTTGGTGTATGTTATTTCATTGTTTTGTTGGCTTAGTGAAAAGAGTGCTTCATTTGTCTTTTGGTTGATTTTGAAGTATCGGGGTACTTGTTCATTTTTTACTATCTTGTCATAGATAGCTTGCATCGAAAAGAAAAAAAAATATTTTCATTTTCATGTAGCTTAGACTTGCATTCTCCTTAAATTCCTGCCTACACCTCATGCATTCACCTAACCGCAAAAGATAAAATTTACCGGTAGTGTTAGGTTAAAACTGTATAGAAACTTGTGTGTTAAGTTAGAGATGTGTTCCAACGTCTTTAAGCGTGGTATCTGTCAGTTTTTTTCCTGCACTGCATCCTGGGTGCTTGTAGTTATTCCACGTACCAATAGGTATATCGAACGTCCTTTCACGTACCCTTGGGTACATAGAAAGGTACTTCACGTACTCGGTAGTATATCGGAAGGCTCCTGTCGTACGATTTTGCATTAGACAACACCACTACAAATTTGAGCTCCCACGTACCTTGAGTATATCAGGAGACCCTTCTAGGATTCCTCTAACCATCTGAGTTAACCTATTGGCCTTCTTGGCATTGAAATACACCAAGAACAACATTCGGGGAGCTACTACGCACATGCTTCAGGTAGTTGGGTTATACAGTCAGGGGTATGGTCCTAATCCTCCCTGGTTAGTGCTTTGAAATATTGGGCCAAGTATAACTATTGGGCCCTATGGCATATCACGAGTTGCATGGGCACCACCTTGATAATCCCATGAGGTTCCATACCATCGAATCCACACGTACCACATAAGTTTGCTTGCGGGTTTAGCTTGTGTAGATTTTGGATTGCATTTTTATTTTGTATAGAAAACACTTAGGAGAAATTTTGGTTCATTCATTCTGGCTGATCAACCATTGAGGAGATCCCAAAGGATTTTGAACTTGCCACCAGAATATCCCCTAGAGGATAACTCGGGAGAAAACATGGATCAACCTACTACATCTATGTCACATGAGGAAGATACCTCTACCTTAGAGTCGGGAATGTACTATTCATCTCCCGGAAATCCACCTATCTCTGATCCTACAGGACCTTTGATCGTGGAGAAACCTACTTCATATGAAACGTATTTCCATCATTCGATGGAAGGACATCCTGGAGCTATAGATTGGGTTTTCAATCAGCCTTAGGATGACACTGTATCAACAAAATTTGGTCCAACTGCATCTTTTTGGGACACCTATCTAGGTCGACATGTTGTCAATTTTGGGTCACTTCCCATGGAAGAAACTATACCTCGTCGATGGATCCCTAAAGATGATTTTATTGCACCACTCTATGAGCACATCATCCATTTTCAAATGGCTGGCGAACAACTTAGATGTCAAAGTCTCTCACGTAGAGCAAGTTCATAAGTACCCATTTTTCGATATTCCCCTATACGTTCTTTATCTTTTTCTTCACCAGAAAAATCCATACCCAACACGACCACTTATGAACCAGGTCAAACCTCGTTTCCTATGAGTACACCTCAAATTCAGGTGACTGGTTCTACATCTCCTTTGACCCCAACATCTGAAGGGCAACCTTCAACCTCTATTAACTATATTAGTGGCACATTACCTCCACTTCCCCCACCTCAAAATTCGAGGGGAGTGTATAATCTACATGTTAGTTTACAGTCAAGCGGAAGTAATCCTTTTGTTAGTATTAAAACATTTGTTACAGATCAACCTAGTATTAGTGGTCAACATTTGATCACTGGGCGCACTCCAATAAGTGGGAAATTTTCGACCGGGGGGAAACCCATAGCTAGTGGACCTAACCTGACTGGGTGGCATCACCTAGTTAGTAGACATAAAGTGAGTGGAAGATATAATTTACATCCAAGATATAGTATGGTTGGAAGTTCTCTTCCAACCATAAGATAACCTACGTGGACACATCATACGGGGGGGAATCTATTTGGACCCAACCCCCATGGGGGAATATTTTTCCAGGACATCATAATCCTAATATCGGACAAAACTATCCAAGAAACCTTTTTCTTGGATTACCCTATCCTGGAAACCCAAACACCCCATGGGGGCACCATAATGTTCCACCGAATTGACCTCCGAACGGTGGACCACCCCCACCACCTCCACGAATTGTCCCACGACCTCCACCACCATCCGGTCCACCACCACCACCACCATCCAATTCTGGAGGAGGCGGAACCCCACATTCTAGCGGAGGACCACCCCATTCCGAACGAGGAGGAGGACCACCCCATTACGGAGAAGGAGGACCCCCACCTTTTGGTGGAGGACCACCCCATTCCAGAGGAGGATGAACCCCAACTTTTGGTGGAGGAGCACCTTAATCTCGATGAGGTGGACCCCCACCTTCCAGCGGATGACCACCTTATTCTGGTGGAGGCGGACCCCCTTCAGGTCCACCTCCCAACCCAAGCGGCCCACCCCCATATGGCCAATTTCCTACGGGAGGACCTTACGACCAATTGACCCATGGCCCTATTGGTACACCGATGCCTTATCAGTACTACCAATATCCACATCCAAACCAACCATTACCATTTCTCGATACACTTGATCCTCTAGAATTATCACAGTTGGCTAATGATCCCATTTATCATGGCACTAATTAACTAGCCATTCCAGTGAAGTTACCATCTAACATCCCGAAGTTTGACGAAAAACCCGGTGAGGACCTGAAAATCCATGTAATGACTTATCATTTGTGGTGTTCTTCCAACTCCTTAATGGATGATTCCATTCATTTAAGGTTATTCCAGAGAACCCTTACTGGTACTGCTGCCAAATGGTACATTGAGTTACCACCACACTCCTTTCCCGATTTTTTATCATTGGCTATGCCATTTTTCACACATTTTCAATTACCAATCCACTACGAGACCGATACATATATTTTGAATTCTCTCTGGAAAACCACCGCCACTCACATTTCTGACCATATTCATGTGTGGAGGAGGAGATGATGTCTAATTAAAGCTCCCATTCTAGAGCAACTCCTTGCAGATTGGTTTATAAAGTCACTACTACCATCATAGCCAAATATGTCGTTATGGGTGGGGCCTTCACAAAAGAACAATCTATAGCTCATGCCGAGTACTTAGACATTGTCTATGCCCAATCTGGCACTTTATACGATATTTTTCCTGATGCACCCCTCCCTACCTATGACCTAGCAAAACCACCCACGGGACCTCATGATGATGGCATCATTGGGTCCATTCACAACCAACCTACCACACAATCTAGTGGATCACATAGCCACCACGGCTCAAGGGACACCCTCATCGCAGGCTGGGAAAAACACCAACAGATCACCCAACCTTGTTTCCACTGAAGAAGTGAATTCAATCCAATCTGCTTCACCTCAAAAATCCGGTGGCAAAAAGAAGAACAAAGGTAAAAACAAAAAGTCTTCTAATCAATAGGAGCCCAAACAAAACAATCCCAATGACACCAAACAAAAGAGGAATGTTAAGTATCCTTGTTTACTGTGCGGTGGTGACAACTTCACCAAAGAGTGCCCACATCGGGACGAAGTAAAAAAGTTCCTCAAGGGGAAACCCACACCTGTAGTCCTAACCAATCCCTTCCCCACACAACAACAATAGATGATCGTACAACAACCATCTCCTTCTCAAGGAGAAACCTCCTCTACCACTCATGTTGTCATGATGCAGAGCGAAATGGTCAACTTGAATACCCGATCACGTTCAAATGACTCCCCTCCAACTTACGTAAATGAATGCACGACAGAGTGACATTTGGATGGGGTGGTTTTCTTTCAGGGCTTCAAAACTAAATTAAATTTCGTGCACTTTCATGGGCCTGAGTCAATCTTGTTCATCGATCAGATCTGTGCGATCCCCAATACTGACATGATCACCGCGGGTCTCATTTCCCCTGTCACCTATGCACTGGATTTCTGGACCCAACATAACATCATTGCTTGTCAGGCCCAAGAATAGAGGTTCCTGGATCGGCTTTTGTGAGCCTAAATGCACGAGAGAGAAACACGTCATCGAGTGGTTTACCACTTCAGGGTCGTCTTTCTCTGTTATCCTTCGTGCATGTTTAAGGCTTTGAGACACTGTGAGCCTTTGATCTTGATATGCACAATATCTGACAACTGACATGATTGGCGAGTGTCCCATTCCATCTGACATTTATGCATGTCACATCTCCCCACGTCACATCACTCAGTGTCAGACCAAAAAGTGGTTTCAGACTCCCAGAAGAAGTGGTTTCTCGAGACCACATTTACGTTCCTAAATGCAACATAGAATGACAGGTGGATGGGGCGGTTTTCATTCAGGGCCATGAAAACAAATTAAAATTCGTGCACCTTCATGGGCCCAAATCATTCTCAGTCGTCAATCTACCTTGCTGCTTAATGGCTATATCTTCTCTGCCTTCACACTACATCATTAATGTTTACCTATGCATACAGATCTGATGTTGCTGGTCCACATCGCATATTCTTCCCACGTAGCTCCTTTGTGTTAGACCTCCTTCCCACGTGGCTCCTTCATGTCACTCTACCACCTAGAACGGGTGGGGCCCAACTAAAACTTCACCAATTTTAAAATTTTTAGTTTTATGCAAGGTTTTCATTGGGCAATAAGGGGAATTTTTTAGATTGATTTCAACTCACTCCACAACCCCTAACTTCCATTTAACTTCCATTTTATATAAACATATTTCTTGCAGAACTAGTTCTAATTTTTGAATGTAAATCGTGATTCCTGGCCCATATAGCTCTGGTATTGCAACCAGAAGCTCTGATAGCACTATGTATTATCCCCCTCACCCAATCCAACCATCGAGAGGGGACGCTGAGAAAACCTGGGCTCTCTAATTTCACCCCAGATTCATAATACAAATTTCAACAACATAATGTGTGCATAAATGAAATAAACATGCACAATGGAATTAAAATCTATCCACACACATCTATCATGCAAATACACAAGAATAAACATTCCAGGCATCAAATAAAACATTTCAGATTCAAATACATGAGAATAATTATCTTTGAGAAATGTAGATCCAAGCAACTAGCTGTGTAAGAGTGCTTTTCCACCCAACCATAGGCATCCAGTCCATCATATACTCTTTCTGCTGGGAGGCCACTCCCAAGCTAGGCTCTGAGGTCACTAGGGAGAAGGAAACACCTACAGGATTCTATCTCTTAGTCCACAACCCATTCTTCTCTCCGTTCTTAGCCAAATGCTCATACAGATCTCTACAAGGGTCTCACTCAGCCCTCACAGGCTTGGCTTCCACAATACTTGCCCCACACAACACCCTTCTAGATCATGCATGCCCTTCACTGATCCACAGTTCTCTTGGGAGATCCATCTTGTTGGGTGCTTCTAGTGTGTTCATAGAAGAAGTCCAACCTAGTATTGGTTGCTATAGAACCTCCTGCAGCCTCAATATGTGGCTTCTCAAGAACCTAGGAGCAGTAGCACTCAAGGGTAAGGGTTCCTAGCTTGCCCGACCCCTCTACTCACCTACATCCAACAAAACCCACTTGCCAATCTATAGCTTGGTCTCCAAATTCGAATTTATGGGTTCAAAACAGCATGGTAAGTTCATGGACAACAAGGGAGAGCTCGACATCTTCTAAACTTGCATGTAAGAATGAGAAAAATGAGGGTTGACTCCAAGGGATATGGGAAAATGGTGAAAAGACAACTGACATGAATTCTGTAAATAAAAGAAAGGAATCCTGGAAGTTGCAGATTGACTTCTGTCATGATAGAACTATCACAACAGTGCAGTCAGTCCCATGCTTCAATAACTACATGAGGTGACTTTTCCTATCAACCACACACATGCATTAATGATTGGAAAAATGGTCAAAAAATGAGATAATTGGCTTGTTCTCATCACATGACAGAATTTTGGGTGAGTTCTAAGATTGACACTTGGCAGCAAGGATTTAGTCACCCATGGACCCCCTTTCCTCTTCCCCTCTGGTGGAATCATAGCCCCTTTTGGTACTCTTTGCACAACCACTGTTGGACCATTTTATTATTTGTGCACACAATATTCTAAATCAATATAAAATCCAACTAAACAGTCCAAATAAAATATATACATTATACATGCCTAGACATTCACTAGTCGGGCCTTGGCCTTGAGCTCCGCACTAGGAATTCACACTAGCATATTTACATCATTTACATAATTTTGGATAAATACATTCCAAGTCAAAACTAGGGGTATTACACATATTGGTACCAAGTTCAGTATATATATATTACCATTGTGTTTCCTATGACCATTGCATAATTCCACTCATCAGGGTGAATTGGTACCATGACTTAATACTAAATTCATTCAAGGGAAGTTCATTTCTCATGTATCATAGTATGTATGATTCAATCTCACAACATTGCAGACACACACACACATAGTTCCTTTATATATAATGGTCCTATTGGACAACATTCATGTCGTGCATTCAATATTGTTTTTATTACATACATAAATTTAAAACCATACATAAATACCCTAATTCTCTTAACTCAACATCATTTTTTGATGAAATGTAACCATATCATCATTTGCACTTTTTAGGATAAAATATTCTTCTAGTAGAAAAATTACCATTAAATCTTACCATATGTGTGTGTATACAAGAAGCTTCATAATCCATCAAGAGTACTGTCAAGAGTCATGAAATTTACTATCAACCTTTTTCAATGAATCATTATAGGATATAGTCAACAATTCTGCACATGTGCCCCTCGCATCTTCTTTAGAGCAAAAAGCCCAAAGTTCTCTCTTTAGATCCAAACAAGGAGAGTTGTTCTTAATGATACTCTCAACATACTTTTCTTGCAATTCATGAATTTTATGTACAATTCATTTGTATCTTATTCCTGAAGCCTCTTCCAAATTCCTTTGTAGAACACTTCTATCAAGAGTTAGCTTTATTTAGTGTATACTTCAACAATTTTTCATCCCATAAGGTCAACAGTGATGTAACCTACAGCTCTGATACCACTTTGTAATGTACCCATAACACTCAATTGTTTTTTGCAATCTTATAAAATAGAATTCCCCGACAAAAACTAACTAGTCGAGCACTTACTTTTGCTCGATGGAGTACTTAGACCATTTCTCCTAAGCACAACTTTCTTCAAGGGTGAATATGCCAACCCTTGAATAGACACCTATATTCTTATCCCCATTGGTACAATTCTTTAGGTTTATGTATATATCTACTTATATAATACTAACATTTAATTTATAGTTGTAATGACTGCACTTTTCATCATTAGGTCGAGGGTAACTTTTCTCCTTAGCTACTAGGGCCTTTCTTTTTCTTTGAGTAACATCCCGAGTTCAATAAACCTCAAAATACTATTGATTTGGAGTGATTGTCTCTATTATAAATTTGACCTTATTTTTCAAGTTCAAGTCCCTTCATGGAACAAGATCTCTAATTAAAGCTTCTCCAACATAGAGTCTTGGGTTTCCAGTCACCATCTTCCCTTATCTTTGATAAACATATATTTTTAATAGTCACCACAAGAACCCTTTTCTCATCATGGTGGTTTACTTGTTTCCTTTTTGAAATCTTTCTCCATTGTCCACATATTTATTGAACTAAGTTTCCTTCCAATTTGAATGTAAGCACCATCCCTTTCTGGTCACAAAATCCTATAACCTTTCAATGTTCATTCCTTAGGTTTCTCTTTACCGAGAAATGCTTGTATTTATATTGAATGTATTTTATTTGTCAAACTAAGCTTACTCTTTATTTGCATAAATTGCATTCATAAGACCTTTTTAAGAATGAGAGCATCCAAGAGTACCAATCCATTATTTCCCAACACAACTAGAAAAAGTGAGATAAATGACTATGTGACTAAAAACGTTAGTCATGACAGTGTTTTTAAGCTATGACTAAATTTGAGCAACAAAACAGAAAATGACTAATTTAGTCATCGGGTAAAAAATATGACTAGATAATATGTGACACGACTAAAACTAACCAAAACAATGACTAATTGAGTCACCTGGTAGATAACAACTACAAAATCAATATGAAAATGGAAAATTGCAATTTTGACAATGAAATTTTAGGGTTTAGTAAAGTTTCTATATGCAAACAAGGCCTATTTTGAGCATAATTTTGGAAAATCCAAGAGGAAGATATATATTTCTTTAAATTCCACTCCCTTCACTATTTGTTGCATACTCTGTAATTCTCTCTTCTATTGAGTTTTGGTTTCCGTGAACATTAATATAATATATTTATATCTTAATTGCATTTCTCTCTCTAGTGTGAGGAAGTTTGGATGAATTTCAGTATGGGATTCAGAGTTTTCAGGTTCCTTTTAGTCCAAATGAGATATTTGGTCTCAACTTTTATAATACATTTAAAGGAAACTTTTGTATCCCCTCTTTTTTATTTAATTTATGACAAATTGACTAAAACCACCAAAGCCTCGGAAATATGATGATTTCTCTGCTTTTCATACCATCCTTATCTTCTTTAAGGATGAGAATTGATGTGTTTGTTTACAATCCAAATCTTGGTTCACATTTTCATGTGAACCCAAATATGAGATCACTTTGAAACATCCATGATGCATGCATCTCTATGTATATTTTCTGATTTATATAATATGTTTTTAATATGTTATATTATATGAATATATTATATTATAACATTAACCATCTTTTAAAACTCAAATTAAGATGGAGGGAAGGAAAATTGGGGAGAAAGAAATTGGGAAAAAAACATATCTAGTATGAAATTTGGGGAGTTTTGTCGACAGAGATTATTTTATTTGAGAAATTTGCAAAATTGGGGACTCCCTGCCATAGAAGGTTAATTTGGAAATGCAATTTCAAACCATGTTTCAAAGAGTTCAGGTAATTACCCAAGCGGTCCAGTTGCAACTACAGGTATTCATGTGCAAGTAGTTATTACGAATTGATCACCTAATTCCTTACTTTCATAATTGTATAATTATCAAAGAGTATAATCAAAGGCTTCTGAATGTTTAACCTGGTTAAAATAATTTCTGCAACAAGGTAAAGAGTGGAGGATGTGGGTTTATTGGTGAGAAAAATGGTTGATTTTATGGTTTTATGATGCCAAGATGAAGGAAATGTACCCACTTTTTCCCTCCCTTTATTGCCTATTTTGATGGGCTAATGATGAACATATCTCATTCGCTAGTTTTCCCCTTTTGATATTCTATATTTTCTTGTTATCTTGATTTTGATTTTGTTTTGAACAACACATAATTTCAATGAAATGAGACAAGCTCTTTGTAATCTATGATAAAGTTTATGAGATTTTTGATGAAATGGACCAACACGAAAATATTCTTAGAGGCATCTACGCCTATGATACATTTAACATTGCAAGGTTTTCATTTATTCCTTAATGTCTTATTTATTTCGTTTTTTGTTAAATGAATGATTTTATCATGGTTTTAGTGTTGAAACCCTCTTTTGATTGGTTTTAGGGTTTGTGAATCCATTTGAGATTCAACAAAGGGGCATAGTGTCATTTTGCAACGGTCTTGATGACTTAAATGTAGCACAGAGAGGCAAAGAGAGGATAGAGCACAAAGGCTCACTCTCATACACACAGGAATGGTGTCAAACCAATTCAATTATCAAGAGAGAAATTATTACAATATATAGTGGTAGATTATCACAACAACCCAAATCTTAGATCCAAGAAATATGGATTTCAAACCTCTAAATGATAAACATAGAAAATACACCTCAACCCAATCACTAGCAATCTGCCTAGCATTTCTACATTATCTCCAACATACCCCCTTAATGTAGAAATGGATTTTCTACAACACCTAATTTCTGCCTAAGGACCTCAAAGTGAATCTTGCCAATAGGCTTAGTGAATATCTCAGCAACATTATCACTTGTGTTACAATAAATAAGTTCAATTTCCTTAGACTCAATCTTTTCTCTAACAAAATGATGTTGCAGCTCAATGTGTTTTGATCTTGCATGATAAATTGGGTTGTGTGTCAATTTAACTGTGCTTTGATTGTCACAATGTACTTTTTTTTGTTATGTTTTCTTTTCACTAACATCTTCAAGAATTCTCCTCAACCAGACAGCTTCACATGTTGTATTGGACATGTCTTTATATTCAGCTTCTGTAGATGATAAAGAAACAGTTGGTTGTTTCTTACTACTCCATGATACAACCCTGGATCCAATGTTGAATGCATATCCTGTAGTAGATATTATGTCATCAGGATTTCCTTCCCAATAAGAATAAAAAAAACCTGCCAATTGAACATTAAATGTATCAGTATATAAAAGACCAAAACTCATTGTTCCATTAATATATATGAGGACTTTCTTTGCAACTTTCCAATGACTTTCACTTGGATTAGCCATAAACTGAATAAGAATGCTGACTTCATATGATATATCTGGACTGGTAGTAGTGAGATAATTTAGACTTCTCACCAACTGACGATACAAAGTAACTTTTGCTTCCTTAGTTCCATCATCACTGTATAACTTCAAATTCTGATATAAAGGAATGAACGTTGCTTTGCATTCACTCATATTAAACTTCTTCAAAATTTCCCTTATATATTTTCTTTGAGTGATCATAGTCTTACCAAACTCCTTCCACACATCCAGTCCCAAACAATAATGTAATTCACCCTGGTCTTCCATTTCAAACTCCTGTGACAAGTGACTTTTAACTTCTGCAATCAACTTACATGCACTCCCTGTAATAATCAGATCATCAACATACAAGGATATCAAGCAAACATTTCCTCCTTTATCTTTCTTAATATAAAGGTTAGGGTCACTTTTACCTTTCACAAAACCTTTATGAATAAAGAAAGAATCAATCTTGATATACCATGATCTAGGGGCTTGTTTTAGTCCATAAATAGATTTCTTCAATTTACAAACAAGATGCTCATGTTCTTTGTGTACAAAACCTTCAGGATGAACTAAATACACTTCCTCTTTTAGTTCACCATTCAAGAAAGTAGATTTGACATCTAATTGATGTATTTCCCATTTATATTTTGTAGCCAATGCAACAAGAACTCTGATTGTATTTAATTAGCTACTAGTGCAAATGTATCTTCAAAATCAATTCCCTCCTTTTGAGAATAACCTTTTGCAACTAGTCTAGCTTTAAATTTGTCAATGCTACCATTTGATTTAAACTTAGATTTAAACAACCATTTACATCCTATGGGAATCTTATTTTTAGGCAACTCTATTACTTCCCAAGTTTGATTTTTCATTATAGAGTTTTATTCTTCTTTCATATCATTTACCCATTCTTCTTTATCTTTGGATTGCTCATAATTCATTGGATCAGTGACATTCATTACATTAACCATTAAAACATAGTCGCTATACCTTGGAGGAAGATGAGTTTGTCATGTTGACCTTCTTGGTACTATATTTCCAATAGGAGTTCCATCCATTATTCTTCTGCTTTCCGTTGTATCTCCATCAGACGGAGTATTACTGTTGCTCATTCTTCTCTCACCATGTTCTTGATCTTGTTCCTGTGACTGCTCCTATACCTATTAATGTGACTGCTCATGTTCTTGTTCCTGCTGAACTAATGAATTTATTTTGACATAATCATCATTATCATTAATGATATGCAAAACATCAGAATCATTCAATCTCTCATTTTTATTTATATTCTAATGGAACACTACATCTCTACTTGCAATCAACTTATGAGAGTTAGGATGAAACAACTTATAAACTTTATGACCAGTGCAGTATCCAAAAAAATACACATTCAAGTGATTGTGTTGGAGAAAACTCACTATGGCTTGGGGTATACCACAACAGACAGATGACTGCCAGAAATCAACTCAATTCTCAGAACTATGCTATATAAATGACAATGCTAAGATAATGAAAAAAATAACCAACCTCGATCCAAACGTTTGATGTAGATACCCGTTGGAGATTTTCCGATCTGTACACTTGAATCTGCAAATTAGTCTTGACAACCAATATACAACAAGTCCATATAATATATAAACGGCATTAACATCATCAATAGCAATGGCACATGATATAACAAGTAAGTGCAACTCAATGTAAGATAAACAACATTTACAACATTAATGGACGAAAATATGAGTATTTCTATTAATAAACAAGAAGAAGTACAAAGTGATACGACCTCTTGCTAGAAACCAATCTGAACCAAGATCTGGATCAATCCACTTGTGCCTCCACCACTTCAATCCTCCATGAATGGCAAACTCAAACTAGATAGGAGTTTGGAATGTGAACATAAAGGGTTCACAACTACAAATA
Source organism: Larix kaempferi (assembly GCA_027924585.1). Taxonomy (NCBI): domain Eukaryota; kingdom Viridiplantae; phylum Streptophyta; class Pinopsida; order Pinales; family Pinaceae; genus Larix; species Larix kaempferi. The sequence goes on from BSBM01000299.1 coordinate 62,116,420, forward strand.
TCAATGAGTGTAGACTCAAGATAAGGCAAAAATCCACTAGAGTTCTCTTACTCTTCTTTATCCTCCTATCCATAAGCCATATGTGCTCAATATATAGTACTCTCAAAGGTAAGTGAAAGGACACATCGAGATGTTACTTGGGCAGATGGAGAGCCAAAGGTCACCCAATGACCGCTTTTTGGGAGTAAAAAGTAATAAACTAGTGGTTTTTACCATTTTACTTGATACCCGCGGGCTATAGTGATGAAACTCGCGAGTACGCTTGCTATAGTGATGCAACAAGCGGGTCAGAGGAAAAATGAGGAAATAGTCCGTCTAAAGGATATAAAGTGGATCTAAGTCAGTGAAATGGATCCTACAGGCCAAGGAATGCTAATGGTCATAGGGTGGAAGATTACGTTGTAACAGATGCCCCCTAATGTGTGAGGTCAGAGACTAATGCTACGATGGCCGAAATACATTATAAAACTCAGAAGTGGAGTGATGGAGACACAAGTGGAAAGAGCAACTCACTCGTCATAATACAATAGTATCCCTGAATACATGTCGGTAGTACAACAATCTGATACAATGGCCATGAATAGGCAGTACATAGTGAATACATGTCATAAGTGATCATAGCCATGATCCCTCTACAGTAAGATATGGTCTCCTGCTGAAAAGGAAACAACTGGTGCAAACTGGAGGTACAAACTGTTGATATCTGAGAGGTGATATCTTAGATGTAAATTCAAAGTCATAAGTAGCATACTGAATGCCACTATCGCCTGGGGTCTTCTGCACAAGTCTTCGACAGTGCAAGTCCCATCAAGTGAATAAAGGAATTGGGGTCGAACTTGATGTGACATCGTCTGATTACCGGTCAATGATGTATACCGTTAACAGATGTGAGATAACCCACCAATAATGAAAATGGGAATCAAGGCATAGAGCACAATCATCGGAATGTGAATAAATGAGTTGAAGTCGAACACTAGGATGAATCCATCGATCAGGGGACATTGATGTATTCCCAAAATTGTCGATGGCGAGAGAACCTGCCACTAATGACTGTAAGCCTCAAGGTACTCAACCGAACTCTAAGCCTCAAGTCCCGGAATAAATGGGTTGAAGTCGATGGAACGAGACTCACTGAAAGGAGGGCATTAAGGCATCCCCCATCAACCAGCACAAGGTACCAGGTACGCTAAAAGATTTGGAAGAACTCAGGTGAAATGAACTAACTCAATAAGGATGGCCGACATGCAATAGTCAATAGATCTGAGGAGTGGCCGAAACTGGTTCAGGACTTCCTTTGAACAAGAGCATGAGCAGATGGATAGACTCAGGCAGCATAGACTTGACATAAACTGTGCAATGTAGGAGGCATTACAAAGGGCTCCATAATGACTGGAAGCTTAACCGATCGGTGGAGAATATTGAGAAACAAGTACAACTCCTAAGGTCCAACTATAGTCCCGACTCATAATGTACGGAGTGGAATGAATGCTCTGTTCAAAGGCGACACAACAGCTGCCAACAAGAAGTAGTAACCATAATCCCATCCGACTTTTTGGAATATTTGATTTTTTTTGGTCTTTTTCATATTTGGGAAAAGCTTGAAAAAGAATAAAATTGCTTATAGTACAACAAGTGAGGGAACGAGTGTCAAATAGTGAGCAGACTAGTTTCAAGCAGTGGAACATACCTATGATCAATGGAAGGAAGTGCATGCAGGATGTGGACACTCGGGGGGGTGTTCCCTCAAGGTCAAAAGGTCATCAAATTGTGAAGGGAAAATATAAGCTCTGCAGGGCTCGACAGGGAAAAGTGCTTAAGCACCAGGCTAACAATTGAGTAAGCGGGAGCCGACATAAGGCTCAAGCGACAAGCAGGATGATGCAATGCAATCACAACATGATATAACTGAGGGGAGTCCTTAAGGGAGATGTCCAACATAAGACAAAGTAGAGTATGAGTCTTTATTGCAAATTCATGGCGTAACTACAAAGGACTCCCAATCCTAAGGACAAACAATGGCATGGGCACCAGAATGCACAACGGGGTTCTAACTAGGGTACCCATGTTCAGAAAATCCCTACCGTCACATAAGAACACTTCTATAGCAGTGTGAAGGTTCTGTGTCAGTTACAAAGCGGGGTCGCACCTAGGGTTTATGAAAGTGGTCAACAGGTCAAATGTATAATGCACATAGAAATGGCATCTAACCTATATGTTGGGTGTGAAACGTACCTGTCGTGGGTGTGAAATGATCCAGAACAGCTTTCGCTGAAGAAATCTGATTAAAAAATGCTACTCCAAGACATTATATTAGTCCATAACGATACAAAACGGTAAAAACTATAGACAAGTGGGTCCTGAAAATTATAAATAGTAATAAAAAATTACAATTTACAATTTATTTTTACTATTCACGCATTTGGAGATTTGTGGTTAGTTTTCACCTGAAAGTTCAGTTGCCGATTCTGGGAGCTACAAGTGACTGTTCATCGAACCGTCCGAAACATGTTGGTAGTCTCATCCATACTTTTCATTTCAATGCTTTCATTTTAATTTTCAGCGGTGGGATTTTTTGTTTGGCCAAGCCCTAAATGGCTTCAGCGCTACCCACGGGCTATAGCTATGCGGGCCGCGGGTAGGGCAAGATACTCGCAATCAATGCAAAGACTGACCGCGGGTCCCCGCACCTATATACAAGTTAGCCCACGGGTACAGCCGTTGTAGTTGGTTTTTTAAAAGAATTTGACTAAAATGCTTGTTTTTCTTCACTCCAGGATGGTTCTAGAGTGGAGGGAGAGGGAGCATGGTCAAATTGATGAGGCCATGAGCAACGATGTGCAAGCACAACAGGCATTGCAAGCATGTCGGTTGTACAAATTCTGGAGTATAGGCAGTTTGAGGGCCCAAAACCTATTACTCTGCCGCTTGATCGACTATTGGGATGTTGATGCACAGAACTTCAATCTCAATGGGCAAATCCTCACACTGGAAGTGGACGACATCTACTTCATTACCGGTTTGTCCCATCGGGGTGAGGAGGCTAGTCTTTGGTCTTGTACTGTGGGTGGTGGGATCACCATCCTTGACTACATAGCGCGGTATTTCCCCGCAAACACATACACAGTGGGAATTCAGGTGCCCATCAATGCCATAGTAAATATGAGCATTTAGATCATTGTGGCTACCTTAGTTCGGATCACTGGATCCAAAGCTTTGCACCAGGCGTCCAGGCCAGTGATGTTCTATACATCACAATGCATGCAACCTATAGTGTTTGACTGGTGTACCACACTGTTGGGGTCTATGAAGACCCAACTGACAGAATGCAAAGAAGGGAAGGCCAAAAACTTTGGGTATGGGAGTATCCTATGCAACTTCTTCTTTGAGAGGGTTCCAAGGCTTAGTCCGAGGGTGGATGTCCCTCCTCATAGTCTCCGGGATCCATCCCTGACCCGGTGGGTTGAGGTTTTGACATGACAGGGTGGTGGCCATCTGGCATCACCATATACCGAGGAGTTCTTATGTTGGTGGGACCGGCAGGTCATTGCCATAGAGGACTACCCCTATGCAGGGATAGACTTCCGCCAGGATAGGGACATGTCACTCCCACCAGACGCAGTGTTCGGAGACATTGGTGCGTACTCTTTTTAGGTTTTTTGTGAATTAAATTTTTATGTATTTTTTATTATGTATGTAAATGCAAAAATATTTTTGGTGGTAGTATCATATGCTAATGGTTGATGTTTACTCGCAGACAAAGGTCCAGTGAGACCTGATGGTTTCCTGAGACATGGTCGTCGGGGTAGGGGTGAGGAGGTAGGCGATGTTGCAGCAGGACGCACTCTACAGACCTTGCGGCAAAACCTCACATGGATGGTTGCTAGGGTTCCATAGATAGAAGTGGCGAGACTACCTGAGGCCATGCAGCGCCAAGTAGTGGGGGTTCCAGGTGACTGGGTGTGGCTACTGCAGTGGGTAGCCAATACAGTTCAGTATTTCTACGAGACACATCCTGTCGAGGCAACAGCTAGGCCTCCTCGTAGGGAGTACATATCTCAGGATCTCATTTTTTGTATCGATATGTATATTTTTGAGGGCTACGGGCTCCAGTTTTGTATGACACTGCCATTTTTGGACATATTTATATATATAAAACTTTGGTTCTCTGGTTCTACTATATGTGTGTATGTACAAATGTATGAATGTCTTCTTATATTTGTGTGCTTCATGATGAATGGATCCTATAGGCCAAGGAATTTTGATGTTCACAGGGTGGAAGATTATGTTGTAACAGTGATTTAGCATCTAGTTTCCTTCCCTCATTTTTTGGTATGTGTGAAAAAGGTTTACAACCAAAAATTCGTAAATGCTTAACTTCTAGTTTGTATCCATGAAAGACCTCAAAAGGTGTTTGAAGGTCTAATTTCTTTGTCGGACTGATATTCTTCAAATACACAATAGTATTAACAGCTTCAGCCCAAAAACCATTCGAAATATTCTTACCTTGGAGCATACTATGAGCACATTCGACTAATGTTCTATTATTTCGCTCAGCTACCCCATTTTGTTGAGGAGTGTGAGGTACTGTAAACTGTTGCTGGATTCCATTCTCCTTACAGTACTTCTTGAAAGCTACAAATACATATTCACCTCCATTGTCGGATCTGATCATTTTAATGCATTTTCTTGACAAATTTTCTATCATGGTTCTAAATTCCTTGAAGTATTCAAAGACATCTCCTTTCCTTCATATAAAATAAACCCAGGTATATCTAGATCTATCATCGAAAAATATCAGAAAGTACCATGCACCACCTAATGATCTAGTTTGCATAGGTCCATATATATCTATATGAATTAACTCAAGCATATTAGATTGTCTCTTCTCTTGATGTACTCGGAATTCATCTTGATGTTGTTTTCCAAGTGCACATGCACTACATTCTATATGTTCATTCTTTATTACAGGAAGATCTTCAACCATATATTTCTTCTAAAGCAACATAATATCATTATGGTTAATGTGCCCATACCTTTGATGCCATAGTTCTTATATTGTGATTACAGTGGATACCAATGCTTGATGACTGCCTTTGCTCACATCCAGCTTATACAATCCTCCACACCTTGAACCTGTAGCAACAACTCTATAATGATATCGAATATCTTTAATATGACACTGATGCTTACCAAACTCCACTTTCAGGTCATTCTCAGTTATGGCAGAGATAGATATTAATTTTTTTTAATACCAGGTACATACATGACATTATAGATCTGTTTCAATTGACCATTAGGTAAATTCACATTTATTATTCCATAACCCTGCACTTTGTGTGATCTGTTATCACCTAAATAAATATGAGTGTCATCTATCTTTTCATGATCTTCATAAAACCATTCTTTCTTAGAAGACATATGAGAATATGTGCCTGAATCAATGAACCATGCATTCTCATCATCCGTATCAGTAGACAAAGCAGCTTCAGAAATAAACAATCTGAGATTTTTAAATCCATGAACTTCGGGGGTGTTTTTATTCACAAAATTCCCATTTTGATTTCCATTGTAGTTTTTGTTTCTATGATTTTTATTCTGATAACAATCTCTAGTGAGGTGACCTAGTTTGCCACAATAATGCCATTCTATTTTATTCCTATCAGAATAAGTCTAAGGCATACCTTTCTGTTTTGCATGAAACTTGCCTCTATTTATGTTCCATGGTTTACCTCTGTGTGCATATCTTCTTCTGGCCATCAGTGCAAGATCTGAACCTTGAGCATCCAGATCATAATTTGTCATATGTTCTTCTTCTTGTATGAGAATTCTTGTAAGTTCTTCGAATGTCGGGGGATTTTCTCTCACTGCAAGTGCTGAAATAAATACTTTATAATCTAGCACTAAACCTTTCAAAGTGATAGTTACTAGATCAGTGCTTTCTACAATTTCACCTATATCTCCCAATTTATCACTCGGATCTTTAACACCAGAAATCAATTTGCTTACCCCTTCATTTGCTTCCATTTTGATTGACATTAGTTTGGTCTTCAGAAACAATACCGGATTTGCATCAGTTGTTTCATACAGACTTTTGAGCATGTCCCATGTCTCCTCAAACCTCTCACAGTTTCTTATATGAGGAATTATGTTACCATCCGTAGCGTCACCTTGGCTTTTCTTTCCCTCTTATTCCATTCTGGAACCGATGCAGGAACCGTGGGCTTTGGCTCGTCACCAATCAGAATTGACCAGGCATTGAAAGCTTCCAGAACGGTCATGATCAGCTTGAATTTCCAATTGACATAGTTCTCACCATTCAATTTGGAAGTTTCATTGATATATGTATCATCAAGAGGTGTATTTTCCATCTTACCTTCCTTCACCGGATCTGAAGGCAACCAAATTCAAGTTATGGACCCAAAAAAAAATTGCTTTCCGCAGTTTGCTTCTGGAAAACAAGTTCAAGAAACGGCCTTCACTGGCGATCCTCACATCCAGGCTGACTTCACTAGGCTCCTTCTGCGATTGAGCAATTGGCAGCTTTACTCAACACAGGCTCGAAGTCTTTTTCAGCTTCAGCAGTACCGTCTCACCTCCAGACAGCAGCCTCCTTCATTATGCAAGGTGGTTCCCTCACGCAACTCCAGCAGCCAGATCCTTGGCTCTGGCTCCAACCTTCGAGCGAGATAGCAGTCGGCCTCAGTTTTCAAATCGTAGCTCCTTTACGGGTCTGAGTAGAGGGTGCAGCTTCTATGCACAACTCAATAATCTAATCTTATCATTCACGGGCAGCCTCCTCAAAGGATCCTCCAATGCCAGATGGGCGACTTACCACCATCATGCAGGCTCTTCTAGGTGGGCAGTTGCAACTCTAAAAACGACGGGCTTCCTTCACGCGGGTCTTTACACAAGCGTTGACCCTTCTCCAAATGGGGTCGTTTCCTCCTCCAGGATAACAACTCGATCCTCTCTTTCACGCTTCACTCAAATAAAAGCACCCACACTGCAACTTCACACGATCTCCTCATACAACGGAACAACAAAAAAATGATCGGCTCTCATGCAACCAGAGAAGCGAGACTTCTTCAATATTACAGCGATCTGAACGGAACACACTAGAATATCAATTTTGGGCTCTACAAAGCGATAGCCTCAAAGGCTTTATCCTTAAGCTCTTATACCAACTTAAATGTAGCATAGAGAGGCAAATGGAGGACAAAGCACAAAGGCTCACTCTCATACACATAGCAATGGTGTCAAACCAATTTCAATTATCAAGAGAGAAATGATTACAATATATAGTGGTAGATTATCACAATAACCCAAATCTTAGATCCAAGAAATATGGATCTCAAAACTCTACATCATAAACTCTACATGATAAACATAGAAAATACACCTTAACCCAATCACTAACAATATGCCTAGCATTTCTACATGATCTCCAACATGATGTGATACAATAGGCCTAGTATGGAATAGGCAAGACAGTTAATTTTTGTTCCAGAATTCTACAACAACTCGACTATGGCTTGCTAGAATTCCAAGCTTTGGTTCTCGCCCCCACCCAAGAGCTTGCACAGAAAATCGAGAAGGTTATGCGGGCTCTCCTGGATTAGATAAATATCCTCAAGTGGTCAGGTATCATAGATATTTAGATTGAATGGACACTCGAAAGCTTTCTTAGGCGAGGGCCTTGCTCACTCTGGTTGGCCATGATGAAACCCAATCTCCTTAGATAAAATTTATCGAGCTTATTTGTGGATAGGTCTAGGACACCATCACTCAATCTAGAATAAATGAATGAGGGATAGATCCAGAAAAGCACCAAATAGATGTATTTTATAACTACTGGCAACACGTAAGCATGATGCGGTCTTTGTAGCTTCTAATCACAACTAGAAGATGGAAATCCTAACACCTTGCAAGAAGATTGGTTCAACAATGAAATTTTTCTTCGAACATGTAACTATGAATCGGAAAGGCACATTTGCAAGGTAGTAGGTGAGCAAAGGCGCCTAAACTAGCTGTGGTAGGTGGGAAAGGCACATTTGCCATGCAAGAAAAATCAAGGAGGGCACATTAGGTAGGTAGGAGGCCAAATAGGGGTTGTTAGTAATATTATCAGCCGAAAGGAGGTTCATCGCCAGATCAAAAGGAGATGTCAGAGAAAGGAGTTAGAGCAGCAAAAGGCACGCATAAAGCTAAATACTTCACGCCTTAGTAGGCAGAGGATATGTGGTCAAGGATTGGAAAGGTTCAGCATGAGCCATCTTAAAGCAGGCGTAGTCAGGACTCTCGACGCGCTTTTATGTTTTTAGCCCAGATGGTCCCTAATAGAAAACCATTGTTGACACATGTCCGCTTCAGAGATATTTAGGGGCCCCAAAGCAGTATCAGTAGACCACCTTTCGAAGGCCCCGAAACCACATAGCCGTCATGGAGGTTTATAAAAGCAGTTGGTAGGAAGACCTTGCGCTAGATGGGACCCACCTTAGAAGACTTGCGTCTTCTTGGCCCAGATCTCAAATTTCCCTAACAGAAAATCAACAGTCAGAAGGGTGTCAGGGGGTTAAAGTTACGAGAAGTTTACCACGCTTATTTCGCCCCTGATTCAAAACCGCCGCCTCCACGTGGAAGTCCCAAGATCATTCAGGGGTCTTGGAGTGGGTTCCCAAAACCACTTTTTGAGAGACCTGAAAACGACTAATGGGTTTTTGTCTTATCATCTTCGCCCATCACTTTGAAGTGACTCTCCCCAGCAATCATTTATGCCGCTGACACCGTATGAACTACAGTCCACTCCTAGCATGTGAATCTCGAAAGGGTGGTCAGGCATTTATTGCAGCAGTATAGGTTCGCTCTCTAAGGACATCTCGGACGACTCTATAAATACACCCGAGTTGGCCCATTTTGTATATTGAGACTTCTGCACTTCACCGGTCCAGAACACGAAGCCGAATACATGCATACTATTTTAGTTTCATTTAATTCGAATAGCCGGGTGACAAGGTCTTTTCAATGGTTCATTTCATCTTGAGAGGAGACTCGCCAGGAGCACCAGGGATTCGAATGACCAGCATCCATGAGAAGCCTGCAGACGCACACCCGTAGGAAGTCAGGAAATACAAGCTCGAGGTCTCACCCGAGATGTCTAAGGAAGGCTCGGCTATTTCATCAGTTCAAATGAAGATGGGCCTTCCATATGCAGGAGCATGAAAGAGGGGGATATGCCGGTCCCAACGAAGGATGATCAGATGGTGGAGTAGTAGCACCTGAGTATTTCTAATGAAGCAGTATCTACATCAGGTCCTGTTCCACAGCTCGGCATCAGAGTTAAGCTTTTGTCCCATCAAAAGCAGGATCCGAGAGCAAAGGGCTTGGACGAGATGGAAGAATGAAGTAGTAGAGGTATGCAAAGCAGTATTTTTCAGTAATATGGTCCTAGCTATGTCTTCATCAGGCCGTAGGTGGTACAGTTGGTGTGTAAAAGTTTATTTGTAGCTCTGAAATACATTATGTCGTTGATACCTTATATTTTAAGGTTATGCGAACTTTGTCTAACCGAAGATACTACTTTGTTAACAAGGTGGTCCCGTGACACGGTCATAAGGATAACCAATAATTCCCCTATGACTGATAATTGTAACAAACTATGTTAAGGAGTATAAACTGAAATTTTTAAGCTGTTGAGCTGTAACTGATTTTAACAAATTCTATTTAGATAGTAGGAAGGCTATATATAGCCAGGTGGGCAGTAGACAAAGGGTCGGCTCTCTTATGTTAGAAGTATTACTTCTATGTTAAAGGGTTGATCAAATATAAAGAGAAACATATTTTTTCCCTATCTTGGAGCTTGATGGATTCAAAGTTTTGATGTGCATAGTTAGTACCTTCCATTGTTTTTTATCTCTTCCGTTTAGGTATGATCTGCAGAGCTATTATGAGTTTATATGAGTGCTTATGCTTAAATGTATTTCTTCTATGGTGATTAGTACTTGAAGTATTCATGCTGATTTATCTTGAAGTTATATCCTTGTATTATTCAGTAGTGTTCCGTGTTTCATTTTGTTAGGATTGTTAAATTCCTCTCTCAGGCTCAACACGTCATTCTATAAATGTAAAATAAAGATTTACTTTTACAATACCTTTATCTTGCACCATTCCATTACCATTTGCTGCTCAAAAGTCTGATTTCTTGGCACATTGAAATACTCCCCATTGACATTTCAAGATCGGAATTCTACATTATTTCTGTCTGCTATGTTGTGATTCAGTAAAGTTTTCAGAAGTGATTATTGATGCCCAGGCACAGTTCTAAAAAATAGCTTTAGAATGTCTCTGGTACTAACATCTTTTTTGGCGTCGTTTCCTGGGACACAATCAATAAGATATATCTTCCTTGGGTATAACGACAATATTATACGCTCTCTATTTCCTAGTGGATGAAATTGTGGTGCAGGATGTAATCCACTTGGCGACTCCACACTAGCAAACCTGGCATCTGGATGAAGACACACTCGCCAGAACCCCAGCCACGAAGAATTTGTGGCCCTGGAAGACTCAATTTCCTGGAGACATAGACTTGGAAGATACCAGTCTACTTAACCGGGTTATCAACAAAGCTTATCCTCCCCTTTGTTCAGCCCCCAATTTCCTCAATCCGAATTTATTGTCCAAACCCCAGCAAACGAACCTCTTTCCCTAGATCCTTGTACTCCTGGTGATTTTCCTATTTTCTGAAGGATCCCTGCTGTAAACAAAGAAGGTTCAGCTCTCACCAGTCTGCCCAATCCCCTCATTACTGCACAAGCAGTAATCCCAGACACCAACCACCTCATGTCAGGAGTAGGAGGAGGAGGACCACCTCCACCACCACCAAGAATGCCAAGATGAGTGGCAAGCTGTCACGGACCCCTGCAGTTACCTACACCCCTAAATGACATGCCTACCCATTACCTGAAGGTATTGCCAAAGTATGATGGCAGTAAAGGGACATATGTTGAGGACCATGTGGATCAATTTCAAGATTTCACAGATAACATCCTGATCGAGCACGATCATGCATTCATGAGAATTTTTGCTCAGTAATTGGAAGGAGAGGCCAGAAAATGGTTTAGATTGTTACCTAATGCCTCCATTAGTACTATGGAAATATTGGAATCTACCTTTTTCAAGAAATGGGGAGTGAAACAAGACAGTCTATATTATCTGACAGAGTTCTCTGCCCTAAAGAAAAGCGGCTCTGAAAACTTGGTTGATTTCACAGCAAGATTTAACAAACAGTATTTCAAAATCCCCAAGGACATTCATCCTACTAAAGCCACAGCTCGGGTCACATATGCAGCCGCCTTCCCTTTAGATTTCACCATAACGTTGAGGGAAAGAAGACTAGTCTCGCTCAGTGATATGCAGGATGATGCCATCGACGTTGAAGGCAATCTAAGGGTCGAAGGAAAGATCAAAATGACTAGTGATACTGAACCTAAAGACAAAGGGAATGCCAAGGAGGAAGGGGTATCTTCAGAAATTAGAGACTCCCAGCATGCTAATATCAATGAGATGACTTGTATCATCAAGAACCTATCAAACAAGGTCATTAGAATGGAATTGGAAGGTAGAAGTCATAATCGACAGTCTCCTCCCCATCCTCCAAATCAGTTCAAAAGACCCTTCAATCCATTGATGGCATATAGAGAAAAAAGAAATGATGAACAGCCACTCAGGCCTCCTGTTATCATGGAACAGTTGGGGTTGGAAATCACCAGGCCCTAACATGACCTTTACAGTTTTGACTCCAGGAAGGTAAAGTGCAAAGGGATGATAAATCACATGGTGGTCACTCTTTCCCAGATACCAGCTGAGAGCATAGTGATGGACGTGGTGGTAGTGGATGTCCCAGCTAAATATGGTATGCTCTTTTCAAAAAGATGGGCTAAAAATCTAGGAGGAACCATGCAGATGGACATGAAATATGCTACGATTCTCGTTTTTGTTGGAGAAACCAGGGAGTTATACACAGAGACCATGTTCGCCTATGTTATAAGTGATCAAGACAGTCCCATGAATTATCCGATTTACACTGCTGATGAGAACATGGGCTATTACAGACTATCAATAGGAGACCCATTCGGTGAAGAAGTCACACATGTTCAAGCAACACAACTAGCTGCTGAAAGTAGTCGAAATCAAGTCTGGAAACTCTTTTTCGATGGGGCATCCTCCAAAGATGAATCCAGAGCTGGCGTGGTATTGACATCACCATTGGGGGATGAAATCAGTTTGTCTTACAAGCTATATTTTGACACCACCAAAAATGACGTGGAGTATGAAGCACTCATCCTGGGTCTCCAAGTGGCAAAAAACTTGAGAATTGCTAATCTTGCGGTTTTCGGAGACTCTGAGCTAGTTGTAAATCAGATTAGAAATGTTTATCAGACGAAGCATCCCAGACTCAGAACATATCGAAATCTGGCTTGGGATCTTATTGAGAACGTTTTCGACACCTTTAACATTACTTTCATCCCTCGGGAAGAAAACCAACAGGACAATTGTTTAGCCATGATGGCAAGTTCTTTCAATCCCCCCAAAACGCCGAAGCTGAATTATGAAGTTGAGATGAGATACCGTCCCTCCATTCTGACAACATCAAAAGTTGGCAGGTTTTTTAGGACGACCAACAAATTAAGCGTTTCTTGCAACTAGTCGGGGAATTCTCAGGTACTGAGGCGCCGATTCCGAGAAAATAGAAGAGAGTAATTCACAGTCAAAGGATACATAAGGCTCTACATTCACGCAGCAGGTCACGAGGCACAAGGTCCTGCAGTTAAAAAATAATTACATCCCTAAAGGACTTGTCCCATTAGAGAAGTTGTTCAATAAAAATGACGTCTCGGTCAAACTAGCAGTACAACCAACCATGGAAGCCATACAAGAGGTAAATCTTGGTACCATGGAGAACCCAAAATTCATCAAACTTTCTCAATCCCTCACGAACAAGTAGAGGCAAAGGTATGAGGAACTATTTAAAGATTATGCTGATGTATTTGCATGGAAGTATGAGGACCTCAGAACCTATGATACTACCATAATACAAAATAGGATCCCCTTGAAGCCTGATGCTAAGCCAGTAAAACAAAAGTTGAGGCAGGTAAATCCTATTATGCTTCCTGTGATTGAAGGGGAAGTAAGAAATCTCCTTGATGCAAAAATCATTATCCCCCTAAGATATTTGGAATGGGTGGCTAACCTGGTACCGGTCAGGAAAAAGAATGGCGAGATCCGACTATGCATCGATTTCAGAAATCTGAATAGATGTTCATTGAAGGACAACTACCCCTTGCCCAAAATGGATCATATTCTGCAAAAGGTGGTAGGGTCAACCCGAGTATCTATGATGGATGGGTTCTCAGGCTATAACCAGGTAGCAATGCACCTTGACGATCGAGAAAAGAGGACCTTCACTACACCATGGGGAACATTCATGTATGGAAAAATGCCTTTTGTCCTTATGAATGTTGGGGCAACATTCCAAAGGGCCATGGATATAGAATTTATAGGCGAAAAGGATGGATTCATTGTTATATACCTGGACGATATGACAATTTTTTCTAAATCTGACCAGGAGCATCTTCAGCACCTAAAGCAAACTTTCGAGAAGTGCAGAAAATATGGTATGTCTCTCAATCCAAAGAAGTCCTTTTTCACCATGATGGAAGGAAAGCTACTTGGTCACATTGTTTCCAAAGACGGCATGAGGATAGACCCAGAGATAGTGGCTTCTATTAAGCTGATCGATCTTACACTAAATAAAAAGGAGGTACAATCTTTCATTGGTAAAATAAATTGTTTACGAATATTTATCCCTAACTTTGCTGAAATAATGAAAGATATTACTGACATGTTAAGAAAGGATGCTGAGATAAAAGGGACCACAACCGCGAGAAATTCTTTTGAGCAAATAAAGAACTCCCTGGGTGAGGCACCGGTGTTGACAAGCCTAGACTACACCAAGGATTTCTTAATTTTTTCTTTTTCCTCTGAGGTCACTATTGCAGCAGTCCTTTTGCAAAAAAATCAGGAAGGGCATGAAAAACCTATTGCTTTCTTCAGTTGAACCCTGAGAGATGCATAGTTAAAATATAGCACAATGGAGAAGCAGGCCTATGCACTGGTTAAAGAACTCAAATCTTTCAGGAGCTACATTTTTCATTCAAAAATCATTGTTCATGTCCTAGGGAGTACCATTAAAGATATCTTATGCCAGCCTGATAGTGAAGGGAGAAGAGGAAAATGGATTTCCAAGATCCAGGACTACGATATGGAGATTAAACCCACTAAGTTGGTAAAAGGACAGGGGTTAGCTAAACTGCTGGCAGAATCGAATTATCAAGCCCTAGAGATAAATTTGATTGATCAACTTCCATAGCAGGGAAATGAGGAAGGGCAACAGAACCTCCCCGATCATGTAGCCAAGAAGTTTATAAATTCAGAATGGTACAGGGACATAGTTTACTATTTGGAACATCTTACTTATCCCCCTGGAATGGAGAAAGCTAAGATAAGATCCCTCAAACTTAAGGTGGTCAAATACTGTGTTTTGGATGGTTATCTTTTCTAGAAAGACCCACTGGGAATCCTGGTCAATTGTATTGTCGAAGAGGAGACTGAGGGCATCAGTAATAAAATTCATAAGGGTATGTGTGGAGGACATCATGCTTGGAGAGTGACCGCTCATAAGATACTACGAGCAAGTTATTTCTGGCCCACTCTATTTTCTAATACCAGCAATATCATAAGGGCATGCAAGGAGTGTCAAATGTTTGCTGGGAAGCTAAAGCTACAGTCGTTACCTCTAAAACCAATTAGGGTGGAAGCGCCCTTCCAACAGTGGGGCCTTGATTTTATTGGAGAGATAAATCCCCACTCTAGCAGCCAGCATCGATGGATTCTTACGGCCACTAATTACTTCATGAAGTGGGTAGAAGCTATTCCCACTAGGAATGCAAATGACTCAATTATCATAAGCTTCTTGGAAGAAAACATCTTGGCAATATTTGGCTGCCCAAGGAAAATAATTACGGATAATGCTCCAGCATTGAAATCACATAAAATGATGGATTTTTGCCAAAATTATAATATTGAATTAATTCATTCAACTCCATACTACCCACAGGTAAATGGCTTGGTTGAATCCTCCAATAAGAGTTTGGTCACTATTATTAAAAAAATGCTCAGCAAAAACAAAATGCCTTGGGACTCCCATTTGAAATTCGCATTATGGGCAGACAGAATCAGTGTTAAAAGGGATATAGGCACTTCGTCGTTTCAATTGGTTTATGGAAAGGAGTCTGTTCTCCCGATCTAGTTTGGCCTCCCAGTAATGAAGCTGCTACAACCAGAAAACAAGGAACCAGATGATATGGAAAGAAGAATTCAACAGTTGATAGAAATTCAGCAAGTCAAGGAACAATTGGACGAATCCACTAAAATCTACCAGGACAAGATGAAAGCAACTTTTGACTGAAGGGCAGTTGCCCGAGATTTTCAGCCCAGAGATCTTGTCCTGAAATGGGATGCCAGAAGGGAGCCAAGGTCTAAACATGGGAAGTTCGATAACCTATGGATGGGCCCTTTCAAAATCATCACAGTTCAGGATAACAACACATACGAGCTTGCTCAACTTAATGGTGAAAGTTTGGGAACCCTGTGAAAGGGAGATTCCTAAAGCAGTTCTTTCATTACTAAGTTCTATGACTTGCCCTGTGAACGAGACCGTTGTATCATGTGTGTAACATATTTTTATTTCTTTTTCGTTCTTTAAAAAGTTATGAGAGGTTTTGTAGCCTATTCTTTGACTATTTTTCTGTAGTTATGTTTCTATTTTGGACAGTCACGACTCCATAACCCAATGGTATAAAAGGCACTGGTCTACTATTCTTAGCCTCTCCCAGAAGAAAGAGGTTGTCCCTGCTGAAGCCAATTTTAGTGATATTATCAGCCGAAAGGAGGTTCATCGCCAGATCAAATGGAGATGTTAGAGAAAGGAGTTAGAGCAGCAAAAGTCACGCATAAAGCTAAATAATTCACGCCTTAGCAATTGGAGGATATGTGGTCAAGGATTGGAAAGGTTCAGCATGAGCCAGCTTAAAGAAGGCACAATTAGGACTCTCGATGCGCTTTTATTGTTTTAGCCCAGATAGTCCCTGATATAAAACCACTATTGACACATGTCTGCTTCAGAGATATTTAGGGGCCCCAGAGCGGTATCAGTAGACCACCTTTCGAAGGCCCTGGAAGCAGCTAGTAGGAAGGCCTTGTGCCAGATGAGACCCACCTTAGAGGACTTGTGTCTTCTTGGCCCGGATCTCAAGTTTCCCTGACAGCAAATCAACGGTCAGAAGGGCGTCAGGGGTTAAAGTTGTGAGAAGTTTACCACGCTTATTTCACCCCTGATTCAAAACCATCGCCTCCATGTGGTAGTCCCAGGATCATTCATGGGTCCTAGAGTGGGTTCTCAAAACCACTTTTCGAGAGACCTGAAAGCCACTAATGGGTTTCTGTCTTGTCATCTTCGCCTGTCACTTTGAAGTGACTCTCCCCAGCAATAATTTATGCTGCCGACACCATACGAACTACAGTTTACTCCCAGCGTGTGAAGATCGAAAGGGTGGTAAGGCATTTATTGAGGTAGTACAGGCTCGCTCTCCAAGGACAGTTTGGACAGCTCTATAAATACCCCCGAGTTAGCCCATTTTGTATATTCATACTTCTGCACTTTACCGGTATGGAACACGAATCCGAAGACGTGCACACTATTTCAGGTTCATTTAGTTCAAATAGCCGAGTGACAAGGTCTTTTCAATGGTTCATTTCATCTCGAGAGGAGGCTTGCAAGGAGCACTGTGGATTCGAACGACCAGCATCCATGAGCAACCTGTAGACACACACTCGCAGGAAGTCAGGCAGGACAAACCTGAGGTCTCACCCGAGATGTCTAAGGAAGGTTCAACTATTTCGTCAGTTCAAATGAAGATGGGCCTTCTATATGCCGGAGCACGGAAGAGGGGGATATCTCGATCCCATCGAAGGATGATCAGATGGTGGTGTAGTAGCACCTGATTATTTCTAACGAAGTAGTATCTACATCAGGTCCTGTTCCACAACTCGACATCAGAGTTAAGATTTTGTCCCATCGAAAGCAGGATCCGAAAGCAAAGGGCTTGGACAGGATGGAAGAATGAAGCAGCATAGGTCTGCAAAGCAGTATTTTTTAGTAATATGGTCGTAGCTACGTCTTCATCAAGCCGTATGTGGTCCAGCTGGTGTGTAAAAGGTTATTCATAGCTCTGAAAGACGTTATGTCGTTGATACCATATATTTTAAGGTGATGCGAACTTCATCTAGCCAGACGTACTACTTTGTTGACAAGGTGGTCCCAGGTCACGGTCATAAGGATAACCAGTAATTCCCCTATGACTGATAATTGTAACAAACTCTATTAAGGAGTATAAACTAAAAATTTTAAGCTGTTGAGATGTAACTGATTTTAACAAATTCTATTTATATAGTAGGAAGGCGATATATAGCCAGGTGTGCAGTAGCCAAAGGGTCATCTCTCTTATGTAAGAAGTATTACTTCTATGTTAAAGGGTTGATCAAATATAAAGAGAAACATATTTTTTCCCTATCTTGGAGCTTGATGGATTCAAAGTTTTGATGTGCACAGTTAGCACCTTCCATTGTGTTTCATCTCTTCCGTTTATGTATGATCTGCAGAGCTATTCTGAGTTTATATGAGTGCTTATGCTTAAATGTGTTTCTTCTATGGTGATTAGTACTTGAAGTATTCATGCTGATTTATCTTGAAGTTATATCCTCGTAGTATTCAGTAGTGTTCTGTGTTTCATTTTGTTAATACTTTTGAATTCCTCTCTCAAGCTCAACACGTCATTCTATAAATGTAAAATAAAGATTTAATTTTACAGTACCTTTATCTTGCACCATTACATTACCATTTGCTGCTCAAAAGTCTGATTTCTTGGCACATTGAAATACTGTCCATTAACATTTCAAGATCAGAATTCTACATTGTTTCTGTCTGCTATGTTGTGATTCAGTAAATTTTTTAGAAGTGATTATTGATTCCCAGGCATAATTCTAAAAATAGCTTTAGAACGTCTATGGGACTGACAGGGGCTAAAGACATGCTCTAGAGAGCTAGAAGCAAGCTCTAGGTGCTGGGGAGACAACCATGATGATGACTGGATGCATGCAGTGGCATGCAAATGCATGCAACATGTAGTTTTGCATGTAGGCATGCAAAATACAAAAATGATGGTGTGAATATTCCAACGAAATCTTATCATCTATCTCGATCATGGAAGGTTGATAATTCGCTTGATGATTTTACAAGGTTGTGCTTATCTTCGGTATGTTCTGAGCAACCTATCCAACTGTGGTTGCTTCAAGGACATTGTGAATATTCCAATTATCCCTCTCATGAGGACAATCCCGATAGAAATTACTCTACCCACATCCCCAACACTATAAAGGTTCTCTTTTTACTTCTTCTTTCTTCGTATTAAAGAAATTATCTTTATACTCAGCAGTTCTTATCAGTTGTTTATACTCAGTTCTTATTGTTTATTGTCTATCCTTAAAAGTATTCCTCTGGAAATTCTTATGTTTATTGAAAGGTTTGAATTCTCTTCATTTAAAATTACTCCCTTCTCTTTTCTTGAAATTATACAGATTTTCATTGTTACTCTTAGATTGATCATAAGTTAATTTTTCATTCCTCATTGCTGCATATAAAATTTTTGGTTCATCAAACTCTAATTTTTATTTATAAAATCTATGTAAGCAACCTAGAAATATCTGAATTTTAGGTTTTTCTTCGTTTAGGTAAGGCACATATCTTAGCAAGGATAAAAATTTAGTACATAAGTCATGAATAGACATTGATCCCAGTCTTATCTCATAAAAATCCTTCGCCTTCCCCTCGTAGTAATACCCAGAGAGGTATTCCTTTTTAAATTCCTTTTTAAACCAATTCCAACTTACATTTCTATCATTGATTGTTTTGGCTCTTTTTAAGTCCTTCCACCAAATCTCATCCTTTTTTACTAGATTGAAGATGGCCATTTTTCCCTTCATAGAGTTGGAATAATTGTACATATTAAAGTACTTCTTCATCCTAGAGAGCCAAGCCTCATCTTCTTCTCCATTTTTTACTTTGTCGTCAAAGGTAGGAGGATTTTTTTTTTAATTCTCCTGTTATCTCATCTTTATACTTTATCTTCCTTCGTCTACCCTCAGGGTCACTACAATAATCTTCTAATTCACTAGATATAGGGTTTTCATAAGAAGAAGTATAGTGAGAGGATGAGTTTTCTCATTTACGTTTCTTTTTATTTGTATCATTAGTTAGCTCATTCAGTTTAGACAGTAAGGCTTCATTGAAGTCTTCCTGGTTTTTCAGTACCATTTCATGTTCATTCTTAAATTTTATCAATTCAACTTGTAATTATCTTATTGTTTGTAAAATCTCTTTATTAACATTGTTATTCTCATCATTAAGTTCAACCCAAACAGGTGGGGTAGGGGATCGCCTTCTAGCCATTTCTTCCTACAATTTAGAAGAAAAACAATTATCCTATGCACAAAAGAAGAACAACATATAAACAAAATTAGTTTTCCCATAACATGAATGGACACCATAAGTCCAAGTGTCGTAATCTTGTTAGGAACCTATGTCAACCCTTCTTTTTACTATGTTAGTATATTGTTGTTGGATGCATATGTTTTGCAAGTCGTCCCATTGTTGATCCGTAGTTTATATTAGCCCATAGTATTGAACGCATATGCTTTGTAAGTCGTCCCGTAGTATTATATGTCCCATGGTTTTGACTCATAGTATTGGGCATAGACTTAGTATATAAGTGTATGTTGAGGTCATTGAAGGCACCGTGAAGTTAATTGTATTGAGCTTGCTCAAAGGAGGTTGCCCCCTCGAAGTGGCCCGTGATCAATATAAAAGTGATTCTGAGTTCTGTTATTTATGATATCTTGTATATTTGCATTAATTAATTATTGCAGATTCTTCACATTTGGTATCAGAGCACTTTCTTGGGTTCATTGGGTGGAATTTCTGCCAAATTTTTTTTTTCGCATTTGTTGCAGCTTTGGATTTGAGAATAATCTCTATCCGCTTAACTGTGGGAAGTACTTGGGCATAAGCCCTAAAACTCATTGTGAAGAGTACCACAGGAACCCCAAAGTAGCTAGCCTATTGAGAGGACCTGCCAACGAAAAGGGCAACGACCCCTACCTGATTGACTAGTTCTTACCCGTGACGTAAACCAAGAGCTGTCGTTTGTGGCAAAGCAGTTATCAGTTTTACCTGAGCCATGGAGTGAGGGGTACTGCCTCAATACGCAAGCCGTCAGACAACATTGGTGGCCGAGTGAAACACTTGAACTGTTAGGAAGCCGTACATACCTGGAGTCCATATCTATTTTCAGTTGAACTATTGCCGATCACTTCCGCTCCATATCTGGCCGTTTCAGATCTATTCTGAAAGTCATTCCAAATCCAATCGTCGTTTCAGATCCAGCCGTTTTCTATCCCTTCCGCGCCGTTATTGCCGATCCATTTCTGAAAAAAAAAAAAAAAAAAAAAAAAAAAAAAAAAAAAAAAAAAAAAAAAAAAAAAAAAAAAAAAAAAAAAAAAAAAAAAAAAAAAAAAAAAAAAAAAAAAAAAAAAAAAAAAAAAAAAAAAAAAAAAAAAAAAAAAAAAACCTGTATAAAATTCAGTTTTTTCTCCATATCTCCCTTGTTTTCACTCTGTTTCCCTTGAAATTTTCGGGGAACCCCTGTCATCCCATTCTGCATCTTTCATTCGTGAGGACCCTATCCCCAATTCCCCTTCCCAAAGCTCGAAATCCCACATTTGTCTATTTTTAGGGTTTGCCATAACTTCCTCAAATTTCACCCAATCACCTTCAAATTTTAACACAGAGTTCTTTTCTGAATTCTACTTCTTTGTCCCTCTTTGTCAAATTTTCTCATTCTATCACCCCGCTTCTGAAATCCCCCTTTTTTGCTTTCTTGTCATTTCGACAATGTCCAAAATCTAGTTAAACCCCAATTACCCATCATATTGTTTCTCCAATCCAAATTTCCCTTTACTAAATCAGCTTTTGTTTGTGTTTTTCTACCCATTCCACCAAAAAAAAAAAAAAACTTGGTTATGGTTGTCACCCGTGCAGGAGCACACACCATGGAGGAAGCACTTGCAGCCATCCAAACCAAACTCCAAGATCTGGATGAAAAATTTCTCAGCCTCCATATTCAACATTCAGCCATGAACAATACTAGATAGCCAGAATCTTTTGCAGCCACCGGGTTCTCTTCTTCCAACAATTTTCGTGGGCCGAAGCTTGATTTTCCTCGCTTCAATGGTACTGATTCGACTAGATGGATATATCGAGAAAAACAATATTTCAGTCTGCATAATACTTCTGATGCCCAGAAAGTTCCATTTTCATCCTTTCATTTGGAACAGGAAGCCCTTCAATGGTACCGTTGGTACATCAAAGCTCATCCCGAGCCAAAATGGATAGATTTTTGCCAACTCATTTTGCCACGATTTGGTCCTAATGCTTTTGATGATTTCACAGGAGCACTCACTAAGATTTACCAAATTGGCACAGTGAGAGAGTATCAGACAGAATTTGAGAAATTGGTCAATCACACAGAAGGATTGTCTGATGAATTCTACAGGAGTTGTTTTATCAGTGGTCTCAAGGATGAAATCCGCTCCGAGGTCAAAATGTTTTGTCCCAACACAATGATGGAAGTCCTAGGGTTGGCTAAGCTAGCCGAAGAAAAGATCGCAGCTCAACAACGCTCCAAACCCACCTTTTTTCCCTTCAGGAATATGGGTTCCTAATGACCTCCCATCACGCCTGCTCCTCAACCAACTCCTATCAAGCATTTGTCTGAAATAGAAATGCAGGCACGCCGAGAAAAAGGGCTTTGCTATAATTGTGATGAGAAATTCACTCGGGGACATAGATGTGTTCAACAAAAGCTCTATCTCTTGGATGTGGATTCTCCGCCTGCCTTAGAACTTGGTGAAGAAGCTACAGATACAGTAGATGATCAGGTCGACATTCAACACTCGCCTATTGACACCCCATCTCAAGACGACCCAGCCGAGATCTTTCTCCATGCTATAACCGGCATCACCACCCCACAAACAATGCGGGTCAGGGGATACTTCAAGAAGCTCCCTCTTACCATACTCATTGATTCTGGTAGCACTCATAACTTCATTGACCCTCGGATTGCCAAACAGGCTGATTGTTTTATCCATCCTTGCTCCAACTTTGAAGTCATGGTTGCCAATGGGGGCACCTTACCTTGCAAGGGGAAGTGTCACAATGTACGTATCTCTATGGAAGATTATAACCTACGCTCTGACATGTTTGCCTTGTCCTTAGACGGATGTGATGTGGTTTTGGGCGTTCAATGGTTACGCACACTTGGCCCCATCTTATGGGATTTTGCTGAAATTTGGATGCAGTTTAAAGTCAATGGGGCATAACACAAATTTATGGGCTTACAACCAGGGTCTCTCTGCATCATTAGTTCACATCGCTTGGAAAAAATCCTCAAGAAGAATTCACATGGTGTCATCGCTCAGCTCAATTCCATTCAGATGCACCCATCAACAGTCTCCACTACTTCCTTGGATAGATCTGCAGGTCTCTTTGCTGAACCAATTCGCTTGCTTCCTTCAAGAGACCTTTCCGGTAAGAATTTAGCCACATCTACCTCTCAGCAGGAAATGATGGCTATTTTGCATGCAGTACAGAAGTGGCAGCCATACCTATTAGGGAATTATTTCTGCATCAAGACTGATCTCCAGAGTCTAGAAAATTTTCTGGAACAATGAGTCTCCTCCCCAACACACTTGAAATGGGTTATCCCTATGTGATCACTTAGAAGAAGGGTAAGGACAATATGGTGGAAGATGCTCCTTCTCGCACAATTGATGACCCAATTTCTCTTACAGCTCTTTCTCTGCTTGTTCCAAATTGGTTGCAATATGTTCAACAAGGCTATCTCTTCTATGAACTCCATGCTTCTTCATCAACAGGGCACTCTGGGTTCTGCAAAATGTATGACCGGGAACAATGTAACTTCTTTTGGCAGGGACTAAAAATGACAATTCAATAGATGGTGGTTGACGATGATACTTTCCAAGTCAACAAGGGTGAAACGACACTCCTTTCGGGATTGCTCAAACCCTTGCCCATCCCTACACAGCTTTCACCAACTATTTCTATGGATTTCCTAGCAGCGCTCTGGTGGTACAATACCACATCTCAAAGGACACCATATGAAGCAGTCTATCGAAAAACACTGCCAGTTCTTCTTCCATACACCCTTAGCAGCTCCCCAATTCAGGAAATTGACTCGATTCTTTGAAAACGCGATCAGATTCTTCTTATTCGGCAGGACAATCTTCACATGGCCAGAATTCGCCTGAAACAACAAGTCGATCAGCACCGTTCTGAGCGCATTTTCCACGCAACTGACAGGGTTTTTCTTCATCTATCGCCTTCCAAGCAATCCTCCTTGACACTCCAAAGGCGTTAGTGGCCCGAAATGCAACCCGAGGATGCTACCGGGGAACCACTCTTTCAGATTCTGCAGCAATTTCTCCAACCAAAGCTTTGAGGACAAAGTTTTTCTAAGGGAGAGCGGATGTTAGGAACCTATGTCAACCCTTCTCTTTACTATGTTAGCATATTGTTGTTGGATGCATATTCTTTGTAAGTCATCCCATAGTATTTGTTGATCCGTAGTTTATATTAGCCCATAGTATTGACCCATAGTATTGGACGCATATGCTTTGTAAGTCGTCCCGTAGTATTATATGTCCCATGGTCTTGACTCATAGTATTGGGCACAGACTTAGTATATAAGTGTATGTTGAGGTCATTGAAGGCACCGTGAAGTTAATTGTATTGAGCTTGCTCAAAGGAGGTTGCCCCCTCGAAGTGGCCCGTGATCAATATAAAAGTGATTCTGAGTTCTGTTATTTCTGATATCTTGTATATTTGCATTAATTAATTATTGCAGGTTCTTCACAAATCTAAGCTCTAATACCACAATGTAACAACCCCCAAATGCTAAAATTTGAAAAAAAAATAAACCTGATGAAACCATCTATTTTTAGACTTAACTTAATTTCTTTGGTAGTAAATATGGTGAATAACCTTCCTATGACCTTTTTCATCTATCATGCTACATTTAACATTCTCCTTATCATATAAAGGTGATACAAATTGTATAAGGTGATGCGTAACTTCTTCTATGTGTTCAATACTCTTTACTTCTAGCACAATGTTCTTTAATTTAAATCCTAAAACCAAAATAACATACAAATATATTGTACCATGATTTACAAAAGAATGTATCCACAGTATGCTTCCAATGCATCGTATATACAAGTGTCCCATTTTCAACTAGTTTAAGTTAAGATCTACAATTGAATTTTTCATTACTTATTTATCTTCACATATATAAATACAATAACTTCACCCTATTGGACAATTTAATGTTTTAACAATCCAATCTCCTTCATAAGCCTTTTTAAACATAAATGGGATTTCTTACCTTTTAAATCCAAAGTATGAATCTATATATATAAATCCTATTTCTTGTATTCCATATTATGAATCTATATATATATATATATTTTTTTAAAATAAAAATATTTACAATAACATAATACAACAACAAGTGGCATGAAACACCGGAGGTATGGTTGTCACGATTCTCACTACGTTTTCAGGCTAGATATTTTAACTTGGAAATAGAATAACAAACAGTGTATTTACAGTGCTAAGTCAAGAATAATAGACCTTAACACCTGTCATAAAAAGGTGCTAGCAAAACACCTGTCCACAAGCTGTCAAAACAGGGAAAGGGTGGTAGTCCGCCGACCGCCGAAGTATGAAAACAATATAGTAACACACACAAATATTTTCAGTGAATTAAACTGAAGTTACGTGGGAAACAAGCAAACCATCAGCATTCAACCCATTTAGATGCGCCTATCTATCTCTTTTTAAATAAATTTGATTTCACTCTCACGATTATGTATAAACATATATTTATTCTTGTAATACTCACTAAAATTCACTCTTTTCCACGATTATTGATTAACTTGTAATCCATTATTGATTTTACATGGAGAACAGAAATTTTCCTTTTGTTTCTTCATTACATTATTACCAAAAATAAATGTAACAATAAATCTATCTGGTTCTATTTCCACTACATTTGTCCAAGGTTCATAAAAGAAAAATCCCTTCGAAATTTTTATAACTAATTCTGATCTCATGCACAGAGTCAAATTTATTTTTTAATCTACTAAACGGAATGTTATTTCCCATTAAATTTCACATGGACATCGTCTTAAATCGAAATATAGAGATGGTTCAATGGAAATGTATATTTGAAACTTCATACAACTCACCCAGAAATTCACAGAAATACAATCGCTTTCAAAAGGGAAATAAGCGAAAAGAAAACAAAATGAATAACTTGGCCGAGTAACTGGCATGCAGTACCATATAACCTCATAAAAAAAACAGATTACAACCATAATTTACACTATTAACGACTCGAAATATTTACAGCACTATTACACTTACTTGGAAACAATTAAAAATAACTTCTTAGAGAATCAACTCCTCCCAACCATAAGAGAGAGCAACTCAACTGTTTTCCAAGCTCCACCCCGGAGCTAGATCACCACCATGCACTAGAACTCCAAGCAACACTTCCAGGTGGAACTCCCTCTCTCAGAGTCCGTAACAAGCAATAATGGACCTATGAAAAGAGAGAAAACAATCAACACAGTTTCTCCATGCACAACACGATGTCCCATGCTATCTCGGTGCACCAATATATATAGTTTTTCCCGGGTCATGTGCCATCCCAATCAAATATTCAATCAGTCCATCAATCCCTATGATTTAGTATCTTGTCTGGTAGTTGAGCTGTTAGATTGGATTTGATTGGTAAAAATCTCTCTTGATTGCTTACACATGTTCTATGTGCCATGGTGGTGTCCCCTCATTTAGCTGAATTCTCCAAGTGCATTTTTCTTTTATTAAATAATAAAAATAGTTTGTTGTGTAAAGTGTCACTCAATTTTTTGAGTTTTAAATAACTCTTACAAAATAATCGTCACAAATATTAAATCAGAATAAAAATTAAATAATATTGTTTTGGGTATCACATTTCTCCCCTCCTTATTCTTAACACCATCCTCAGTGTTCTTTATTCTGAGCTCTCTTTCTCATTCTGGAACATGGAGGGATATGCCTCTCACATTTTATCCTACATTTCCCAAGTTTCCTCTTTAGGGATGAAGTGCTTCCATTGCACATTTATTTCAACGATGGCTCGATTCCGTAGCATATGTTCCTTCCTGTCTAGGATGTGGAAAGGTTCATTTTAGAACTTGCCCTCGAGTTCTACCCGAATCACATTCCATTCAATTACATGAGTAGCATCATGCACATATTTTTTTAGCAACCAAACATGAAATACATTGTGTACTTTTATATCAGGGGGGAGTGCAAGTTGATAGACTATCAGTCCTATCTTAGCTAACACTTCAAAAGGCCCACAATACCTAGGCACCAACTTGGAACACCTTCCCAATATCAAGGTACTCTTATTTGGTTTTACCTTTAGATATACATGATCGCCAACGTTGAACTCTCTTGGAGTTCTTTTCAAATCCGCATAACTCTTTCGTTGATCCTGTGCAAATTTTAAGTTTTTTTGAACTTCTTTCACCATTTGTTCCATCTCCTTTAACATGTCAGGTCTGTTAGAATATGTAATGATGACTTAGGCGATATATTGGTAAAATAGCATATAAAGGCATAAAATAACTCTAATGTTATAAAATAAAGTTATCCCACATGCATCATTGTAATTATATCCTTTGTAACCATTTTCTATATAAAGAGGAGGAAATTCATTTATCCCACATGTATTATGGGATGTATTGTAATCCAAACCTCTTGGTATATAAGAGAGGTGAAGGAGACCCTTTTGGGCATGTGTTGATTTTAATTCATCACACATCACATGTTGTGTATGTAATTTGTACACACATTGTATGATGGAGCTTGATGTGATGCATATGTGAGGATGCCATGTAATCTTTGAGATCTTTTTCATTAATGGAAGATGCAACCCTTCCCATGGACGTATCCTAATTGGGTGAACCACGTATATCAAGTGTTCTCTTTTTCTTGATCTCTTTATGTCCATGTTGGTATGTTATTGTTGCTTAGATAAGTAAGCTAGTTTAGCTAGATCTTAATCTATGACAAGTATTAGAACAATCCTATCAATAGGGTTATCCCAAGACACAGGAGTGTGGCATTTCTGACCATACAACACTTCAAATGGAATCCTTTTTAATGAAGCTTCATATCCATTATTATAACCAAATTCTACTAAATGCAAATAGTCTTCCCATTTACCTGGTTCATTATATACATTTGTTTAACATATCTGCTAACACTTGGTTAGTTCTTCTAGTTTGTCCATTCGTCTAAGGATGGTAAGTAGTACTAAAATTCAGTTATGTATCTAGAACTTTAAACAAAGACTTCCAAAAATTATTCAAAAATTTTGCATCTCTATCAGAAATCACAACTTTCAGAATACCATGCAACCAAAAAATTTCTTTCTTAAAAATATCAGTTATGTTAATTGCTTTAAAGGTAGATTTCACAAGTATGAAGTGTACAACTTTACTTAACTTATCAACAACTACCATTATTGAGTCATTTTGTTTATTCCTTTTAGGTAATCATGTTATAAAGTCCATGCTTATTATCTCCCACTTCCATTCTGGTATAGGTAAGGGTTAAAGTAACCCAACAGGATGTTGATATTCTATCACTATTATGTCTTTACTTGTTGACATTCAATGC
This sequence comes from Larix kaempferi, assembly GCA_027924585.1. Classification (NCBI taxonomy): domain Eukaryota; kingdom Viridiplantae; phylum Streptophyta; class Pinopsida; order Pinales; family Pinaceae; genus Larix; species Larix kaempferi. The sequence goes on from BSBM01000299.1 coordinate 62,144,465, forward strand.
ATTTAGTTAGGTAATTTGCAGTATCATTCTTCATGTTAGGCCAATAATAACTTATTATTAGCTTTTCTATCATATTTTGCTATCCCGGATGTCTAGAATACGGTTTCTTATGTAACTCATTCAAGACTAGTTTCTTAACTTCTTCAAAATTATGTATGTATAATCCATTTTTATAAACTAACAAGTATTATGAGCTTATGGATTAAGTTGAGGATTAGTTTCCATTAACATCATTTTCCAATTGTTCTTTAATTTTTAAGTATTCTTCGTCATTTTTAGCTGTGTCTTTTATCAAATCTTCCAGATTTGTCTTATAACTGCTAAAAGCAACCGAACAATGTGGAATAGCATTCCTACTCAGGGCATCTACAAACTTGTTCTCTTTTCTGTTAATGTATTTAATTTCAAAATCATACTCGCTCAAAAAGGCTAACCACCTTGCTTGGAGTGCATTTAAACTTTGTTGATCAAATAAGTATTTTAAGATTATATTATCCGACATTAAAGTGCATAGTTACATTCATGTTCTTTAAGTTTTCTTGACTCATAGCTTATTACAAAATCTTCTTACAGTAGCACGCCACCTAGTCCCTCTAAGAAGGCATGCGTACATACAATGAATTCCTTGTATGGGTCCACTATTCTTAGAATAGGTGCAGTGGTTAGCAAGTGTTTAATCTTTTCAAATATTTCTTGACATTTATTATACCATATGAACTTAGTTCCTTTATTTTGAAGTGAATTTATCGGGTAAGCAATTCTGTAGAACCCCTCAATGAACCTATGATAGTAACCTATGATCCTCATAAAGGATCGAATCCTGGTTACATCTTTAGGAACTGGCCAATCAATGATCTCCTTGATTTTATATGGGTCTACAGAAACGCCTTTGTTAGATATTACATGACCTAGGTATTGAATTTTATCTTGAAAGAAGTCATATTTACTAAACTTTGCATAAATGTTATGTTCTCTTAGATTTTGTAAGACTAAATTTAAGTTTTCTTCATGTTCTTATTTATTTTTATAATATATTAAGATGTCATCAATAAATACTATTACAAACTTATCTAAGTATTTATGGAGAACATTGTTCATTAAACACATGAACGTTGCCGGAGCATTGGTAAAGCCAAATGGTACAACCAAGAACTTAAAATTCTCGTACCTTGTTCTAAACATTGTTTTATGAATATCCCAATCCTTAATTCTTACTTGATGGTACCCAGAACTTAAGTCAATATTAGAGAATACCGTCGCTCCCTGCACTTGATCAAACATGTCATCGATGCGAGGGAGAGGGTATCTATTTTTAATTGTCATTTTATTTAATTGTTTGTAATCAATGCAAATCCTTAGTGTGCCATATTTCTTTTTAACGAAAAAAACTGGTGTTCCCCATGGAGACACACTCGGTCTTATATATTATATCTATTAATTCTTGCAATTGTAATTTTAACTCTACCAAATCATGTGTATTCATTCGATAAGGAGCCTTTGAGGCAGGTACCACTCATGGTACCAAGTCAATGGTAAATTCAATATCCCTCGTTGGAGGTAGTCCAGGTATCTCTTCTGAAAAAACATCTTTAAAATCATTTAAAAGAGAAAAATACTCCAAACTAGGTTTTGTTTTATCATCATTGTTTTCGGTGATATATGTGTTAGTACTGTGATCAACCGAGGATAGCTCTAGTGTCGTCAGGATGTCAAAGAGCTTAGAATGATATTCCAGAACAATAAAGGGCACAGGTGAAGTAAGGTACGATCACGCCATGGTGGCAAGCAGATGTAGTTGAAGCGTAAGAAGAGCAATTGTTCGCAAACCATCTAAGAATAAGGGCGGTCAGGGCCTTCAAGCGCTCACCGTTTATTCGGTTTAGATCGCCCCTGACAGGAAACTGCCATGGATAGGTGGAAACCCCATGGTTTTTCAAGGGCCTCAAAATGGTTTCCCCATACTACCTTTTTAGGACCATGAAACCACTAAAGTCACCACTGAGGTTCTTTGCATAACGCAGATCACCAGGTAGGTGGGCCATGTAAAATAAGGGACCCATTCCAAAAGTTGCGCTCGCCTGGAACATAGCGCGGTAAATGTTTAGCGGAAGATCATCACCCAAGCATCGGGGTGAGGAAGTTGCGCGAAGCTTAACACTCCCAGTACCTCCCTGAAGCCAAACCGCTACTTCCACGTGGTAGACCTAGGACTGTTCAGGGGCCTTAAAGCGGTTTTCCTAAACCGTTTTTGGAGGACCCTGAAACCGTTGGTGGTTTGTGGAACACGACTCCTCGATGGACTTTCATGGTTCGAAAAGAGATTCCTTTAAATGGTCTTGTCATCCACGCCGTCGGTTTGAAGCAACATCTCTCATACTCATTATTATCACCGTCGTCGTACAGAGTGCAGTCTTTTCCCAACACGCAAGAGCCTGAAGAAAAGCTGGGTAATCATTACTTAGTGTTGGCACTTTGATTTAGTTGTCATTGATGGTTGAAAAGCAGCGACTGAGTTTTTAAATACAAGAAAAGAATGTTTTTAGACAAGCTGTGACTCAGACAGCTGCAACTCAGACAAGCTATAACTTAGACAGCTGTGACTCAGACGACTGCAACTTAGACGGCCATGACTCAGACAGCTGAGACTTAGATGGTCGTGAATCAGATAAGAACACAATGATTCGTGTCTCGATTTGCAGGTAGCTAGAGACGCATCTCGAAAATATGGGACATGGGTTTTCTGCGCAATGGCCTCGTTTACCTGCCTCATGGGGAAATCACCAAACAAAGCTACAGCTTGAGATATACAAGTGGTTCTCTGAACATTTAATTCTCAGATTTACTGTTGCGGTCGATTTTACAAATTAGCAATTGGTTGAAACAGCTGTGACTCAAACAACCGTGACTCAAACAAGCTGCGACTCACAAACATTTATTTTTGTAATTAGTCAGTTACAGCATGTAAACTCTGGAATTCAAAGAGACAGTTAAAATGTCAGTTACAGCGTGTAAATTCTGGAAGTTAAAGAGACAGTTTCAGTTTTAGAATTGGTATATCTGGGAGTTAAAGAGACCGCAGCATATAACTTCAGCATCTATAAAAAATAATTGATGAGAACAAAATTAATGTGAGATTTGAGAGGATGAAGAGGAGTGGTTGTTGATGAAGCTGTGATTCAAAGAAAACATTTCAGAACATAAATGTATGATTCGATTTAATGAAGAACAAAATGCCCAGAAACTCAAGCTGTAGCAGCACAGAACAAAAATGAAAAGGATATGTACTAATATATTTGAATCAATGTGATATAATTGACTCAAAAATTCTTAACAATTCAAAAGAAAAATGTGTGGCTTGATTTAATGAAAAATAGAATGCCCAGAAACCCAAGTTGTAGCAGCACAGAAGAAAAAAAAAAATGAAAAGAGTATGTATTGATTTATCTGAACCAGTGTGACATAATCGACTGAAAAATTCTTGCTAGGGTGGAAGGGAGGTGCTAGGGAGGATTGTTGTCCTCATATTTCAGTGGGTGCTGAAGAAGAAGAGTTGGTGCTCTTTTACAAGTGGGTGCTTGTAATTCGAAGGTTGTAGCCTCATTTGAGTGGAAGCTCAAAGATAAAAATGATGTACAGAAGTTGAAGCTTTCCTGACATCCTAAGAAGAAGGGGTTTTTTCCCTTTATGGGTTTCCTCGTGAAAAATTTGTGTCTATGTGTATATTTGTGTGATTGAATTATTATACTGTGCCTAAAGATTAAATCTAGTGCAATGAACTTTCTGTTGTTAAAAGAATGAACGTAAATGTTCTGACAACACCCTGACTGCTATACGATATCAAGGAAAAGATTTTTAAAACTTGTTTAATCTTATTAATTAACGGATTCACCCCCTCCCCCTCTCAATTAATTGATAATTTCAACAATTGGTATCAGATCCAGACCCTTTAGTCTAAGGAAGATCTGATAAGCTTAAACACGGCAAGTCATGATGGTTCAACCAATAAAGCTTCTATGTTTGATGGAACAAATTTTTCCTTTTGGAAGGTTAGAATGAGAACATACCTAATGTCTTTAGGTGCTGATGTTTGGGAAGTGGTAGAAACTGGATATACAAAACCTATTGTTCTAGCTTCCAAAGATGATAATCTAGAATTTAGTTTTAATGCAAAGGAAATGAATTCCATTCTGAGTGGTCTTTCTGAATCTGAATTTGTAAAGGTAATGCATCTTGAATCTGCCAAAGAAATGTGGGATAAACTCATTAGTAGCTATGAAGGAAATGAAAAAGTAAAAGATGCCAAACTTCAAACTTACAGACTGAAATTTGAACAGCTAAAGATGAATGAGGATGAGTCTGTTAGTAAATATTTTTTGAGATTTGAATAGCTTGTGAATGCCATGAAGGGTCTTGGTGAGAAGATTGAAGAAGCTCCTCTAGTTCAAAATATTTTGAGATATCTAATTGATCAGTTCAATCCAAAAGTCTCTGCAATATAAGAAATGAGTGATGTGAAAACTTTATCTATTGATCAACTTCTAGGAACTTTAACTGCCTATGAAATGAGAATCAATAAATATAAAGCTACCGTTAGAGAAGCATATTTTAAAGCAGACAAACTGATAGAATCTGAAATGGAAGAGATTGAGGCAAAATTTGTAAGAAGACTGGAAACTGGATCAGGAAAATATAAAGGGAAGTTGCCTTTTAAATGTTTCAATTGTGGTAAGATAGGGCACTTTGCATCTAAATGTCCTTATAAAGAAAAAGGTCAGAATTCTATTGATGAAGAGAAACATACATTTAAAAGATACAATAAAAATAATAACTACAAAAAGAAAAGTTTATGTGCAAATGATGTTGACCTCTCAGAAGTTTCAGACAGTGAGTCATCTTGTGAAGATAAAATGAATGATTTTGTGCTTATGGCCATAGAAGATCTTGAAGATGATGGAAGCGATATGAATGATGAAGATGCTATTGTTGATATGGAAGGTGAGTTGACTAGTGCTTTGGAAGAAATTGATAGGCTCAGATTAAAGAAGAGGAAACAAAAACAGTTGTTAGTGCAGTATGAAAAGAATCCTAAAGAACCGAGTACAAACCGTAGCTTGTTAAAGATAGAACTAGAAGAAACAAAGAAAATAGATGATGTTCTAAAAGAACAGTTATCACAGAAAAAGATGAGATGTGAAGCATTAGAGGAAGAAGTTGTATAATTCAGAAAAGAATGGGAAAAATTTCAATCTCTCTATCATCAAAACTTGCCAAGTATTAAAGCAGCAGAAGAACTAAATAACATTCTGAATAAACAAAGATGTCCTTTGATCAAGACTGGTTTAGGTTATGAAGAAGGGAGTAGCAGTTTGTCAGAAAACAAAGAAACAACTAAGGTAATTAACTTTCAGAATAACAATCAATCAGAATATACAAAGCCAACAAGTTTCATCAAAACTGAAGATAATAAAGACAAAAGGAAAGTTAATCTAATGAGTGGAAAATATGATATAGCTACTGGTCTGCAGTCAAGAAGACATGAAAAAGAATTAAAGAATAGAATGACATGGCCATCTATTCCAAGAAGACAGTCAAGATTCAGGTATCAAATTTTTTTCAATGGATACTGTTATTGTTGTTTTGATTTTGGTCATAAAGCTACAAATTGTGTTTTTCACTTTAGAAACATACACCGAAGAATGTTTAACAGTAATCAAGTGCTGCAACATAAAGAGAAACAATTAATGAGAAAACAAGAGTATAATACTACACCTTTTCAAGCAAGAAGAAGAGATTATGCTAGAAATATAAATTCTTTTGAGTCTTTGTACAATCAACCAAAATGTTATATTTGTCATAATTTTGGACACAAGGCCATAGACTGTCATTTAAAGAATTATGTATCAGATTCAAGAATACATTTTTCTGTTAAAAAGGCTAAAGTATGGAGGAAGAAAGAAAACAACCAGTGTGGATTAGTGCTTTCTACGCAAAGACAAAAGGACCCCTGGTATATTGACAGTGGTTGTTCCAAGCACATGACTGGAGATAAAGGTAAATTTCTATCTCTGAGTGAACACAAATAAGGAGATGTAACTTTTGGAAATGATGCTCCAGGGAAAATCAAAGGCAAAGGATTGGTACACCTAACTAGTAAAGGAAAAGCTAAATACGTATTATTTGTGGATGGATTGAAGCATAATCTTCTTAGTGTTAGTCACGTATGTGATAGAGGATGTGAAGTTGTATTCAATTCTAAAGAATGCAAAATAAAATCTATATATTCAGGACAATTGGTTGCGAAAGGTATAAGAACATAAAGTAATGTCTATGTTTTGAAAGAAGATAAGGAAGAGTGTCATCTAAGCAAGTATGATGAGAGTTGGTTATGGAATAGAAGGCTTGGACATTTGAGTTTTGATCATTTAATCAAACTTAGGAACAATGAAGCTGTAAAATATTTTCCTAAGATTTCAAAACCATATGATGTTGTATGTAAACCTTGTCAAATGGAAAAATTGACTCGAACTCAGTTTAAATCTAAGAGCTTCACATCAACAGATAAACCTCTTCAATTACTACATATGGATTTATGTGGACCATCAAGAAAGGAAGGAACAGGTAAAGAAAACTATTTTATGTTCGTTATTGATGATTACTCTAGACTAACATGGATTGCTTTCTTGAAAGAAAAATCTGAATCATTTGAAAAATTCAAAGTATTTAAAGCTTTGACTGAGAATCAAACAGGAAAAAGATTAAAAGCAGTAAGATCTTATACAGGAGGAGAGTTTTGTTCAAGGGACTTCAAAGAATTTTGTGATGAATAAGGAATCAAAAGAGGATATACAATTCCAGGCACTCCATAGAAAAATGGAGTAGTTGAGAGACAAAATAGATCAGTTCAGCAGATGGCAAGGTCAATGATGAATGAAAGAAATATTTTTTAGACATTCTGGGTAGAAGCAATTCACACAGTTGTTCATGTTCTTAATAAATCCCACTTAAGGCCTAACATTGATAAAACTCCGTATGAATTGTGGTTTGGGAGACCTGCTTCAATCAAGCATTTTAGATTTTTTGGAAGTAAATGTTATATCAAAAACAATGATGAACATCTTGGCAATTATGATGATAGGGATGATGAAGGTATCTTTCTGGGGTATGCTACAAATAGTAAAGGATACAGATGTTACAATAAGAGGTCATGTAAAATGGTTGACAGCATTGACATTAAGATTGATGAAGGTATGCCTGTAAAAGATATTCATATAAACAATGTTGATATAGAAGATGCAGCCGAAGACGAAGAAAAACAGGTCCAAGAATTAGAAAAGGAAGACTCTGAGTCAAAAAATGAAAGTACAAGTACACAGCAATAACCAGTAAATCCTTATTCAAGAATTATTCAAAAGAATCATCCTCAAAGTCAAATTATTGGCAACAAGAATGAAGGTGTTCAGACAAGAAGTAAGTTACTTAAGAATTCATAACAGTCTCACATTGCTTTCTTATCTGTCATAGAACCCAAGAATTTTAATGAAGCCAGTGAAGATGAAGATTGGATAAAAGCTATGAATGAAGAGCTTGATCAGATTGAAAAGAATAATACTTGGGAATTTGTTCCTAGGCCAACAGACAAGAATGTGATTGGGTCCAAATGGGTGTTTAAGAATAAAATGAATGACCAAGGAAAAATTGTCAGGAATAAATCTATATTGGTCTGTAAAGGATATGCTCAAGTTGAAGGACAAGATTTTGATGAAACCTTTGCACCTGTGGCAAGAATGGAAGCTATCAGAATATTTCTTGCTTATGCCTGTCACAAGAAGTTCAAAGATTATAAAATGGATGTCAAGTTAGCATTTCTCAATGGATATTTAGAAGAAGAAGTTTATATGGAACAACCTGAGGGATTCTCTCTAACAAACAATCCTGATCATGTCTGCAAATTGAAGAAAGCTCTATATGGATTGAAACAATCGCCAAGAGCCTGGTACTGTAGATTAGATAAATATTTACAAGATAAAGGATTCAAGAAAGGCAATGTTGATATTAATATGTGTATCAAAACAGAAGGTGATGACTTATTAGTTGTTTTGGTTATGTTGATGATATCATTTTTGGATGTACTAATGCTTCTTCTGTTCAATGGTTTGCCAATGCTATGCAATCTGAGTTTGAAATGGCCATGATTGGAGAACTGTCATACTTTCTTGGTCTTCAAATTACTTAGAGTTCTGAAGGACTATTTATCTCTCAAAAGAAATATCTACAAGAGATGTTGAAGAAAATTCAGATGGAGGATTCTTAACCTATTAGTACCCCTATGATTGTTGGCCGCAAGCTTAGCAAAGATGATATTTCACCAGATGTTGATCAAAGAACATATAGGTGAATGATAGGAAGTCTTCTGTACATTATTGCAACTCGTCCTGACATTATGCATGTTGTTGGAATGGTAGGAATATTTCAGTCCGCTCCCAAACAAAGTCACTTGGTAGCTGTGAAGAGAATTTTCAAATACTTGAAAGGCACAATGACTTATGGTCTCTAGTATCCTAAGAATCAAAAATTTCAATTGATTGCATATTCAGATGCTGACTGGGAAAACTATTTGGATGAAAGAAAGAGCACTAGTGGAGGTGCATTCTTCTGAGGCGATTCATTAGTAGCATGGATGAGTAAAAAGAAAGGTTCTATCTCTCTATCTACTACTGAAGCTGAATACATAGCTGCAGCAACATGTTGTACATAGGTATTATGGATGATACAAACTCTTATTGATTTGGAGGTGACATATTCTGAACCTATTCCTATTCACTGTGATAACACAAGTGCCATTAGTGTGTCAAAGAACCCTGTTCTTCATTCTAGGACCAAACACATTCAAATCAAGTATCATTTTTTAAGGGAGCAAATTACAAACAAAGTTGTCCAATTACATTTCATTCCTTCTAAAGAACAGATTGCTGATATCTTTACTAAACCCTTATCCAAAATCCAATTTGAATATCTATGCCAGAAGTTGGGTGTCATATCTTGTTCCAACTAACTTGTTCACTTTGGCAGGGGGAGTTTGTGCTTATTGCATATCTGATGTAATTTTGAGATGGTTCCAAAATGTTTTATTTGCTGATTTCTGAGTTAATATTGATTGGGGGAGATGTATTGTCATCATTTCTTTGACATTGATGTCAAAGGGGGAGAAGTTCAGGTAGTTACAGATAACAAGCAGTCAGTGATTACACTTGCAACATCATAAATTTCAGGTTTCCATCAATGCCAAAGGGGGGGATTGTTGGCACTTTGATTCAGTTGTCATTGATGGTTGGAAAGCAGCGACTGAGTTTTTAAATACAAGAAAATAATGTTGTTAGACAAGCTGTGACTCAGATAGCTGCAACTCAGACAGCTACGACTCAGATAAGCTATAACTCAGACAGCTGTGACTCAGACAAGCTATGGCTCAAACGACCGCAACTTAGATGGCCGTGACTAAGACGGCTGAGACTCAGATGGTTGTGACTCAGATAAGAACACAGTGATTCGCATCTCGATTTGAGGGCAGCTCGAGATGAATCTCAAAAATATGGGACATGGGTTTTGTGCAAAACGGTCTCATTTACCTGGCTCCTGAGGAAATTGCCAAACAAAGCTACGATTTGAGCTATACAAGTGGTTCTCTGAACATGTAATTCTCAGATTTACTGTTGCGACCAGTTTTACAAATTAGCAATTGGTTGAAACAGCTGTGACTCAAATAGCCGTGACTCAAACAAGATACGACTCACAAACATTTTTTTTTAACTAGTCATTTACAACGTGTAAACTCTTGAATTCAAAGAGACAGTTAAAATGTCATTTATAGTGTGTAAAATATGGAAGTTAAAGAGACAATTTCAGTTTTTGAATTGGTATATCTGGAAGTTAAAGAGACCAAGGCATATAACTTCAGCATCTATAAAAAACAATTGATGAGAACAAAATTAATGTGAGATTTGAGAGGATGAAGAGGAGTGGTTGCTGATGAAGTTGTGATTCAAAGAAAACATTTCAAAACATAAATGTATGATTCGATTTAATGAAGAACAAAATGCCCAGAAACTCAAGCTGTAGCAGCACAGAACAAAAATGAAAAGGGTATGTACTGATATATTTGAATCAGTGTGATATAATTGACTGGAAAATTCTTAACAATTCAGAAGAAAAATGTGTGGCTCGATTTAATGAAAAATAGAATGCCCAGAAACCCAAGCTGTAGCAGCACAGAACAAAAAAAAATGAAAAGAGTATGTATTGATTATCTTAACCAGTGTGACATAATCGACTGAAAAATTCTTGCTAGGGTGGAAGGGAGGTGCTAGGGAGGATTGTTGTCCTCATATTTCAGTGGGTGCTGAAGAAGAAGAGTTGGTGCTCTTTTACAAGTGGGTGCTTGTAATTCGAAGGTTGTAGCCTCATTTGAGTAGAAGCTCAAAGATAAAAATGATGTACAGAAGTTGAAGCTCTTCTGGCATCCTAAGAAGAAGAGGTTTTTTTTCTTTATGGGTTTCATCATGAAAAATCTATGTCTATGTGTATATTTGTGTGATTGAATGATTATACTGTGCCTATATATTAAATCTACTGCAATGAACATTCTGTTGTTAAAAGAATGAACGTAAAGGTTCTAACAACACCCTGCCTGCTATGCAATATCAAGGAAAATATTTTTAAAAATTGTTTAAGCTTATTAATTAACTGATTCACCCCCCCCCTCTCAGTTAATTGATACTTTCAACAATTGGTATCAGAGCCAGACCCTTTAGTCTAAGGAAGATCTGATAAGCTTAAACATGGCAAGTCATGATGGTTCAACCAATAAAGCTCCTATGTTTGATGGAACAAATTTTGCGTTTTGGAAGGTTAGAATGAGAACATACCTAATGTCTTTAGGTGTTGATGTTTGGGAAGTGGTAGAAACTGGATATACAAAACCTATTGTTCTAGCTTCGAAAGATGATAAGCTAGAATTTAGTTTTAATGCAAAGGAAATGAATGCCATTCTGAGTGGTCTTTCTGAATCTGAATTTGTAAGGGTAATGCATCTTGAATCTGCCAAAGAAATGTGGGATAAACTCATCAGTAGCTATGAAGGAAATAAAAAAGTAAAAGATGCCAAACTTCAAACTTACAGACTGAAATTTGAACAGCTAAACATGAATGAGGATGAGTCTGTTAGTAAATATTTTTTGAGAGTTGAAGAGCTTGTGAATGCCATGAAGGGTCTTGGTGAGAAGATTGAAGAAGCTCCTCTAGTTCAAAATATTTGAGATCTCTACCTGATAAGGTCAATCCAAAAGTCTCTGCAATAGAAGAAATGAGTGATCTAAAAACTTTATCTATTGATCAACTTATAGGAACGTTAACTTCCTATGAAATGAGAATCAGTAAAGATAAAGCTACCGTTAGAGAAGCATCTTTTAAAGCAGACAAACTAATAGAATCTGAAATGGAAGAGATTGAGGCAAAATTTGTAAGAAGACTGAAAACTAGATCAGGAAAATATAAAGGGAAGTTGCCTTTTAAATGTTTCAATTATTGTAAGGTAGGGCACTTTGCATCTAAATGTCCTTATAAAGAAAAAGGTCAGAATTCTATGGATGAAGAGAAACATACATTTAAAAGATACAATAAAAATAATAACTACAAAAAGAAAATTTTATGTGCAAATGATGTTGACCTCTCAGAAGTTTCAGATAGTGAGTCATCTTGTGAAGATAAAATGAATGATTTTGTGCTTATGGCCATAGAAGATCTTGAAGATGATGGAAGCGATATGAATGATGAAGATGTTGTTGTTGATATGGAAGGTGAGTTGATTAGTGTGTTGGAAGAAATTGACAGACTCGGCTTAAAGAAGAGGAAACAAAAACAGTTGTTAGTGCAGTATGAAAAGAATGCTAAAGAACTGAGTACAGACTCTAGCTTGTTAAAGATAGAACTAGAAGAAACAAATAAAATAAATGATGTTCTAAAAGAACAGTTATCACAAAAAAAGATGAGATGTGAAGCATTAGAGGAAGAAGTTGTAAAATTCAGAAAAGAATTGGAAAACTTTCAATCTCTCTATCATCAAAACTTGCCAAGTATTGAAGCAGCAGAAGAACTAAATAACATTCTGAATAAACAAAGATCTCCTTTGATCAAGACTGGTTTAGGTTATGAAGAAGGGAGTAGCAATTTGTCAGAAAACAAAGAAACAACTAAGGTAATTAACTTTCAGAACAGCAATCAGTCAGAATATACAAAGTTAGCAAGTTTCATCAAAACTGAAGATAATAAAGACAAAAGGAAAGTTAATCTAATGAGTGGAAAAGATGATATAGCTACTGGTCTGCAGTCAAGAATACATGAAAAAGAATTAAAGAACAGAAAGACATGGCCATCTATTCCAAGAAGAGAGTCAAGATTCAGGTATCGAAATTTTTTCAATGGATACTGTTACTGTTGCTCTAATTTTGGTCATAAAGCTGCAAATTGTGTTTTTCACTTTAGAAACATACAACGAAGAATGTTTAACAGTAATCAAGTGCTGCAACATAATGAGAAATAGTCAATGAGAAAACAAGTGTATCATACTACACCTTTTCAAGCAAGGAGAAGAGATTATGCTAGAAATATAAATTCTTTTGAGTTTTTGTACAATCAACCAGAATGTTATATTTGTCATAATTTTGGACACAAGACCATAGATTGTCGTTTAAAGAATTATGAATCATATTCAAGAATAGATTTTTCTTTTAAAAAGGATAAAGTATGGAGGAAGAAAGAAAACAACCAATGTGGATTAGTGCTTTCTGCTCAAAGACAAAAGGATCCCTGGTATATTGACAGTGGTTGTTTCAAGCACATGACTGGAGATAAAGGTAAATTTCTATCTCTAAGTGAACAGAAATAAGGAGATGTAACTTTTGGAAATGATGCTCCAGGGAAAATCAAAGGAAAAGGATTGGTACACCTAAATAGTAAAGGAAAAGCTGAAGATATATTATTTGTGGATGGATTGAATCATAATCTTCTTAGTGTCAGTCATGTATGTGATAGAGGATTTGAAGTTGTATTCAATTCTAAAGAATGCAAAATAAACTCTATATCTTTAGGACAATTGGTTGCCAAAGGTATAAGAACAGAAAATAATGTCTATGTTTTGAAAAAAGATAAGGAAGAGTGTCATCTAAGCAAGTATGATGAGAGTTTGTTATGGAATAAAAGGCTTGGACATTTGAGTTTTGATCATTTAATCAAACTTAGGAACAATGAAGCTGTAAAAGATTTTCCTAAGATTTCAAAACCATATGATGTTGTATGTAAACCTTGTCAAATGGGAAAATTGACTCGAACTCAGTTTAAATCTAAGAGCTTCACATCAACAGATAAACCTCTTCAATTACTACATATGGATTTATGTGGACCATCAAGAAAGGAAGGAACAGGTAAAGAAAACTATTTTATGTTGGTTATTGATGATTACTCTAAACTAACATGGATTACTTTCTTGAAAGAAAAGTCTGAAGCATTTGAAAAATTCAAAGTATTTAAAGCTTTGAATGAGAATCAAACAGGAAAAAGATTAAATGCAGTAAGATCTGATAGAGGAGGAGAGTTTTGTTCAAGGGACTTCAAAGAATTCTGTGATGAACAAGGAATCAAAAGAGGAGATACAATTTCAGGCACTCCACAGCAAAATGGAGTAGTTAAGAGACAGAATAGATCAGTTCAGCAAATGGCAAGGTCAATGATGAATGAAAGAAATATTTCTCAGACATTCTGGGTAGAAGCAATTCACACAGTTGTTCATGTTCTTAATAAAGCTCACTTAAGAACTAACAATGATAAAACTCCTTATGAATTGTGGTTTGGGAGACCTGCTTCAATCAAGCATTTTAAAGTTTTTGGAAGTAAATGTTATATCAAAAACAATGATGAACATCTTGGAAAATATGATGATAGGGTTGATGAAGGTATCTTTCTGGGGTATGCTACAAATAGTCAAGGATACAAGTGTTACAATAAGAGGTCACGTAAAATGGTTGACAGCATTGACATTAAGATTGATGAAGGTATGCATGTAAAATATAGTTAGATAAACAATGTTGATACAGAAGATGCAGCTGAAGACAAAGAAGAACAGATCCAAGAATCAGAAAAGGAATTCTTTGAGTAAAAAAATGAAAGTACGGGTACACAACAACAACTAGTAAATCCTTCTTCAAGAATTATTCAAAAGAATCATCCTGAAAGTCAAATTATTGGCAACAAGAATGAAGGTGTTCAGACAAGAAGTAAGTTACTTAAGAATTCAGAACAGTCTCACATTGCTTTTTTATCTGTCATATACCCCAAGAGTTTTAATGAAGCCAGTGAAGATGAAGATTGGATAAAAGATATGAATGAAGAGCTTGATCAGATTGAAAAGAATAATACTTGGGAACTTGTTCCTAGGCCAACAGACAAGAATGTGATTGGGTCCAAATGGGTGTTTAAGAATAAAATGAATGACCAAGGACAAATTGTCAGGAATAAAGCTAGATTGGTATGTAAAGGATATGCTCAAGTTGAAGGACAAGAGTTTAATGAAACCTTTGCACCTATGGCAAGAATGGAAGCTATCAGAATATTTCTTGCTTATGCCTATCACAAGAAGTTCAAAATTTATCAGATGGATGTCAAGTCAGCATTTCTCAATGGAGATTTAGAAGAAGAAGTTTATATGGAACAAACTAAGGGATTCTCTCTAAAAAAAAATCTTGATCATGTATACAAATTGAAGAACAGGAAAACAATCTGGTTGAAATTACAATAGAGGAAGATTATGAATATTTTGAAGAACAGCTAAATTGGATGGAAGAAGATTCCCACCTGATGCACCTCACTAGAGAAGATTATGAGAGCTCACTCTCGTATGAACCAATTGGCTCGGACCTTCTTGACTCTCGAGAAAATGATCAACTACCTAGTAACCATCCCGTTTTTCATAGCGCTCAACCTGATAAGCCGCAAAGGAAGTATGACTTAAGGCCAAGACCTAAAATTGCTAATAGACAGAGCGGACTTATCCCTAAGAAGTCCCCACAGAAGTCGGTTCAAGCCAAATTTCCACAGACACCCTGGGTCTTTATCAAAAAGCAAAAGCATACAAAAGGATAAGGCAATTGAGGCCACAGTCCCTAATAGCCAAAGTAATCCAGGAATAATCCCCCATAAGGTAGTAGAGCAAAGCTCCAAAGAAGTGTCTACCTCTTTCAGCCTAGAACAGGAGTTGAACAAATTAAAATAGTTGTTCCTTTGACTGAGATAATAAGGAATCCTATGTACCAAAATCAGATTGATAAGATGTTACATAGAGTCGAAAGCATCGATCAGCAAGATTCCATAAATATAAATGGTGAAGCCCCTACTTTTCAATATGGCCCACACATCGATAATAAGGAAGATCCCACCGCCTGTTTTATGTTAACGTGAATGTACATGAGAAAATTCTTCATAACTGTATGTTGGACTCTAGGGCATCTCATAATCTGATGCCCAAAGTTATCATGGAACAATTGGGACCAGACATCACCAGGCCATATCATGATCTCTATAGTTTTGATTCAAGAACAGTGAAACGCATATGTATGATAAAAGACTTGGTAGTCACTCTGACCCAAATACTAGCCAAAATTGTAATGATGGATGTGGTGGTAGTGGATGTTCCAGCAAAATATAGCGTGCTTCTATCTAGGAGTTGGGCTAAAAAGCTAGGGGGAACCATGTAGATGGATATGAAGTATGCTACAATACCCATTTTTGCTGGACAGATTGGACGGTTGTATAGAGAAGATATGTTTTCCTATGTGATAAGTGATCAAGATAGTCCTATGAATTATCCTATATATGCAGCCGATGAAGACATGGGTTGTTACAGATTATCATCGGAAGATCCATCTGAAGTAGAAATTGTAAAAATTTGGGCAGCAGAACCAATTGTTGAAGATAGCATGAACCAATCCCGGAAACTCTATTTTGATGGGGCCTCTACCAAAGAAGAGTCTAGAGCTGTTGCGGTATTGTCATCACCATTGGGAGATGAGATCAGTTTTTCTTACAATTTAGATTTTGACACCACAAACAATGTTGTTGAGTATGAAGCACTCATCCTCGACCTCTGAGTGGAAAGAGACTTAAAAATCACCAAGTTGGAAGTCTTTGGAGACGCTGAACTAGTGGTAAATCATAATAGAAATATTTATCAAACCAAACATCCAAGACTCGGAGCATGTCAAAATCTCACCTGGGACCTCATTGAGAATTTCTTTGACACCTTCAATATTACCTGTGTCCCCCGTGAAGGAAATCAATAGGAAGATGCATTGGACTTGATGGCGAGTTATTTCAATCTTCCCAAGAAGCTGAAGCTAAATTATGAGGTAGAAATGTGATACCATCCCTCCATCCCTGACAATGTGAAAAGTTGCAGGTTTTCGAATATGACCAACAAATCAAACACTTCTTGCAGCTTGTCGGGGAATTCTCAAGTATTGACATATATGGTAATTACGGGGAGACAGGAGAAAGTAGCTCACAGACAGAGAACATAGAGATCTCTGAGTTGACATAGCAGATTGCTAGCCATAGGTTTATGTAGCTGAAGATTAATTTCATTCCTAAAGGACTGGTTCTGTTAGAGCAGTTGTTCGATAAAAACGAAATCCCATTCAAACCAGCAGTACATCCAACTACTGAGGTTGTACATGAAGTAAATCTTGGTACCATGGAAGAGCCCAAGTTTGTAAAACTTTCTCAGTCCCTCATGATTGAGCAAAGGAAAAGATATGAGGAATCGTTCAAAAATTATGTAGATGTTTTTGCATGAAAGTATGAAGACCTCAGAACCTATGACCCCAAGGTACTAACCGAAACTCTAAACTTCGTTCCCAGAGCATAATGAGTTGAAGCTGATGGGAATAATTCCACTGGAAGGGAGGCCTTAATGCATCCTCGATCATCCAACACAAGGAACACTCAAAGGTATGAAAATATTTGGAGTAGGACAAGTAACAAGATGAAACAAACTGACACCAGGATGGCCGACACATGAAGTCAAGGTAAATTGCAGAATGGCCGACACAGGTTGTATCCTTGAACAGTGAGCACGGCACAAAGTGACTTAGGTAGTTTTCAACATAAAGGGGAAAGTGATATAAGCCTGCAATATAGGAGACATTAATATACCCTCCATATGATTAGAAGAATAACCAATCGGGGGAGTGAAAACTCGGAGATCAGGTTCACCCTAAGGTAAAAAACTAAAACCCAACTAAGTGATGGACTAAAATAGGTGCTATGTTCAAGGACATGACTAACTTAACTTCCTCTGAAACTAAAAAGATGTATACATACCCTTCTCATCCCTTATTCTTTTTGGTAAAAGAATGTCCTTCTTGTTGTTTTAATGAGTCCAAGAAAGAAAACTCAATAATCCCAACCATGTAAAATTTTAACGAACCCATGGGAGGAAGACTTAGGACCTTCTTCATTGTTTACAGAGTTCAAAGAAGAGATAGAAGAATACTCTATAATATTGATCTATGGATTTTAATATCGAACTGAGATCTGTTCTTGCTCGTCGTTGTTTTCAATTTTAAGGAGTCTGAAAAAATTAAACAATAACTCCATACACCTACCCATGTATTTTAGTATAGAGCCCGGGTTGGTATATGCTCACCAGTGTTTCCTGTTTATAGAGTCTGAAAAACTTAAACAATCCTCTATATACCCTCTCGTGGATTTCACATCGAGCCCGAGTAGGTGAATGCTCGCTTGGTGTTTTCATGTTTTGAGAGCCTGAAAACCCTAAAGAAGGCTCCAAAAGTCTTTTTCGTACATTTAGTCTCCTCCCCCGAAAAAGTGTAAAATGATGAGAGAAGAACTCTTTTATCCATGGATGACTAGAGTATTCCTTTTTCGTAATCAATCCACAAAATTCCAGAAAAGGGTTAAACTTATACTTAAGCGGATGTTCCTTCAATTCCTTTTAGCGAGTCTGAAGAGAAGAAGTATGCTCGGCAATCTTGTTTGTTTTTGAAAATTCAAACAAGAGCTTAAAAAGGATTTATAAAAATATTTTTTCTTAAAGGTTTAACGAGCCCGAAAAAGTAAACTCGTGACCTCCTTACTGTTTTTAACGAGCACAAAGGAGAGATGGAAGAATGCTCGTAGCCTCCTTATTGTTTTTAATGAGCTTCAAGAAAAGGTGGAAGAATGCTCGAAGGTGGATCATTGTCCAAAGGAATGGTAGACTACATTATAGACTCTAGGAAAACTTCATCAAATGAAAGTATATCATCCCAAATAGAATGCATATCTAAATATTCAGATGGAGTTATCCCCTGGTCAATTGTCGGGACCCAATCTTGAGAAGGTAAGCATGAATTCAGAGGCTTCTTCTTAGTATAAATTGGACTCAAGGAACAATATGCCACATAATTTGATTGTGACATGGTAGTGCCTACTAATGGGGGACATACATGGTCTATAGTTGGGTAATAAGAGGGATCAACAAATTTAAGTTGATCGATAGTGACAATGCTTTAGCTGTGAGGAAAATGCATCACACGAAAGAGCGTAGACACCACAGCCTACATAGAATATACATAATCATGCTCGAGGATCATATCAAAATCTATAGGGTCCTTTAAAACCATAAAAATCAATTAAGACTGTTTTTCCACCCAAAGTGACAGGTACTTGAGGGAGGAATCCCACTGGTTCAGTAGGTCTTTTATCAAAATTCAACAGCCAATTAACAGCTGGAACAAGGTTAGGAAAACCTAAATCTATCCAAGCATAAGGGAATAAGATACTAACAGAGGCTCCTTCATCTACAATACATCGGTGAACTGCATGGTTTCTGATATCAACCTTTATCTGGAAAGGTGAATAAGAAGGAAGGCAAGGCCCAGTTAGACTATTCCAATCAAAGGAAATGATCCCAGAGCTTGGTAGGGGTTCACTCGGCACAAATGCAGTGCCCCCATTTTCAGAAACATCTAAACTAGTAATGCAGAAGACTTCAGGGACAGGTGCATCAGTCTCTAAAGGATTGATGGGATCGATCGAGGATTGCATCAATTCGATCACTTCACTCTCCAAAGGAAGAGTGGGGTTGACCAAAGATTACACTAGTTTAACCACTTCATTAACCAAAGATTAATCAGGCTATTGGGAATCTATAAACAATTCAGGAGCAAAGGATCCTACAGACATGGACCACACTCTTTGCACCTCTAGAATGGCAAGGCACAGGTGAGTAAGGTGATCTCCCTTACAAAGTTTACAAGGGAACTTTGGATTGCGTCCTATAAGCTTAGACACCTTTACAACAACAGTACTCTCAGCATGACTAGGATTGGTTGATAGCTTGCCCCCAGCATGACTCGTAGTGGCTAGTTTCTCAGAAGCAAAAGACTTTTGAACTATGGACCACACTCTTTGAACTTCCGGAAGTACAGGGCACAAATATGTCAGGTGTTCTCCCTCGCGAAACTTACAAGGGAACTTAAGCTTCTATTTATTATTTTTGTCGACAATGTCAACTTTCTCAGCATGACTTGCAATGGTTGATTTAGTGTCTCTTGTATGAGTCATAGTAACTGGTGACTTGTCATTAATATGACCAGCAATGATCAATGACGTGTCCTCAACATGACTAATAGTGGTTGAAGACATGCTTTCAGTATGATTTGCAGTGACTGAAATTTTGCTCCCAACATTACCTCCAGAGGCTGGGCAGGTGCTCCCAACATGACTTTCAGAGGCTACGTGGGTGCCCCCAGCATGACTTCCAGAGCCTAAGTGACTAGGTTCAGTATGATTTACAATGAATGAGTGAGTTCTCCCAACATGATCTCCATAGGTTGGGTAGGTGCCCCCAGCATGACCTCCAGAGGCTAGGTGGATTCCCCCTTGCTTTGAAATCTTCTCTCTATTCTTCCTCTATCTATTCCTTTTAGACTGCTAGTTACTAGTATCACTACTTTCACCACATGAGGTATAAGGAGGAGGAGGAGATGTTACTGGAAAAGCAGGAATAGGGTTCTGATGCTCTTGATGTGAAGTGCTTACTTGAGAAGCATCAGGAACATGCAAAGCATTCGGAGTGGAAAACAACCAAACTGGTAGCCCTATAGTGAATCCTGGAAGATTCAAGCTAACCATTAAGGGAGTACCAATGTTCCCAATGAATGGAAAATCACAAGGATCCCCTTGAACAAGGGTCCCTTTATTGGTTCCCACAGGAA
This sequence comes from Larix kaempferi, assembly GCA_027924585.1. Classification (NCBI taxonomy): domain Eukaryota; kingdom Viridiplantae; phylum Streptophyta; class Pinopsida; order Pinales; family Pinaceae; genus Larix; species Larix kaempferi. The sequence goes on from BSBM01000299.1 coordinate 62,164,789, forward strand.
TGTTATCCATAGTTTCCGACTCAACAAGCCAGAAATATCTAAGGCCAACTAAAAACAAGCAGCACAAAGAGCACACCACTAAAAATGTCCTACAGTGATCAAAACCAGGCAAACAAAGCTAATACTCTCAGAAGTAAGTCTGGGATGATGAGGGCCCAGAACAAAATAATAAAGTATCGACGATCAGTTACACGGCGTCCGATGGAGGTCCTCTGGGTGCAAGCGTTTGAATCACCAAACCGCCCTCCCAGGATTACTACCAAAGGGTTACCTTTCACGTCTACCCTAGTTTTATGATTCTAAGGATACCACCAATATGAAAAAAACTGGGTGAACAGTCGTCATCCTAGCCAAGATGCATGGGCAGGGTAGCAAAGCCTGAAATCCAAAAGCACATAAAAGTACTAGTGGACCCCCGTACGCAAATCAGTTCTAGTTTATGGTTGAGAGGAAAGTGAGGGGATATCCTCAGCAGTTCCAATCGCCCATGGCCTCGTGCTTAACTATGGTTTTAGTAGAGCGTTCCCAGGATATTTTGATAGAGGTGGATTTACCTAATAGATTGTCTTACTACAATTGTTGAGTAATGAAGCCGATTTCGAGTAGTTTAAGGTGATTTAAACCCTAAACCCTAGCCTAAGCTAGTTAATGATGTGTATACCTAAAAATAAAAGTTGCTAGTTCATTTTATTAAGATTTATTTTTAAGGGATACTTTTTACTCAATAAGAGTAGTGAAGTGTGTGGAATGGTTTCGAGAGAAATCAAAGTGAGTATAAAAATAATGCATGAAACTTCACAAAAGACTCTTGTTTTTCGTTTATATTTTCCAAAATGAGAAATAGGTAATCCTACTAAAAAAAAAATTGTAATTTTCTTTTAGTTTTTCAAAGCAAACGATCTATGCTACTTCGAAAAAGATGATAAATCTTACTACTAAGCTGTCAATTTCATTTTTTTTATTTTCTAATAATTGCAAAAGAAAATGAACTTGAAAAAGGAACCAGTAAGACCTAACGCAAAGTGTGGGTAAAGAACAACAACCTAATGGCTTAAAACAATCAAATCAGAAAGACTTGAGAAAGACTTGACCTACCGAGTTGTTTCGATGGAAAAAAATCTAGGTTTGGAACAAAGTGTAAAAGAAGAAATGAAAAGAGATGCCTACAACGGAAAGATAGACCTAAAAGGATGCTCCTAAGCACCAAAACCTAAGAAAACACCCGCCAAACAAAGGAGTAGGTAAGAAAACCAAAAAGTAATCCTACCAACACACAGACTCAAAGGAAAAGCTAACTAGAAAGCTTTAACTCACTCAGACTGATCGGAACAGATGTTCAGAAGGTATCTGGACCAAACAACTCTTCAAAGCCACCCTAAAAACTCAAACTGGGATCAAACCCTAACAAAAAGGACAAGACTTAGTAAAAGTGGGCAGTGGTTTCCACAGACAACAAGCATTGAGAACGCAGGTATGTATGACTGCAATAAGCGTCTAGAGAAAAAAGTGCGCTACTATGCTTAGAAGAGAGTTGTGCACAGCCTTGAAAAGGTTTTAAATAGCAGAAAAGACACCTTAAACAAGTGCTAAAGTAAGCAAAAGCAGTCTACAGGACTTCAGAAAGGCAAACAAGACTCAAAAAGGACAAACAAGTCTCAGTAGTCAGTCAAAGAAGCAAAGCAAAAGGCTAGAAGTAGATCCCACAACTTGGAAGCAAACCCTAGTAAAAGGCTTGAACCTACAAGAAAGGTGCGCTATGTATGAAAACCAGCTCCTGCCACCTGAAGTGCGCTACTGTGTTTCAAGGAAACTAGCGTACATGATAGAAAATGCACTACTGTAAGTACAGCAGAATAGCGCACAGGGACTTAAAGAAAACAAAAAGGCTTTGCTGAAGCAGACTGAGATGAATCAAGATAAAAAGAATAGGAAAAAATTACCTATAAAACCTCTCAGAGAACAAAAGATTGAATGAATAGGAAGAAAAAACTAGCAAGGTCCCCTAGAGAAAAAAAACAATCGGTTCCCCAGCGGAGTCGCCAATCTGTTGTGCATGAAAATACCTTATAGTGGGGAGATGACACTACCAACTTGAGTGGGGTGATAGGTAAATACATTCATTGTCTTGCATTAGTTCCTACAAATGGAAAGAGGTTAAGAATCCGAAAGCCGTACCTTTTTAATGATGGTTAATCCTAGCTTTCGCTTGATCTTCCACAATGATGAACCAGCAACTCAAAGTTAACCTTCCTCGGTGTATCATGACTGTAATAAATATACTGAAATTGAAAGCAATTAACATCAACTATAATCAGATCTTTAACCAAATAAACATTCAATCAAATAGACATTCAATTTGGGATGGGAAGGGTATTTCCACCTTTTATTGTCAAAGAAATGTAGCTAAGTACAAATATACCTGATATGTCCAGACACTTTTGCAACCGATTCCTGGGCTTCTTCTCTTCACAATGACTTGGGAATTCCTCCAGCATAACAGCAGTTAAAGCATTCCTTCTAGGTCTCTCTCTCATGGCTTCCTCTTGTATTTATTGGACAAGGTAGGCAGTTGAATTCAAGAGGCGGTTGAATTGGGAGGTTGGGGAAGTTGCAAAACCAACTTCAACTAATCCCGATTCGTAATCTTAATATATTTTTTATTTCATATTAATATGTGCACAGGTTTCATACAACCATACTAGCACACAGTATGCAACTTTTGCACTTTACAACCAGCGTTTGCAACATTTTAAGGGATGTGCGTTGGTTGTCTTCAAGCAGACCAGCGTTCAAAATGTTGGATCACTATGGAAATAGTAGCTCACATGTCATGAAAAATGTAGAAAAAATATATTTTTCAGCTGAAGAGTGTAGTCTCAGCAACAACTCATCTAGGGTCAATCTAGCTCTTCCATCCATATTTTCCTTTTGTGTGATCAACAGAGCAATGTGATCACGGACGGAGAAGTGCAGATTTGACCTATAACAGTAGCAGATCGATAAAGCATACCTTAGTGTAGACTGCAGGATCAACGACACATAGTACATGAAGTAAGACATCAGCAGAAGTGTAGAATTGAGAGGAATGAGAATTCAAGTGATGTATGCAGCTCAGTGATAGTGAATCATCTGCATATGAAGGTAGAGAACAACAGAACTAATATCAAGAGATAAAAATTGTGTGCGAGTTGGAATTTTAGTAAGTCATAATCTTATATTGGATATTTGGGCAGCAGGACGGGGAGAGGAGTAGGAGGTTGTAGCCTCCTTCCAGTTGGTGTTGGAGAACATAGGGATTCGAAGCTTCCTTCGGGTTGGTGCCTGTAAAACCAGGGGGTCGATTCCTGTAAAACCAAGGGGTTGGTGCCTCCTTCTAGTTGGTGCTGGTAAACACAATAAATTGGTGCTTCCTTGAATGTATTATTTAGAGCATTCCATGGATTTATCCCATTTGGGTTTCCATGTCAAAATCATGTGTGTTATGTGTTCTTTGTCTTGGTCCATATATGGATGAATGATTTTGATTATATTGGATGCATAAGTAAACATCAATATTAAGTTAAGACTAATTTATTAGAGAATAAAAAATATTGATAGCTGTGCTAATAACGATTCACCCTCCCTCTTAGTATTAAATCAATTCCTACAATTGGTCACCAGATTGGGTGTCTTCAGTAACATATTAACATATGGAAGATAGATCATTGTGCATATATGGACAAGTAAGAAGGTATTTCCACTAACGGAGCATCAAGATTTGATAGCACCAATTATACCTTCTGGAAGGTCAAAATGGAAGTATACTTGCAATCACTAGGAGCAAATCTTTGGAAATCTATTGTTGATGGTTACAATGTCCCAGTAGTCATTCCAGTTAATCCAAAACAAAGGAGAATCTATGAAAACAATGCAAGAGACAGAAACGCACTACTATGTGGTTTGATAGATAATGAATTCATCAAGGTTATGCACTGCATTTCAGCCAAGGAAGTTTGGGACAAACTCAGAGGTGTCTATGAAGGCGGTGAAAAGGTAAAGAAAGCAAAATTGCAAAACTACATTGGGTTATTTGAATCTCTAAGAATGAAAAATGAAGAAAACATTATTGCTTACTTCTTAAGATTAGATGAGATAGTAAATGCTATCAAAAGTATTGGGGTTAGTTTGGAAGACGAATATGTGGTACATTGATCCATATCGCATTTGGCACTATTGTCGAATGTCGAAATCTACTGCGACAAGACATCGTCGACACAAATCCGACGAGTTTCACTTCGACACAACTTTGGCAAGTTGTCGAACTGTGACATGAATTCGACACGTTCAGTGACCTCACAGTTTTGCAACGTCGACATACGGCATTGACCTGTGACTTGCGCAACACCATCTTGTGACTTATGACTGTCAAACTTCGACAGACTGTCTCTCTGTCTTCCAGTCGACTGTAACGGTTGAACTATCGAATCATTATAACTCCTTTTGTTACTGGACGTAACTAGAAGGAACCCAAGTGTCTCATCACTCTCTATATAATCATGTAAACTATTGTAATATACATCTTATTAGTCCATATCTTTACATCCAATAATAGAGAAATTAGTTTGCATTCCTTCATATTTGTCTATGTGTATTGTTGTTTATCTGCGTAGTGTAATTTCTGCTCGCTTATTATATTTCTTGTGCTTCTGTCTTAATAGAGACGACTCATTCAGTCAAACTATTGTCCCCCTAGGCTTCCTGGCCTCGAGTGGATCATTAGTATCAGAGCAAAATCAAAGTTCATTCAGAGCTTCGTCAGAGTGCATCAGGATTCATCTTTATTCGTGCTTAATTTTTGCGTAGACACTTCCAGCGAAGTTACCTGACTTATGTTGTTTCAAACTTGTTTGCAGACTCAGCAATCCAAGAAGACACTACATCCAAATATGGCAGAAGAAACAAGTGAAAGACATGCAATCAACGAGACACGGCAGCTCATAGAGAAAGCGCTGGCTCAACAACGAACTAATATGTTCACCCAGTTCAATGAGATTCTCATGTGATTTGCTTCTACTTCAGGAGAATTTATGATGAGAACTAACTCCGACAAAATCAGCCCCTTCAAAGTGCAAATGAATTTGGACATACCAAATCTAGAAGGCAATATTGACATGGAATCCATAGACAATTGGGTTCAACAATTGGAGTCCTATTACTCTGTGAATCAACTCTCAGAAGCCGACAAGATCACCATTGCATCCTTAAATATGTCAAAATCTGTGCACTGATGGTGGGAGAATATTTCAACAAATATGGAGAAAAGCGGAGACCCCATCGACACATGGGATAAATTCATTGAACACATCCGAAAGGCGTTTTACCTGTCGAAATACCTTGAGAAGCAGTATAAGAAGTGGCAGCAGCTAAGGAAATGGAAATACCAATCCATGCAAAGCTACACCGACGAGTTCTATTGACTCATGGCTAGACTTGGCATCCAAGCAGAAGAAAAATTGCTTGTTCTGAAATACATTAGAAGATTATCCTAGTGCATTCAGTAGGAGATGGAGTTTTTGACTGTCAATACATTTGTGGATGCATTCCACTACGGCAGCAAACTTGAAACCAAGCAGAAAGGAAAAGCACGCTTCGCAACAAAGTCAACATCGGGACGACCACGCGAAAGGAAGGCACCAGCCGAATTCGAGAAGTCAAAATCTTCTCAGTCGGCTCTGCCAAATCTAGATCATAGCAAGAATCCTTTTCATAAAAAGGAACATAGCAAGCAACCAACCGGAATATGGTGTGACTACCATCACTCATCTTGGCATGATACATCTGAATGCAAAGCTCGGGAGACCTTTTTGGAAAAAGTGTTGACATCCGACGCGTTTGACAAGACTTTGGTAGAACCTAACCTAGAAGAAACGACTCTTTTGGCATCGACAAATCCAACAGCCTCAACCATCGTTGACGAGGAGGAACAAGAGCTCCTATTCCATACACAGATATGGGTTCAAAGCAATCCATTGCATCTGATTGTGGACAATGGGATCCAGAAGAAAGTTTTTTTTGAAGAACTTGTAAAGAAACTAGGTCTTGCGACCACTCCACATCCTCATCCTTACAACATCGGTTGGATGAAGGATGGACAAGAGCTAAGGATCACATGACAATGGAAGCTCGCATACTTCATAAAGCCTTTTGAAGATGAAGTAATTTGCAACCTGGCACCACACTTCGTAGACGACGCCCTATTTGGGATACCTTACCTATGGGATCGCCATGGAAGTTACCAGTCGTAACCGCAGAAGGTGATTGTTAGAATCGGAGACCAGCGATGCAACATACTAGAACGACAACCTACACCAACGGTTGCCTTGGTATCTGTGAAACAGACAAAGAAGGTCATCAATCATGCTCAGAATTTCATGTGAATCATGATCAAACCGCAACATTCTAGGAATACTACAGTGACGAGTCGACTCACCGACAAAAGCAGCTCCCGATAGAAGCAGTTGATCGACAACGTTCTCGATGAGTATAGGAGTTTATTCCAAGATCTAGATGGAGTACCTCGACATTGATAGGTAAAACACTCCATTGAACTTGTTGCATGTTCTTCTTTTCCTAACACATATGTCTACAGAAGATCCATTCTCGAAAATGAATAGATTCGAAGACAAATCTAAGATTTGATCGACAATGCCATATTCGACCTAGCTCCTCCCCTTGTGGAAGTCCAGTCATCCTCATTCCGAAGAAAGATGGTACTTGGAACATGTGCATCGACTACAGGGCACTCAAAAAAATATCGATGAAGAATCGGTGCCCTCTGTCGCGGATAGATGAGCTCATCGACTGTCTGAAAGGTGATGAGTTCTTTACTAAGCTCGACCTCAAGTCGGGATATCATCGGATTCCAATCGAGCCCTCAAATGTATGGAAAATTGCTTTCAAGACCAAAGAAGGATTGTTTGAATGGTTATTCATGCCTTTCGGCTTAACCAATGCACCTGCAACCTTCATGCGATACATGGATAACATTCTACAACCTTTCATTGGAAAATGGGTCATTGTCTACCTTGATGGCATTATGATTTTCAATCGATCATGGGAAGAACATGTCTGACAGCTTCGACAAGTCCTCGACACTCTCCAGCAACATCAACTTTACTTGAACATAGACAAGTGTACCTTTGCAATGAACAACATCAAATATTTGGTGTATGTAATTGACTCTGCATGAATTCACATCGATCCAGACAAATTACAGATCCTCAAAGATTGGTCCATTCCTCAAAACATTCAAGAACTAAGAAGCTTTCTTGGTTTGGAAAATTTATATCGACGACTCATACTTGGCTTCAGTCACATAGCCTGGCCCTTGAATCAATTGAGGAAGGGAAATGGAAAAACTGTCTTCAAATGGACACTGACACAACAAGCAACTTTTGAACAGCTCAAACACAAGCTCTGCACTGCACCAGTACTTGTGTTACTTGATTTGCATCAACCCTTTTATATTGAGACAGATGCATTGGACTGTGCCTTGGGTGCAGTGATTACTCAGTCTGGTCACCCAGTTGCTTTTCATTCTGAAACTTTTAACGACACTGTTAGAATATATTCGACATACAAAAAAGAACTGTACGCCATTGTGAAAGCTCTCAATCAATGGAGGCATTACATCCTTAGCAAGGAAACAGTCATCCTCACTGACCATAAGCCTCTTCAGTTTGCTCCGACACAATGAAAACTTCAAACAAATAGGGTTAAGTGGATTAATTACTTGCAACAATTCCAGTTGGTAATTAAGTATCGGAAAGGTAAATCTAACACCGCCACCAATTGTCTAATAAGACCTCCCATTACTCTCATTTTCATAGTGATGAGTATGCAGGGATACGACACCACTACTTGGCCTCAGTTGTATCAGGAAGACATCGAATTTCCACTAGTCTACTGACAGCTTCAGACTAACAAGTCGTCGACCAACGACTATTTCCTAAAATATACTTTCCTATACAAGCTTGGACATCTTTGTGTACCGACCGATGAGCATCAATAGCAGCTCATTTGGGATGCGCACTACAGAAATATTGCAGGACACTTTGGAGTAGCAAAGACGCTTACTATTCTGTATAAGTATTTATTTTGGCCTACACTTAAAATCGACGTCAACAAGTACATTTGATCATGCGTGGTTTGTGCCATTGCTAAACTGCCTAATCTACGACAAGGATTGTACATGCCTTTTCCAGTTCCTATTCGACCATGGGAATCTATTTCTATGGACTACTTGACAGGGTATCCTACTATGAAACATCAGCATGATGCGATCTTAGTAGTAGTCGACATATTTTCCAAGATGGTCATTCCCATACCATGCAAGAAGAAAATGACAGTGCAGCACACTGCTCATGTCTTCTTCACACATGTTTGGAAACACTTTGGTTTACCGACAACCATCTTTTCCGACCGAGATGCCAGATTCATCAGCATATTTTGGAAGACCCTTTGGAAACATCTAGACACACGACTCTCATTGTCGACATCTTTCCATCCAAAGACCGACGGACAGACGGAAGTTGTGAATCGCTTGGTCGTACAACTGTTTCGCATGTACAACCACAAGCATTGACGAACATGGGATGAAATTCTTCCATACATACAGCACAAATACAATCATGCTCAACACAGATCTACAAGAAAGATTCCATTTGAGATCCGTTATGGATTTCAACCCTCAACGCCTATTGACTTGATCAGATTCTCGACACAGCCGAACTTCGACATCGACCACAACCATCGAGAAGTTGACAAAGCATTGAAGTTTTGTGAATAGATTTGTGACATCCAGAAACAAGCACGTGACATGTTGCATAGAGAAAATGTGAAAGCTAATGCCCGACATGATAAGAATTGTAACCCTCATTCATTCCAAATTAGGGATAAGTTTTGGTTATGTCTTAAGAAGGAGCGCTTCACTGGCCCATTCAAGAATATCAAACCTTTGCGATATGGTCCATACAGTATTTTTTAGCAGATTGGTGAAAACACTTTCCAGCTCGACATTCCTGCGTGCCTTGGTCTACATCCTGCCTTCAATGTGGATCTATTTCGACAATACCATGCACCACTGTTGGAACAAAACGACTTGCAGACAATAGAACCCAACGACATCCATCCAGATGTTCAGGATCCTCTTCCTTGCAACACCATTATGGGACGACGAGTATGCCATACAAGGACAAACACAATTCCCTTGTTTTAGGCTGCTAAGGCAGGCCAAATAACAGCATAAGGAAAGTGGTATTCTGCTACTGAACTAACCGTCAAGTTTCCTCACCTTCACGAGCAAATAATGGGGACCATTGTTTCTTAAGGAAGGAGGTCTGATCCATATCACAGTTGGATTTATTGTCGAATGCCAACATCTACTACAACATGCCATCGTCGACACAACTCTGATGAGTTTCGACTTCGATACAACTTCAACACGCTCTGCGAATTCGACACAACTTTGGCAAGTTGTCAAACTGCGACATCACTACGACATGTTTAACAACCTCACAGTTTCGCGACGTCAACCTGCAACTTGCGCAATACTATATTGCGACTTGCGACTCTCGAACTTCGACAGACTATCTCTCTGTCTTCTAGTCAACTGTAACAGTTGAACTACCGAATCGTTATAACTCCTTTTGTAACTAAATGTAACGGGAAGGCACCCAAGTGTCTGTTGATGTATGTGTAACTTCGGAATGTATTTCATCTATTTATTTCATATATATATTTATTGTACCCTTATTAGAGATGTGTTATTCCTCTATAAGGAAGTGTCGTCATGTGGATTGACAAGTGTCGCAAGTGTGTGTACTTGGTGATGGGTTATTAGACCACCATGTGTGGGGTCGGCCCTGAATTATATATTATATTATGGATGTACCTAGCTAGACAAGTCGGCCCCATAAGGTCACTGGGAAAACAGGTTAGTATAAATAGAGATCAGGAGATCTCTATTTTGATCATTCGAAAAGTCACACTTCTCTCACTCAGAAAGTGGCACACTAGTGAGGAGGAGGATCATCTGCTACTAGGAGACTATCTCAAGTGTATTTTCATTGTACTTTGGTTGATCCATTGCTCTCTCTATCTCTGAGGAAGTTGTGGGTTTTTTCACCTTAGGGTTTTCCCCACAAAAACTCTGTGTCTCTTGTCTCTCATGCTTTTGATTCTTGTGATGCTTGTCATGCTTATTGTGATTGTTATGCATTGATATACTGTATATGTTATTCTCTCAGTAAAGATCCAAGACTATTGTGAATTAATGCTCAAAATTTAACATGGTATCAGAGCTAACCTGAGAAGAAGACATTTTGTAGTGACGGAAACTTGAGTTTCTTGTTTATTGGGTTTCTCTCCACAGATTTTGGAAAATCAGTATAGTAGATTGACTCTACTCATCAAGGAGAATCTATCTATCCAATCAGAATTCAATTCTGACCATTTTCTGATTTGGCCCTAAAAATTAGGGTTTCCACAAGAATAGGAATTGCTGAAATCTGAAAACATATATGGAAGCACCTTACAAAAATCGAATTTTAGAGCTTTGGATAGAGATTTTTGGCTAGGTAGATCTCCAGGGAATGAAAACCCTAATTTAGGGCTCTCTCTCGTGAACCCGGGAGGACAAAAAGGCAAATCTGAAGGGTAAAGATTTGTTGATCTCAAATTCTGAATACACCAAGTTGATCAGCTCATCAAGGCGCGTCGTTCTATCCTTTCAGAAAGTTGAAATTCACATTTTGAATTTTTAGGGTTTTTTCGACAAACCTAATCCAGGACCAGATCCAGTTTTCAGCATTTCAAGTGGTAAGACCTAAATCTTTTTCTATTTCCATTTGAATTACTCTTTAAGATGTCTCACCTCACCAAGCTTGAGGATAAGCTTGAAGGAGCTAATAACTTCTGAGCTTCGAAGTATAGGATTGGGTTAATCCTGGAAGAAAATGAGTTGGACTCATATGTAAAAGAAGACATCCCTATCCCAGAGGATGAAGAGGCTAAGGTATTGCATAAGAAGAACTTGGTCAAGGAAAAGAGAATCATTTCTGATTCTATCAAAGACCATCTCATGCCCTATGTATCTTCTCTAAAGACACCCAAGGAGATGTTTGACTCTTTGACCAAGCTATTTGAAGGGAAGAACATAAATTGGAAGATGACCCTGCGGAACCAATTGAAAGGAGTAAAGTTTCAGAATGGAGAAACCATTCAATCTTATTTTTCAAGGGTCTCCCCAATCAAGGAACAACTAGAAACAGTGGATGAAATGGTGGAGAATGGTGAAGTGGTGAAAACCACTCTAAATGGACTACCTAGGTCATGGGATTCCTTTATTCAAGGAATTTGTGCAAGGAAGAAGTTGATCTCCTTCAACAGATTGTGGGAAGAATGCTCTCAAGAAGAAGCTAGGCTTGTGGCCCGAGAAGAAAAGATGGGAAATGAAGATCAAGCTCTCACAACACATGCCAAGAAAGGAAAGTCCAAGAAGGAATCATCTCATAACAGGAAATTCTCACACCACCATTATCATAAAGATAAGAAAGATCTCAGATGCTTCAATTGCAATGAGAAGGGACACTTTGCTTCAGATTGTCCCAAGAAGAAGAAAGACAACAACAACTTCAACAACAAGAAGAAGAATAACAAAAGAAGATATCATGCTCATGCTGCCGAAGATGATGAACCCCCAAAGAAGAAGGCTAGGGCAGAAAGTGTTAGTGATGATGACTCATCAAGTGAAGAAGAGTATGTTCTAATTTCTACTCTCACAAGTACTATCTACCATGGTTGTAATGATTGGTTGATTGACGATGGGGCTTCCAAACACATGACTGGGTTTAAGAAATCTTTTGTGAATCTATATGAACATGAATCACCCCATAAGGTGAAACTTGGGGATGATTATCAATACCCAATCAAAGGAAGTGGTGAAGCCTCCTACAACCTAGATTCTAGAAAATCTTTGAAGATGAAAGAAGTCCTTTATGTACCTAGGCTCAAGAAGAACTTACTCTCCATCTCTGCTTTGGATGCAAAAGGTATGAGAGTTGCATTTGTGGATGGCCAAGTCCTAATGTGGCCAAAGGGAAAGACCATAGATGATGCAGTAGTGGTTGGAGAGCAAGAGGGAGATTTTTATAAATTGAAGGGACAACCTGAACATGCCATGGTACATGAATCCATGGAGCCAAGTGAACTTTGGCATAGAAGACTTCCTCATATGCACTATAGGGCACTTCCAATTGCAAGCAAGGCTATAGAGGGTCTTCCTGAAATCAAGACCAAACATGAAGGTGTTTTCAAAGGATGTGCAAAAGGTAAGAACATCAAGAAGGCTTTCCCAAGAAGTGAAAGCAAGGCAAAAGACATCTTGGAAATCATCCACTCAGATGTATGTGCTCCTATGTCATCCAGTTCTCTAAGTGGGTATGTTTACTATGTCTCATTTATTGATGACTTATCCAGGAACACTTGGGTATACTTCTTGAAGAACAAAGATGAGGTGTTTGATAAGTTCAAGGAATTCAAAACCTTGATGGAGAATCAAACTGACAAGAAGATCAAAACATTCAGATCTGACAATGGTGGAGAATTCACCTCAGGTGACTTCAAAAAGCTTTGCAGTGATTCAGGAATTAAGAGGGAGTTGACTGCTCCTTATAATCCTCAACAGAATGGAGTTGCAAAAAGGAATAACAGAACAATCATAGAAGAAGCAAGGGCAATGCTACATGACCAAGATCTACCTATGCATCTATGGGCAGAAGCAGCTAGAACAGTTGTATATGTGCAGAACAGAACACCCCACAAGATATTGGACAACAAAACTCTAGAAGAAGTCTTTTCTGGTAAAAAACCTGAATTCAGCCATCTCAGAATATTTGGTTGTCCAGTATACACTCATGTCCCAAAGGAAAAGAGGACCAAACTAGATCCTTCAGGAAAGAAGGGTATCTTTGTGGGTTATAGTGAAAGCTCAAAGGCTTACAAAATATACTTTCCATGGTTCAAGAAGATTGATGTTAGCAGGGATGTAAAATTTGATGAAAACTCAGCATTCATCAAATAAAGGAAGGCACCTATCAAAGTTTATGAAGAACCTAAGGAAACTAGATTTCAAGACACTACCATGACTGAAGCAATTCCAGAATTTGTTCATGAGTTTGAAGATCTGCAAGAACCTGTAGATCCACCCCGTGAGGATAACTCTCACAAGAGGAAACCTACATGGGCTAGAGAGCTCATTCAAGATGCAAAAAGATTTGGCATTCTAGAAGAAGAAAACAGAGCAAAGAAGAGAACCAGATCACATACTAGCTATGTTGCTTTACTCTGTGACATTATGAACAAAGAAACTTCCAGTTATGAAGAAGCAACGGAAAAGAAAGAATGGAAGGATTCCATGGTTGAGGAATACCAATCAGTAATGAAGAATGATGTTTGGGATGTTGTCCCAAGACCTAAAGAGAAGTCTGTTGTGACTTCCAAATGGATCTACAAAATCAAGCATGCTGCAGATGGCAGTGTAGAGAAATACAAAGCAAGATTCGTAGCTCGTGGCTTCTCTCAGAAAGAGGGAATAGATTATGAAGAAACCTTTGCACCTGTAGCCAGGTATACTTCCATCAGAACAGTACTTTCCCTGGCTGCAACAATGAAATGGAAAATACACCAGATGGATGTCAAGACTGCTTTCTTGAATGGTGTAGTTGAAGAGGAAGTATATGTGGAGTAGCCACTCAGTTTCGAAATTCATGACAGGGAGTCATATGTGTGCAGATTGAAGAAAGCCTTGTATGGATTGAAGCAAGCTCCCAGAACTTGGTATGGTAGGATGGACAGTTTCCTATCTAGCTTGGGATTTACCAAGAGTAAAGCGGATTCCAACCTTTACTACAAGGTTGAGGAAGGGAATCCTATTATTCTATTCCTGTATGTGGATGACTTATTTGTAATAGGAGATGACAGATTGATTGTAGATACTAAGAGGAAGCTTGCTGCCGACTTCGATATGAAAGATTTGGGAATGATGCATTATTTCCTAGGTATGGAGGTGTGGCAGAGTGCAGGTGGGATCTTCCTTGGTCAAGGGAGGTACACAGTAGATATCCTGAAGATATTCAGGATGATGGATTGCAAGGCCATGGCCACACCTGTGGCATCGAATCTGAAGCTTCTATGTGATGCTTCATCTAATCCGGTTTATGTCTCTATGTATCGTCAAATGATTGGATCCTTGATGTACCTGACAAACACGAGACCAGATATTTGATTTATGGTGAACACATTGAGCCAGTTCCTGATAGATCCGAGGAGTGTTCACCTGGTTGTTGTAAAGCATGTTCTGAGGTACCTGAAAGGTACAGTGGATTATGGGCTCAAGTATGAAGCGAATCAAATGTTTAACCTGCAGGGTTATGTTGATTCAGATTGGGCTGGCAGTGTTGCAGATAGGAAGAGCACATCTGGGTGTGTCTTTAGTATGGGATCAGGTGTGATCTCTTGGTTTAGCAGGAAGCAGTCCTACGTAGCACTAAGTACAGCTGAGGCGGAGTATGTTGCATCCTCTTCAGCTAGCTTTGAGGCAGTATGGCTACGGAAGCTACTGTCTGAGTTATTTGATCTCCCGTTGGATGCTACTGGTATCTTTTGTGATAACCAAAGTTGTGTGAAGTTATCCGAGAACCCAGTGTTTCATGACAGGTCAAAACACATAGAGATCAAATATCACTATATCAAGGATATGGTGGAGAGAGGAGCTGTGAAGCTCCTGTACATTGCGACGGTCGAGCAAATTGCAGATGTGCTGACGAAGCCACTAGCCAGGGTGAAGTTCGAGTACTTCAACAAGAGGCTTGGTGTTTTTCATATTGATGACACTTCGAGGAAGAAGTGATGGACACATTTTCTGAAGCCATTCCAAGCATGTTGGAAGGAGGATCCTTCACATGGTTGTGGATGTAAGCGTTGGATGATGAGCATCAGGATGATGTTTTGGTTTCTGCTTTGTATGATCAGCTGGATCATTTATATATGTATGTATGCATCATGTTGGATGTTGGATATGATCAGTTGGATCATTTATATGTATATGTATGTACGCATCATGTTGGATGTTGGATATGATCAGTTGGATCATGTGTATGTATTTTGTATATGCATCATGTTGGATGCTTGGACCATGTATCTGTATATGTATCAGGTGGATACATTGTATGATCAGGTACATCATGTATGTTGATATGTATCTTGTATTTGTATTTGTATCAGGTGGATACACTGTATGATCGGGTGGATCATGTATGATGATATGTATCAGGTAGATACTTGGTATGCATCAGGTAGATGCATTGTATGATCAGGATGATCATGGATGACGAGCTTCAGGATGTTGCTCCAGATGACATTCAGCAGGATGTTGGAGTGATGATGATCACGATGATCATGTGTACATCAGGATGATGTATGGTGAGTATCAGGTTGATACTCTGTGGCTGTGGAACAGGTTGTGCATATAAGCATGTAATTTGTGCCCTGGGATATTTGCAGATAGTATTTCGAGGTTTTTCCTATGGCGTGTAATTTGTACCCTGGGATATCTGGAAAATGCTCTTTCGAGGTTTTGCCATGACCACATGTAATTTGTGCCCTGGGAGATCTGATAGGTTGAACCTTCTGCTCGTAATCAGTCCTGGGATCCTCTTTCGAGGTTTTGTGGTGACCACATGTAATTTGTGCCCTGGGAGATCCGATAGGTTGAGCCGTGTGCTCGTAATCAGTCCCGAGATTCCCTTTCGAGGTTTTGTGGTGGGGTCACTTGTAATAAGTCCTGGAGATCTGGACAGCATGAAAAAGGCCTCAAATGCTCTTTAGGGTTCTTTCTAGTCAGGAGACTCTTTTAAGGTTTTATGACGCACGTAATAAGTCCTGATATTTCCACAGTATGGCCAATGATGATGAAGACCTGTAGGTGGTGGGCCTACATCCAATATGAAAAAGGACTGGCTCTGTAGAACTTCCTATGACGAGTAGTGTCAGAGATTGGTTGAGATAGCAGCAGCAGTGATGATGATGTTGACGATGAACTCGAGAAGAAGACTTGTCTAGCAGATCTGTATCGAGAAATTCCTTCCTAATTAAGAGGGAGTGTTGATGTATGTGTAACTTTGGAATGTATTTCATCTATGTATTTCATATATATATTTATTGTACCCTTATTAGAGATGTGTTATTCCTCTATAAGGAAGTGTCGTCATGTGGATTGACAAGTGTCGTAAGTGTGTGTACTTGGCGATGGGTTATTAGAACACCATGTGTGGGTTCGGCCCTGAATTATATATTATATTATGGATGTACCTAGCTAGACAAGTCATCCCCATAAGGTCAGTGGGAAAACAGGTTAGTATAAATAGAGATCGGGAGATCTCTATTTTGATCATTCGGAAAGTCACACTTCTCTCACTCAGAAAGTGGCGCACTGGTGAGGAGGAGGATCATCTGCTACTAGGAGACTATCTCAAGTGTATTTTGGTTGTACTTTGGTTGAGCCATTGCTCTCTCTATCTCTGAGGAAGTTGTGGGGTTTTTCACCTTATGTTTTTCCCCATGGAAACTCTGTGTCTCTTGTCTCTCCTGCTTTTGATTCTTGTGATGCTTGTCATGCTTATTGTGATTTTTATGCATTGATATACTGTATATGTTATTCTCTCAGTAAAGATCCAAGATTATTGTGAATTAATGCTCAAAATTTAACAGTGTCTCACCACTCTCTATATAAGAATGTAAACTATTGTAATATACATCTTATCAGTCCGGAGCTTTACATCCAGTAATAGATAAATCAGTTCGCATTCCTTCATATTTGTCTGTGTGTATTTCTGTTTATCTACGTAGTGTAATTTTCACTTGCTTATTCTATTTCTTGTTCTTCTATCATAATAGAGTTGACTCATTCAGTCGAACTGTTGTACCCCTCGACTTCCTGGCCCTGAGTGTATCATACATAAATTATTGAGAAATTTACCCTCCAGGTTTGATGTGAAGGTGTCTTTGTTAGAAGAACGAGCTAATATTGAAGACCTGACGAAGGACGAGCTTCAGGGGATTTTGACTACATACGAGATGATAACTGAGATAGATACTCCCGTCATAAAGGAAGTTGATTTTAAATCCACCGGAAAGGATAAACATGATCATGACAAGGACTGTTGTGATGAGTCGGATGATGAGGAATCAAACTTTGTCAAAAATCTTAAAAGAGGATGAGGTAAGTATAAGAACAAGTTTCAGGGGCATGGATGATGGCTTGTTGGAAACTGTCTGTTTGTTCAGGTGTACAAGTTGTTAAGAAAGTCACAAGTTCGAGTCTATTGTAAAAGAGGTCGTGGAGATTACACCCCAGCTGTTTTCACTCGAGGTTTATAATGGAAGCTGCGGGAATCGACCCCATGTCACGCGAGTATGAAACCCGCGTGTTACCGATTCACCTCATTAACAAAACAAAAAAAGTATAAGAACAAGTTTCCCTTCAAATGTTTCAAATGTGGAGGAGTAGTTCATTATGCCTCTAAGTGTCCTTACAAAGAAAAAGGAGATAGTGACAGCGACAAAGAATCTAGTTCATATGATAGGAAAACTACACGATCTCAACACATACCAAGAAATAAAATGAGGATTCCAAAATAGAGGAAGAGTCTGTATACTGAGGAAGGAAGCAATGCATATGAAGGAAGATATTACGATGAGGAACCAAAAGAAGTACTTTTCATGGCCTTTTTGGAAGAAGAAAGCAAACATGAAAAGAAGAATATCAGTACTCCAATCACGCAAAGCAAACCAGGCTCACTAGACAAATACTTCTTTAGTGGATCATTCAAAACACCTCCAAAGCCAGCTACACCTCCAAACCTAGTTATTGAGGTCAATATCGATAAACAATCTAAAGAAGATGAAGATGATGTAGACATTTACTGGGAAGGTGAATTGATTAGTGCCCTGGATGACTTAAAGAATTCGAGGAAGAAGAATAAATTCTTGCAAGAATAGTTATCGAAGTATGAAGAACGAGAAAAGCCATTTCAAGAATCTCTTGATGCAGAAATTCATGAAAAGGTAGCCAACTATGAGACAGAGCTTATTTGTGCACAAGACAAAATCAAATTGCTTGATGAATAGAAATTTGCATTGAAAATCTCTTTCGAATAATTGGCACAGAAAATCATGATGATATCAAATCAACTTGAAGAGAAGGACAAAGAGATATTTCGTTTAGAAGATAGATTGATTGAGATAAAGGGGAAGAAACAAATCCAAGGGCCCATAGTGATTTGCACACATCAACAAAACTACAAGGCCAGTATTGATGATGAAGTAAAAGACAAGTTCAAAGACAACACATCAATCAAAGATCACCAGAACACAGAACAGGCCTTGGTTATGAAAAGGCATCAAAGAAGGTCTATGACAGAGAATGTTTCCCGAATCATGTTAAGTCCTTTAGGTATGATGATTCCTTCAACCACAACTCTTTCCAATTTACTAACCGAAGAAGTATCAATAGGATGAAGTGCGCAAGATGTAATTGCTTTGGTCATAGTGAAAAATATTGTCAAACTATGAGATGTTATGCATGTGATGGCTTTGGACATAAGGATATGTACTGTTGAAAAGCAGTTAACTATCCATATGAATATTTATTGCACAAAGGAAATCACATTCAAAATGACTATAGTAAAAAATATCCGGTACAGAATCAAGACAAAAGTGTGCACAACAAAACTTGGGTAAGGAAATATTCTCAAAACTGTGCTAAAGATGCAAAAAAATCAGGTGCATTTAATGCAACAAGCAATTTTTGCCTCTCTGGTTAATCCAATAAGGATTGAGTGAGATCATTGAGTTCAACATGATGCATCTTAAGGAATTCAAAGGGCATGTTAGTTAGGTGTGTGGATAGAATGTGCATGTCGTGGTATTCATTATGTTTGCACGAGGTTATATGTTAAGTTGGTAATGTCGCAGAAAAATTCAGATACATACACGCATTAAGTTACTGTTGAGTTATATTGCATGTGATATAGTGCAGAACAAAGTAATTGTTCGAATTTAGTAGTGTAGATGCAAGAAGAAATTTTTTGCATGAATAAATAAACATTGCTAAAAGATAGACATGAGTCTACACAAAATGGAACTTTTCATTATATTCAAATTCAATATGTTTACGAAATTGCATGAGTCGAAACTCCATGCTGAGGCCAAAAGGTGTACACAAACCAACACCCGCAAAATTAAAGTGATGAAGCAATCTATAGTCACAGTTCAAATTCAAGTTTAGTATTTGGCAGGTGTGTAAGACGAAGCTCCAAGTCAACCAGTACTAGCACAGTACACTCTAAAGTAGGACACACAAGAAAGAGTTGCAGAGTTACAGATAACGGTGGTTCAGTATGCTCATACCGAAGCAATGATAGTTCATTCAAAACATTTTGTTGTTGGCACTCCAAATTGTCAACCCGATGGACTAGGAGAATCATTTAATCAATGTATGTAACACACTTGTGATTGAGCATATTGATGATGAAAATCTGTTTCCTCCATACGCTATTTCCAAATGGCCATATCAACTCTTAAGCATAAGAAATTATACTGTTGATTCTAGACCACAAGTCGCACATTTTCAAGGGAGCTATTCATTTGTTGATAGAAGGAGGCCATTGGAAGAAGGAAGAAGAACCAGATGAAAATGCGACATGAAAATGCAGAAGCACTAATGGTGATGAACCAGGCATTGTTCATGGAACTCTTATAGAGTTGAATAGAAGACAGTCATGCGCATAAAATTAATTTGATGAGATAGGCATTCAATATTGTGCAATTCGAAGAAGGTGGTGGAGTCACCAAAATTGAATGTCGAATTTAATTGGTGTAGGAAAGGTGTACAGAAATCCAAAATTCAATTCATTTGATCGTACGACGAGATAATATTTCCTCAGAAGATCAAGTATGATGATGACACATAATGAATCTCACATGAACTAAGTATATTGGCTTTAACATTGAGTTGGCGGATGGACATGCCAAATATTTGGTTGTCATGGCAAGAGACACGAAAAGCAATAAATGTGACAAGGCAAGGTGACAACATAGTAAATACAACAGATAAAGTAGTCAGGTGCAGAAAGGAAGCAAATGAAATAACAAGGTAGAACCAATAAAGGTTTTGGCACTGCAAAGTCGGCACAAAAGGATTTTTTCATGAATCACCGGTCAAAGAATGATGAAGTGTTATGACAGGAACAGGAGATCAAGATGAAGGATCAAGGTAACACATGTATCAAGAAAGCAATCAAAGATCATTATGAAAGGATTGTAAATCTTTGATTCAGATATGACTACTCCCTTTGAACCACCCTGATATCTCAAGCAGTTTGAGTCTCAATATCAATACATGCTCATAAACATATAAACTCAACAACTAGATCTCTTTACCAAAACTGAAAGTACATGCAATCACACATCAACACTGAATATACCTTGGAAACCCCAAACAAGGAAAACCAGCAATCTGTGGGGATATCTTCTCTCTCAAGCCCAGAGAATATATAAATATGGACAAGTACAATACAGTCTCACCTCGGAAGTAACTCAATCTGGAACTAGGAAAACTCTAGATCTGCATGCACTGGAAGAATGAACCCTAACTAGTGAACTAGATCTGAGTATCTATGCAAGTGTCTCTAACTGTGTTAAAACCCAAAAAGAGTTCACTACCTCATCTACCCCATTACATGGCTCATTTGTCCATTTTCCTACCATATTTTCCTTGAAAACCCTGAAAATCCCACTAAAAAGCCTCCAAAAGGCCACAAAACCATCAAAAAAGCCTCAAAAAGGCTAAAAAACTCCTTTTTCCCTCCAAAAATATCCAAATTCCTCTAAAATAGCAAAAACCCTCTAAAAATGGAATATAAAATATAAAATAATGAGGAAAAAGGAGGAAAAAACCCTATACAGCTGACCTAAACCATATGGTTCCCAAAACCATGGGCCAGCACTCCACCACCAAAAAGCTATAAATAGGTAATGGAGACCCCTAATTTCATATCCACAATCATAAGCACCCTTACTCTGCCAAAATAGCTCTTGAAACCCTAGCTCACCCTTGAGCTACTTTCACCTTGAGAGCCCCTTTTGGCCCATTCCCATCATTTGGAGAAAGAGAAGGAGCAAAGTTGGAGCTTGGAGCAACCCTCTTGGGCTATTGCAAGAGCTTCACCAACCTTCACATTGGAGGTAAAATTAATACAAAAGCCATTCTTTACATCTTGTTTTTTATGTTTCATGCACATGTTTAGAGTAATTTACATTTCTGTCTTAGCATTTTAATTTCCATTTACTGAACTGCTACTAAGGAGTCCCTTCTCCTTAGTAGGTGCTCTTTTGCACAAGCTAGGGGTAAAACCCTAGCTACAGTTTTGGCGACTCCCCTAGGTTTGAATTTCTGGTTTCAGTTTATTTTTTTATTTTTTTTTTGCAATAATTTCTCGTTTTTTCCTTTCGGCTGCCGTAAACCACATCTTTTCCCGCTGCAGTCGCATCCCGACCGCGTCTTTCAGGACCCTTCCCGCGACCCAACCGCGACTCTTAGACTGTTTCCGGTGCCCTGTCGGCGGATCCAAGTCTGTTACCTGCGATTCGACCGTGGCTAATTAGCCTATTTTTTGCAATCTGACTGCGCCTGTCGGCCATTTTCCCGCATCCAGGCTACTCTTTTCATCCCTTTTGCTGCGTACCGATCGCGCATGTCGGCCTTTTTCCCGCGACCTGACTGCGGCTTTTAGCCCTTTTGCTGCGTCCCGACTGCGCCTATCGCCCCTTTTCCCGCGACCCGACTGCATCTTTTTTCCTGTTTCCTGTGGTCCGACTGCCTCTGTCGACCAGAAAGCCGCAACCTGTTCGCGCCTGTTTCTCTCAAACCCGCGATCCGACTGCTCAGTTTCTCCACAAACCCGCGGTCTGATTTTTCCCTGTTTTGAACCGAGCCCCTTTGCTGCAATATTTCTGCATCTGCACAGCTATCTGTCCTACTTGCACCCATACTTCCCTACAGCCTTTTCTGCAACATAATTTTTGTACCATTTACAGAATCTTTTTAAAATTTCAGCATTTTAATTCAGAAAATTTTGCATGTTAAAGTTTCAAATTCGTTATTATTGTTAAGTTAGAAAGTTGCCCCCCTTGTGGCACTTCTATTTTCGGTTCATCACCTCGCGAGCACACACTCTGTCACATAATTCAAGTGAGCCTTAAAAACTACTTAACTCAACCAATATTCTAACCCCACTTGGGGAACACAAAAGAATCTTTGTAGTTAGGTAGGATCAAGGGGATAGGCTTCCAATAACACCCCTCGGTTACTTACACTTGAGACATAGCTGTTGTCCAATTAGGGAACCAAAATCCCCTAGTACTTTTTGGCACGGTCACAGCCAGTTTACCAGAGGGCCTCTCCCCTAGGAGGGTTGAAGTCGCGAGACTGGTTCCGGAGGCCTGAGTGGAATACCGCACTCCATTCAGTAACCGAAGGGATACCTTTCGCAGTTCTCGGGATATCCCTGTATAGGGGTATTGCGGTAAAAGGACCAAATGGCAGATTCACCTTTCTGGACGTGTCATGAATGGGGTATCTTAGTTGCCATTCTTCTAGGATTGACTACCCGGTGTCCCTCCCGGTAGGGGGATATCTTAGCCACTTTGCTTTCCTATTTATATTGTCTGACTTGGTTTTCATCACCTTGCAGAGGATATGTGCAGTTGAGTCATAATACTTTTTAGTTAGGTGTTTGCATGCTCCCTTACCTCCTTTTGGTCTAGTGAGTCCACCATTTTTTACTTTTAGGAAACCTGTTGCTTGTTGGTATTCTGACCATTTCTGTTCACACTCCACCATTGTAGCACATCTGTTACAGTGGGTGTTTTGAGTTGGTTGTTGGCCTGAGTGCCCTATTTTTTGAGCTCTCCTTCTGCACAGTCGATTGCATTAGGGTTTTTGAGCTATTTTTTACTCACCTCAACCCACAGAGATTTGACACCATCTGTCACCATTGAGTCCCCGAGACATTCTCGGCGCCTCAGGGGCGAGCCCCCACAGCACGGTTCACTTGAAACCACCCGTCATCGACACAGATCATCATCACTTGATATTACTTATCATAGATCTCGAGCCTTGTCCCTTGACTCCACTCGTCAGCAGCATAGGACTCCGTCACCAGATATTGACGCTCCTTACTTTACCTTCGATTCTGAGACAGAGTATCAGAACCCCATTTATACTGCCCCTACTAGCCCCATGGCTGGCATGACTTCTACTCCTTTCTTGGTAGGGACCATTGGTGGCACATCCACCACTACACCAGCTACCACACCTGCTTTGGGTATGCCCTCCATGGGGCCCCCATCTACCGTTCCCCTCACTGCACCTATTCCCGCAGCTGGAATACCTATTCCCACTCCACCAGTGACTCACACTACCCATAGTGGTGCAGGCCCATCCTATACCACCTTAGTTCCCCCACTTGGGGGCACCATTCCAAACCCTGCCCCTCCACTTGGGGGCATTGGCCCCAACTTGGTCCAACCCAATACTATGTCACATCCTTCTTCCAGTTTTCCATTCATGGCTAGCCTCAACTTGCCCGACCTAGCCAAATTGACCAATGATCCTATCTGACACGACCCTGCGTGACCTCATATGCCCACCAAGCTCCCCTCTGACATCCCTAAGTTCGAGGGCAAGGCAGGTGAGAACCCTCAAAACCATATTATGTCCTTCCATCTATGGTGTTCCTCCAACTCAATAGTGGACGACTCTATTCGCCTCCGTCTGTTACAGCGCACCTTCACTGGCTCTGCAGCCAAGTGGTATATCGAGCAACCCCACGGGACCCATGCCACCTTTGCTTCCCTTGCCTCGACCTTCCTGCAGTTCTTCCAATTACCTGTCCGCTATGATGCGGGCGTTGAGATCCTCCTATCTTGCAGACAAAACACGGCTACCCACATCATGGACCACATTCATGAGTGGCGTCGATGCCGTAGCTTATGCAAGATCAAATTAGACGACCGTATCTTCCTATATTGGTTGCTCAAGTCCCTTCTCCCTGTCATTGCTAAGGATGTGGCATCAGAAAGACCCCAGTCTGAAGAAGAGGCCATCCTTAAGGCCCAACAATGCAAGCTCATTTACGCCTAGTCGGGTTATCTCTATACCATTATACCTGATGCCCCTCGTGGATATTCCTCCCAGTACGATGCGCCGGGGGCATCCCATGCTGCAGACGGCATCATTGGCCGTGTTTCTTCGCATCCCCAACCATTTTCCATAGCACGCCCTAACCCTGGCCCCGACCTTTCGCGGGCTACCTCACAGTATGGTGCAACCAACTCGTATTCTCCCATGACACATCACCACCATTCCCATGGACCCTCATGTCCACCTCAGTGCTTCGGTCATGCAACTCCCACTTACGCCCCCCCCCCCCCCCCCCCCGGGTCGCACCTCAGCCCTACTACCACCAGCAGGCTGCACCAGCTCCTGCGCCTTCACAAGCCCAACCCGCTTATTACCTGCCACAGGCAGCCCCTACGGCAAACCCACAACCCGCTCCGCAGTCATATCAGCAACCCCCTCAAGTTGTTGCACCTACGCAGCCTCCACCTACATATCATCCACCGCAGCCTGCTCCAGCACCTGCGAAACCTCAGAATCCACCTGCTGCCCAAGGGAAAGTTTATGCCCAACAAAATCTGCAGAAAAACCAGAATAACCAATGCAACCAGGGCCAACAAAACCTCGGCAATGGACGTAATCGTGGGAACAACCAACCTATAGACCAAGCTGGTCAACCTCCTAATCCCCCCGACAATAATAATGCATCCCCTGCTAACCAAAACCCTGATCGCCCGCCCAAGCAGGCTAAAAACCCCAATTTGTAAACAAACCATCCTTGTTCTATTTGTGGGGTCTATGGCCACTACACACATGCTTTCTCACACTTGGAGCGAGCTCGGCAACTGTGGGTTGATGATGCCCATCGCCAAGGGCATGCGGCTCCTCAAGCACCACCCAACCCCCGCAACCTTAGCAGCCACCTTTGGTGCTGCAAAACTTCTTACCAAACCAAGGCATAGTGAACACTCAGTCGTTGGCTCCCCCTCAAGCAAACGCGCCACCCCAACAACAAATCACTTACGCCGCTCCTGATCAACCCATGTTCAACTCAGGGACCCACCACTTGTTGATGATGTCATCCGCTGATGTCAACCTCCAGACACGCCGAAACCAATATGGCTCCACCTCTGAAGTCCCTCCCACTGATAAACCCACTAACGCTCATCCCACTAATCAAGCGTTACATATACCTCCTCCCCCCCTTGACGGCGCTCCCAAAGCACCTCGTTTCCCACTTCTTCGTATCAACAATAACCCCAATGCGCGTGTTGCGTCCAACTACAACATTGTAGATGACTTAGCCCAATCTCCCGCAGCCATGTCTACATTAGAAGTCTTGAAAAACTGCCCTTCCCAATGCAAGACTTTACTCTCAGCCATTGGGGCGATTGACCCAAATGATTCGAATTTGATGGCATTTGATTTGGACCAGTCCAAACCACGCCTACCTTCCTCCTTAGCATTCCAAGTTTCTGTTTTCGTTCGGAATCTTGTCATCCATCGATGCATCATCGATGAAGGTGCCTCCACATGCATTATGTCTACATTCATATGGCAGAAGTTGGGATCCCCTACTCTCCAGCAGTCCACCACTGCATTACGCGCCTACGACGGTCGTTCGGCCCAGCCCCAAGGCCTCCTAGCCAATGTCCCTAGCCAGTTAGGTGGTAAAACCGTACTCATTGACATCGAGGTAATCAATGCCCAACTGGATTATAACCTCTTACTTGGCCGCAGCTACATGTATGCCATGAGTGCGGTTTCCTCTTTTGTTTTTTGTACCATGATGTTCCCCCATGAGGGACGCGTGGTCAAGGTCGACCAACTCACCTACTATGATCCCAATGTCCCCGCAGCACCTGAAAATGTTCTCCCCATGGTTGAACAACCTGTTTCGGGAGCCACCACCTCGTTTGTTTCCTTTATGGGGCCCGGAGTTTACTCAGACGCGCCGATGACCTCCACCTTCCAATCTATTCCACCCCCGTCACCCGCCACTGACGTGTCTAACCTATGTACCCTGTCCCATAACACACAAACTCCTAATAATCAACCGCCCTTGTTGCCTAAACCACCATTGGTACCTAGTCACATTGGTGTTACACCCATCCACACCATCCCTTTCCTAATCCCTCCCTCGGGAGTAGTAAGCGCCCCAGTTATGGCTACCCTTGGCCTCCTTGGGTTAACCTTGGGATTACCCGTGTGGTACCTTTCGCCTCCCATTCCCCCACTGACACCAGATGTCATCCTGCAACCGGTGCAACCCATTGTCACTACTACTTAGCCACCTCCCAGTGTCGCTACCCCTTCATCCTCCACGAACCCCCTTCCTCTTACCAAGCCCACTGGGGGCAGAGGTCCACAACCATACACTGTTGTACCCCCTCCCAAAACAGTCAAAAACCCCCCAGTGTTTCGTGCTCCTCCCAAATGATCGTTGTGTGATGAGTTAGGTCACCCCACTCATCAATGTCCACAGTTGCCGGCATTGCAGGAACACATGCAAATGCTCGACGACGACCCCAACATCCCTGTCATCAAACTCGACCCAACCCCCAAGCCTCGTGATAAATCACTACACACTAACCATCCCTGTGTGATATGTGGTGTTTACGGGCATTATTCACATCACTGTACTGATCTCCCAGATTATAGAGCGGTTCTCTATGAGATGAACAATCTGGACCTTGAGACGGCACCACCCACCATTGAGGAGATCCACCCCCCGGTCTCCTCCCCTTCAGGAGATGTTAATACCATTTATATGATTTCTTCAGCCACTACTCCCTCGTCAACCGATTTGACGACACAAACTTTTCGTACTGATTAGGAGATTCTCGAGGCTCTCACTGCCCCGGATTATCCCTGGGATGACATGCACCATCGTTCCTACTTCCTCCCAGATGAGTCCTCCTCTAGTACCGCTACCCAATTTGCAGTTGAATCCAAAGACTTCCTTCCCACCAAGGTCGACTGGTTCAAGGACCCTATTCTTGCTCCTGACGCCTTCGAGGAGAGTAACATGGACAACATCTCACCTGTCATCCAAATTGATATCGTTGCCCCAGGAAGCACCCCCGAACTCATCACTTTAGGAGCCTCTTGCAGTGAGCAAGAGATTGAGGAATACAAAAAACTCTTCAGAGAGTTCCGTGATGTCTTTGCCTGGTCCTATACCGAAATTCCTGGTCTTGACCCCGCCATTATAGAGCACCACATTGACACATGGCCTGATGTACCCCCCCGTTCGTCAGAAATAGCGCCCCATTCATCCCTCAAAGATCCCAGCTGTCAAAGCAGAGAT
Organism: Larix kaempferi; assembly: GCA_027924585.1. Taxonomy (NCBI): domain Eukaryota; kingdom Viridiplantae; phylum Streptophyta; class Pinopsida; order Pinales; family Pinaceae; genus Larix; species Larix kaempferi. The sequence continues at coordinate 62,192,376 of BSBM01000299.1, forward strand.
TGAGAAACTCCGCAAGGCAGGATTCATTTATCCTATTGCCTATACCACCTAGGTTTCAAACCTTGTTCCCGTTAACAAAAAACAAGGTACCATTAGAGTATGCACTGACTTCCGCAATTTAAACCGTGCTTGTCCTAAGGACAACTTCCCCACACCATTTATTGACCAACTCATCGATGCGTGTGTGGGGCATGAATTCCTCTCTTTCATGGATGGTTTTTCCGGATACAACTAGATTCAAATCCGAAAGGAAGACCAGTACAAAACTTTCTTTACTACCCCATGGGGCACCTTTTCCTATCGCGTCATGCCTTTTGGCCTCAAAAATGCTGGTGCCACATTCCAGCGGGCCATGACCTATTGCTTTCACGATTTGGTCCACATCCTGCTAGTCTACCTTGACGACCTTACAGCTCGTTCCCGAAAACAATAAGACCACCTTAACGACCTTCAGCAAGTTTTTCTGTGTTGTCGCAAATATCAAATCCGCTTGAACCCACACAAGTGTGTCTTTTTCGTTCCGGCAGGCCGATGGTTGGGTTTTATTGTTTCCCAGAAAGGAATTACTGTTGATCCCCTGAAATTACAAGCCATATTAGACCTTCCCTCTCCTCGCACGCTCCGGAAGCTCCAAAGTCTGCAGGGGCGATCCAATTTCCTTCGATGCTTCGTTCCTGATTACACCACTACCGTTCACTGTTTCTTGCGCATGCTCCGTACCCACGTACCCTTCATCTGGGATGAGCAAGCAGAAGCTGCATTCGAAGCCCTCAAGAAAGCTCTCACACAAGCTCCTTTGATCTCCCCTCCGGATTTCTCTCAGGACTTCATCCTCTACGTCTCGGCATCCGAACATGCCGTGTCCGGAGTCTTGGTTCAAGAAGACGCTTCTCACCAAGAGCATGTCATTTACTACATCAGTCAGACCTTGTCTGGTCCACCCCTACATTACCCATATGAGGAGAGACTAGCCCTCGCAGTGGTCTTTTCCGTCCAAAAATTGTGACACTACATCTTACTTAGTCATACCACCGTCATCGCCGACTCCAACCCCAGGGTCTATCTCTTAAACTAGAGGCTACTGCAAGGTTGTGTTGCTAAATGGGTCATTATCCTCCAGGAGTATGACCTCACTTTCCGAACCCCTAAGAGCACCAAAGCCCTCGCTCTTTCCAAGCTCATTACCGATCTCCCCTCCCTTCTGCCGTCCCCCCAAATCTCCGATGAGTTACCCGACAACCACTTGTTCACCATCTCATCTGATGACCCATGGTACAGTGATATCTTATTATATCTTTGCACGCAGAAGTTCAGACCCAAAGTCACCCGTAATGGACGTCGTCGTATCCGTCACCAGGCCTCTCGATATCTCCTCTTAGGCGATGTCCTTTATCGGCGGGGGGTTGACACAATTCTTCGTCGCTGCCTTACACACAAGGAAGCTGAACACGTCCTTAATGACTGTCATAGCGATGCCTGCGGCGGCCATTTCTCGGGGATGGCCACTACCCAAAAGGTCATCCGCGCTGGATACTTCTGGCCCACACTTTTCACTAACTGCATCACTGCGGTCAAGCATTGCCACAATTTCCAACTTTTCTCCCCCAAGGCCCGGACACCTCTTACTCCGTTACACCCAGTCATCACCATTGGTCCCTTTTGTAAGTGGGCCATCGACTTCATGGAGTGTAGACCCCCGTTTGCCAACGGCCACAAGTATATCGTTGTCATCGTTGATTACTTCACCAAATGGGTCGAAGCCATGCCTACTTTCAACTGTACCGCTGATACCTTTGCCCGTTTCTTTTTTAACCATGTTATCACTCGATTCGGGGTTCCCAAGCAGTTGGTCTCAGACCACGGCTCACAATTCAAAGATTCCGTTTGGCACAAGTTGTCCACCCTCCTTAAGTTTGAACATCAATTTTCCACTGCTTACTACCCCCAAGGAAACGGCCAAGTAGAGGCCATCAACAAAATCTTAAAAACTATCCTCCAACACACTGTTGACCGACACAAGTCCAATTGGCACCACATGCTCTTCCCCGCCTTATGGGCTTACCATACCTCCACTAAGACCGCCACTGGTTTTATCCCGTTTCATTTAGTTCACAGTGTAGAGTCTGTCCTCCCCATCGAGTGTTAGATACCTGCCTTACATATCGTCGTTGAGCTTCTCCCTGATACCTCCCCACTCGAGCAACGTCTTCTATCCCTCGAAAAAGCTGATGAAGACCGTCGTGCCACTCTCCAAACCATTGAAGCTTCCAAGAACGGCTCCAAAGCTGGTTATGACAAACACATACACCCTCGAACTTTCCATGAAGGGGACCTCGTCCTCGCCTATGACCAAGCCCGTGACAAAATCGGTAAAGGGAAGTTTGAATCCATGTGGCAAGGCCCTTACATCATGCAGACTTGTCTCGGCAAGGGGGCATACATCTTAGCCGACTCCGAAGGTCACCCTTTGCGCAACCCCCGTAATGGGTTGTATCTTAAGAATTTTTACCCGTAAATGAAACCGCGGCCTTCATTGGTCCGCATTGTACAGTTTGCTCTCTTTTTTGTTTTTCACCTTCTTTACCATAATCTTACATTCATCATTTTTTGCATGCCCACAGATGGACCATATTCCACCTCGTTTCACTGGCTTCGCTGATGGCGCAAGCCATTGGTCTCCCAACCTGGCTTCTGTAGCATGGGTCTTATATTCCCCTTCCAACGAGATGATCCACCTTGACGGAATATGTATAGGCGCTGCTACCAATAACCAGGCGGAGTATGATGTTGTGATCGGTCTCTTAACTGCTGCCCTCGAGATGGGCATATGTCACCTTCATGTGTTCCTGGACTCCCAGCTACTTGTCTCCCAGCTCAACAACTGCTACCAGGTGCGTGATCCCTGCCTATTTAGAAAATTCCTGCGCACAAAACAACTCAGCCGACATTTTGAATCCATAACATTCACCCATGTCCCAAGAGCTCACAATAGTGTTGCAGATCAAATGGCCAACAACATCCTAGATTGGCATATCAATCACACCATGTAACACCTCCATCATGCATCATTGTCCCATAGCATCTCATCCAAGTATATAAAAACCCAAAAAAGACTGCATTGCATCAACATTTGCATCCATGTACATAAACCATAAAACCACATTTGTATCCATAGGGGCATCCACATTCCTAATCATACATACATCATGTTGCATCACATAAAATACACAAGGGGCATCCACGTGTCCAACATCCTAGACTACTTGCATCCACTTGCAATACAAACATATCACACATCATAAAGCACATCCACGTGCGTACAACTAAAGCAACATCATCGCAAAAAGGTGCACCCGTGTGCACATATATATATCAAAAAATACATGTTCAAAGGCTATACATGTCTTGAGTACCCCTGTACTCGGCTATACATGTCTTGAGTACCCCTGTACTTAGCTATACAAAAAATGTCTATACATCCCTAAAGCCTCATAAAATACATGTCGTAGCTACAAAACTCGGGGGGAGTCCCCTGCACTCCCTAATGAGAGTCATACCCTGCATCGGCTGCCTCTGAGTCCTACCCTCGCTCCTCCTCCGGCAATTCCTCATCCCCTACGGGCTCCTGTTCCCGTGCCCTGTCCACTATGATAGCCACCCGGATCGCAATGGATCGGAACTCCCGGGGTGCCCTCATGCAATCCTGAACCACGTCCGGATCGACGTCCCGCCACCCCTCGTCGGTCACCCCCACCAGCAAACGTTCTATTTGTGCCCGTACAGACTCTAGCGTCCCCTCTGCATCCCGGCGACGTACCTCCCCCCGCCTAGGCAGAGCTGGAACGGCCACAATCCCCCTCCGTGCCACATGCCCGGGCGGTGGCCTCGGGCCCACATCTGCAGATCACCCATTTGTCAGTAACAGTATATCAATCAACTATCATATATAAAACTTGACATCCATAACATGCAAGCAAAACATACGTACCATCTAGTCCCCATGCCTGTCCCGGTGCCCGTGGTGCCTCTGGATCTCCGGTGTAATCCATATCTCTGAACGGATAGTCATCGAGTTTCAATGGTATCTGGAGCCACTGTAGGTACAAATCCTGCATAAAATACCTACCAACATTGCTGCCACCATGGCGGCGCATCATCTTGCCCCACGGCACCATCCGCGGCTCCCTCAAGCCTCCTACTCTGATCGGCACCCGCGGCCGCAGTGTGGGTACCCTCTCCATAAAAAATGCACATAAGAAATAACCATAGCAGAACCCCTTGCCAGATTCCTTCGCTGCTATCAGCTGCCGCTGAACACAGGTGAGGAACATCTGGCCCCATGCATAATAAACACTGCCCAATACGTGCTCCACTAGTTGCATCTGGCCCCCAGACACCTTCTCCGGTGACTGGGACCCCAAGACACGAACCACGCATGTCACCGTGGCCTGTACTAATGGCTCCTGTAGGTCTCTCACCAGAAGTGCATTCCTATGCACCCTAGCCTCTGGACCACAGTACTGCTCCAGCATGTCCTCCATATCTATGTCCGCGAATACCCGCGGCTGCGTGTCTGCCACCCTACCCAGACAGAGCAACCACGTCAGGAAGTATACATCTGTCAAGGTGAGGTCCACCCTCTCACCCTGCACTCTGAAGGCCTGTATGTCCAGCTCCCAGAAACTAATCAGTCGGTTCAGCAGCAACGATGCTAACCGCATCATGGGTACCTGGGAGAACTTTAGTAGTCCACATAGTCCCAGCACCGATCGCACATGGCGATTCCCTTGGACGAAGGTTACGACCTCATCTGGAATCTCCCGCTCTCTCCACAAAACCTGCGGCATCCTGTCAATCATGCAAAGTAGACTCATCAGACTCATGACAAACAAATAGTCCTTCCCCTCCCCCCGAAAAACCCTAATAGCTCAGTCCAAAACCACGGCTTTAGGGCTCCCTGTCGATGTTCCCAACCACGGCTATCAAGCCTATAGTCGTGGTCCTTAACCGCGCCTGTTAGCGCTAAACTTGCGGTTTCTCACCGCGTGTTCCTCCTTGGAACGCGCGGTACCAGCCCGCGTGTCTAGCCAAGAAACATGCGGTACCAAACCGCGTGTTTCACCCCGGAACTCACGGTCCCTAACCGCGGTTCCACCCCTATAACCCGTGGTCCACCCCACATGGACCGTACAAATAACCCTGGGACCCACTACCCACCCCCCAAACCCAAAAAACATGCAAGTATGAGTTTGACGGCATACCTGTATCTCTTGGATCGTCCAGAAATGCCACCTCAGCTCTGGTCCACTTTGATCACTAGTCAAATCCAAATAGTACAAATGACACTTGTCATGTTGGGCCCACTCACTATTTATAGTCAGTTGACTTTTTCTTGTTTAGGCCATTCCGAGCTCATACGGAGTCCATTTTTCAAACCGTTTCCACCACTGGAATCAGCACGACGAGACCGTCCTAATGGTCCACTTGTTCCCTTAATTTTTCCACTTTATTTTTTGAGCATTTTTTCTGACACCCCTCGTCGCCTCGGTTTGCATGCCACATCTGTCGTTCTCCGTTTTCCCATATTTTATATCATCGAATTCATTTTTTTGAGCTCGTGATGATGCTTGAGATCATTTCTCGCTCTCACCTGGTACAATTTCAGCATTGTGTCCCGACACCTTGCTGCCTCGGTTTACGCGCCACATCGACCGCCATCGGATTGTTCCACACTTTGACATGAGCCATTCACTCCTGTCATACTGCAAATCTTTTGTTATTTTGCCACCATTTCATTCACCCCACAAGGAGGCCCACCAGTGTTCCCCCCTACCCTCGTTCTTGGTCATCATTACTGTTCCTTGATTGAACACTTCCTCCTTTTCTGGCCATTCCTTTTGTTCGGTATAATTTTATCCCTTTTTCGGGTCGAACAAGTCCTTTACGAAAAAGGCACTTAGGGAGTTTCTGTTAAGCTCTTTTCTGACTCCTAAAACAATGAAAAGATCTCCGAGCAATCTTGCTTCCTTTCATGCTCATTAAAGTACCTGAAAGGGCATCTATCTCGTATAAGTTTAACCCTTTTCCGGACCTGGTAGACTAATTACGAAAAAAGAATACTCTAGTCACACCGACTAGAAGAGTTCTTCATTGCATCCTTTTATGCTTCTTCGGGCCTTGGAGACTAACACACGAAAAAACAACCCCCTGGAGTCTTCTTATTTGCTTTCAGACTCTCTAAAATTGAAAGCAACCATGAGCATGAACTATCCTGGGATCATATAAATCCACACGACAGTACCATTCCATTACTTCAGAGTCTTCTTATCGCTTTCAGACTCCTTAAAATTGAAAGCAATCATGAGCATGAACTGTCCTGGGATCGTATAAATCCACACGACAGTACCATTCCATTACTTCGGAGTCTTCTTATCTCTTTTAGACTCCTTAAAATTGAAAGCAATCACGAGCATGAACTGTCCTGGGCTCGTATAAATCCACACAACAGTAACATTTTATACACACTTCTTCTAGTTCCCTAACCCATGAAGAAGTCCCCCCCCCGTGCCTCCTGGCACTATGATCGATCATCTCGGAAGCACCCCCCAATTAGGTCGCCTTTGTTCAAAGTATTCTGCAGTCTCCTGCCATTTTATACTAGCTTGAGTCTCCCGCATCCCAGTCACCATCCTTGATCCATTACATCTATGATCCCTTTCCCCTCAGTTAGTTTCATATGCTGCCCAATCATCCCCGTCATCATACTCTGAACAAAGGAAGTTTGAGTCCACCCACTCTACTTGCCCAGTTATTCCCCTACACTTTGACAGTCCTGCCATCAGTACTCTCACACTTTGGTTCTCCACCTTGCGCTCCTGTCAAGGAAACATCATTGCCTTGATAGTTGCATGTCTCCCTCTGTCGACGACAGCACCTTTATTCCAGAGGATAGGCCCAGAGGTCCCTACGCCTTGGACTCATCACCATCTGTGGTAAGTGCCTAAGGATCATTCTGAGAGGAGTCATCATTGCCTCTCCTAGTGGTTGTTTCTCACATGCTCGACTTCAACACCTTGATTGCATCGTCGAGAATCGCGTAGGGTTATATCCCTTCAGTTTTTAGTCGAAGACCCCGGATTTCCCCCAACTCTAGCACATTGGTGAGTCACTTCGGAACGCCCAGTCATATGTTCCCGTGGATGTCCGGGTTGCGTTGGCGATTGTATTCGGAAGCCATCCAGTTATATGCTCCCTTGAGTACCCAGTTCAGTTCCAGTTCAGTGTACCATCGAGGTTATGGCTCCCAGTCACTATGATCCAGCAGCCCATCAGTCCCTCTGGTACCGCACTCAGCAGCACTGATGTTCTTCCAGTGCACCCATTTTTTCAACTCAGACATGGTCCGCCCAGTAGTATGTCCCAGATTTGTGTCCCCTCTGGACTCTTATGATGTACACAGTGGTTCTCTATGTATCTTACAGGTCCCTCTTTTTGGGCCTCACGGTTCTTTTTATGTATCTTGATACGAGCATGGGTATGCCCGCCTCGTCCATATATTGAGATTCTTCCTCATTCAATGTTTGAGTCATGTATATGTCAAGTCCCCATTTTTTGGACCCCATTGTTATTATTATGCTATATCCTGATACGAGCATGGGAATGCCCGCCTCATCCATATGATCAGATGATTCCTCATCCATTATTGAGGTTATGTACTTTTAGTTCTTGCAGATTGTTCGGGATCGTTGTTCCGGGCTTCAGTTTGTTTCTTCTCTTCTCCACACCCCAGGAAAACCTTACATGACTTATGATGTCCATCGGCCATACGATGAGCTCCTGCCCTCACACATCAGGGGGCAATCTGTTAACACCCAAAAAGTGTTCACTACCTTATCTACCCCATTACATGGCTCATTTGTCCATTTTCATACCATATTTTCCTTGAAAACCCTGAAAATCCCACTAAAAAGCCTCCAAAAGGCCTAAAATGCCTTCAAAAGGCCACAAAACCATCAAAAAAGCCTCAAAAAGGCTAAAACCCCCCTTTTCCCTCCAAAAATATCCAAAATTCCTCTAAAATAGCAAAAACCCACTAAAAAGGGAATAAAAAATATAAAATAATGAGGAAAAAGGAGGAAAAAACCCTATATAGCTGACCTAAACCATATGGTTCCCAAAACCATGGGCCAGCACTCCACCACCAAAAAACTATAAATAGGTGATGGAGACCCCTTATTTCATATCCACAATCATAAGCACCCTTACTCTGCCAAAATAGCTCTTGAAACCCTAGCTCACCCTTGAGCTACTTTCACCTCGAGAGCCCCTTTTGTCCCATTCCCATCATTTGGAGAAAGAGAAGGAGCAAGTTGGAGCTTGGAGCAACCCTCTTCGGCTATTGCAAGAGCTTCACCAACCTTCACATTGGAGATAAAATTAATACAAAAGCCATTCTTTACATCTTGTTTTTTCTATTTCATTAACATGTTTAGAGTAATTTACATTTCTGTCTTAGCATTTTAATTTCCATTTACTGAACTGCTACTAAGGAGTCCCTTCTCCTTAGTAGGTGCTCTTTTGCACAAGCTAGGGGTAAAACCCTAGCTACAGACTGATCTGTCTCTCTCTATCCTCTGCTCTGATATGCACTACAACACAAGAAGTCTAACTGCTAAAAATGGCCTCCTCTACATGCACAAGTGTTGTTAGTTTTTCAGCATTTAATTCAATATGATCTAGGATCTTAACTGAGAGAACAACATGTACAGCGTATCAAACATAAGAGACATGAGACACAAAGCATTTCACCGAGGAAAACCAAGAAGGTGAAAAACCCCGCAAATTCCTCAGAGATAGAATAAGCACCAATACAAAGATCACCATGATGAAGCCCCAAAACAAGAGATAGTCTCCTAGCAACATCTCCTCCTCCACTTGTGCGCACTCCTCCTCTCTCTCACTAATGCGAAGTGAGTGAGTGTGTGAATGTATTAAATGAGGATCACACATCCTCTATTTATACTTTACTTCACTTGACTTTTAACTCTAACTAGGTCGGCCCCAACCTAGGAGAGTCTAATAACCCATTACCACTTGTCACTGGGATGACCCCACTAGGGTGGTCTAATAACCCTTTAACCCACATGACTCATACAGGGCCGACCCCACCAAGGTGGTCTAATAACCTTTCAAATATAAGTTATGACACTTCCAATCGGAGGAATAATACATCTCCATTGGGGATACAATATAGTACAAATGTAATACATACAATATACAAGTGAATATATTCTGAAGTTACAAATACATCAACAAGTGCGCCCTCCCTCAAAGCAATAATAGCTCGTATGAAATCATATCTCAACAGATCTAAGCTCTGATTATCATAGATCTTCCTCAATCACTGAGACGAATATACTCTACAAGTTACAGACACTCAATCACTCAATCGGATGCGGTACAAGCTTCCTCCTCCTCAGAGAATGCGCCCTCTGTTGTACATCCATATTTCACAGTGTCTCATCTTCACCACAAAAAGAGTTGACGTCACTTCCCCTATTGCTTAAAACACCCAGAAGAGAAAAATGATGAGTGATCCTTGAAGGCAAACCTACCCTGTCAAGAATCAACCTAGCCAAGACTTCATTTACCTACACTACCGCGCCTTGCTCAGTTTTAGGTGCGCGGTAGTCGGTACTACCGCGCTATGATATTTCTCTGCCACTTGGTACTACCGCGTTATGCTTTGTTCTAGAGGTGCAGTACACCTTTTTTAGCCTTTTTTCCATGGCTTGTGGGATTTTGATTTTCGAGATATTTTTGAGGATTAGTGTCCCTGATTCGATCCCAACTCACTTTCTGTGATTAGTAGGCCTGATCCACTAAACTCTCCCAAGATCCACCCTTCTCTCTTGTTGGTTAACCCTACCACACACTATAAGAGAGAGGCATTCCATGAGCAAAGGGGAGGAATCTTCGAGATATCAAACTTATGATCTTGCAGCTTTGTGGAGATAGCTAGAGGAGGAAGCACTTGGAGTTGGAAGATTGGCTTGGACATCAAGCAACCTTTGTAAGTAACTTCAAGTTGATAATAGAATATAACTTGTCTTGTTTCCCAAATCACATGTATTGATCTTGTTTCAATGATATGATTTGTATCTATTATAGATTTAGATCCTAACTAATATTTCAATTTGCTAGAGAATTGTGTATGCTTGTATCTTGGTTATCATTTTGACAGGTTCATTCGCGAGGACTTGGAGATTGGAGCAACCATAAAGACAAGCGATTGGATTGAAGGTCAATTAGATCTCTTCTACTTCTTTTAGCACTTTAATCTTGAGATGGTTGTTTAAGATCTAGGAATTCAAGGTAGAATTTGTTTAGTTTTGTCTTAGTTTAGAGTCAGTAAGAGTCTACTGTAATCTAAGAGAATTCTAACTTATCTGTAGGGAAGAATTCTACCAACAAGAATGGTGACTCCACTGGTTTGAACTCCATTTGATTGATTGAGTTCACTGTCATCCATTTTTTTATTGTGATTTCTTCTTTCTCTTCAAACCAGTATTGAATTTTGGTCTCTTTGACCTTCATTCACCCCCCCTCTTTGTATTTATCCTCCCTGTGTGATCAGTGAGTCCTCTGGGTCTCCAGCAACCCTGAAAATTTCATCTTTCTTTTCAAAAGATGCACTTTTCCATACTTTGCAACAGTACCGCGCCCTCTGCATTGACCACAGCGCGGTAGTACCGCGTATCCTTCATTAGTACCAGAGCGGTAGTATAACAGTACCGCGTTATAGTCTTATTCTGCCACGTGGTAGTGTTTGCATACTGTCAATTTTTTTCTCCCCTGCTTGGTTTTCTTAGTCATTTTCATTTTCCTCTACCTTAGTTGGTATTTTCTGTTTGTTGTTACCATCCTGTTCATTACACAGTCTTTGCGGTGTGTTTATTTCTTTTTTGTGAGCTTGATTATTTTGTGAGTTAGTGGCATTATTGGCACATTGGGTCACCCCTTTAGTTTGATTTCATTGGCTTGATCTTCCCATCACAACCAGACCATTACTACTGTTCTCTGTTACTGAATTGTGTAGCTTTCATAGTCACATTATTATCGTTAAAATCCATATTGAAATTTATCATTGGAAAACATTTGTGTTATTTTGATTAAAATGGTCTAAGCAGTATTATTGTGCATTAGGAAGTGAACCATTGAAATTTGCCACTGAAATTCTCATTTTTTGAAGCATCTTAGTTGTAAGATCAGTGAATTGGAAAGAAGTGTTTATTTCAATTTGGCTCTATTTACATAAAGAAAACAAAAAAAAATTGTTTTGATTTTTAATTGCTTGTGAAAGTTTCATGCATTTATGATCGAAGAACTCTCTCTCTTCCATAGCTAGTTTTCATCGAATACAAGGCTTATTTCGATTCATTCTCACTTGCATGATTTGGGTCGTCACAACACCACCAAGTTTCATGTCCATTTACCCAATTGAGTAATACAACCACTAAAATTAATCTCCCTAACTTAACCAACATTAACCTCAGTTGAGGAAATCGAAAGAATTTGGTAGTTAGGTAGGACACCGGAGATAGGCATCAAAATAATTCCCCCTTGTCATTTTCATCTGAGACGTAGTTGTTGTATTCTAGGGAACTAAAATCCTCTATTATTTATTGACACGGTCACAGCTAGTTTATGGAAGGGCCTTCTGACTATTTTTAACTTTCAGGGGTTAAACGGCCGCGAGATTGAGAACCGGACGGACTCTGTGGAATGCCGCACTCCACTTAGCCCTGAGGCAACATAGATCATTGTCTTCTTTGTAAGGTAGAAGTGCCCAAAACCTTTTCCAACGTGTCATGAACGAGGTAGCTTCGTGACTTTTCTACTAGGGCTCTTTTACCCAAGATCCCTTTCGGTAGAGGGATATCCTTCTCATATTGGTCTCTCACGTTGTATTGTTCGACTTGGATTTCATCATCTTGCGAAGGATACAGCTTGTTGATGTCTCCAGCTCTTAGTTAGGAGTTTGCTTGTTATCTCATCTTTATAGAGGGTCATTTTTGTTTTCAGTGGATGCTTGTTGGCATTCTGGCCATTCTTTTTATCAGCTTGCTTACTGGGACACTGGTCTTAGTATAGATTTTAGAGCTTGCTTTTTTTGGCCTACGAGCCTTGCTTTTTCTAGCTCCTTTTCTGCACACTCGGCTGCATTAGAATTTTTGAGTTCTTTGTTACGAAACTGTCCCCGGTTTTAATTTTCCTGCCATCATGTTAGAACCACCACGGAGATCACAACGAGTACAAGGAAAAATCCCTCCACCACCACCACCACCACGGACCTCTGGTCCACCTGCATTACGCATTCCCGCTCCTCCTGGCCGCCATGCTGGTCGAGGAAACATTCCACCGCCGTTACATACTACATATTTAGTTCTATCTGTAACCGTTACTCACAGCACAGTCTCAGAATCTCTTGCAGCTTCTGCAACCACTATCATATCTGAGATTCCCACTGTCACTTCACCCACTGTTATTCCAGATATATCTGCCACAGTGGACAACATTACAGCGGCTGAAGCTAGTACAGCCCAAAATACTAGACCAGAGGTCATCCTCCTACCTGATGTCAACACCTCCCTTCCACCAGAAACTTTTCACGATCACACAGACGGATCTGTTGGCACCACCGAAGGGTCCGACCAGGATATACCTGGCTTGATTTCAATCCCGGGTGGGGTACGTCGAAATTACTGAGGATACTCGACTTCCTGACACACCTTTTGAACCTAATTACGGCTTTATCACTTCCCAGGCGGAGCTTCCGCCTGTTATCACCATGCTATCCAGTGTTCATCCGCAGGAAACCAGTTCTTCCAGCAATGTACCTCGTATCATATCTCTCCCCAATCTCCCTCTGGGACATGAGATCATGGCCTCCATTTAGTCTAGTATGGTTAGTCTAGCAAATTCCCCGTTAGCATCGGCACAATTTAAATGCAACACAGAGCAAATGCTCTCGACAGCCTCTAGATATCCCCCTGTTACTCATCCTCCTGACTATCGGGATCCCAACATCCCGTCTAGCACAGAGTTTCATCACTCCTATGTAGACGGCTTTGTACCTTCAGACGTTACTATACCTAGGTTCCCATTGGACTCCAAAAACCCTTCCCAGGACATGAACTCGGACCCAGTCTTCGATGGTCCTCCTATCATTGAACACGCTATGGATGACACCCCCGATACCCCTCGGTTAAATTCCCCACATTTGCTGCCATCACCCATGTTTGGCGCACATTCTATGAGGGATAACCCAGTTTTTTCTTCGTCCTCGCCTGTCAGATATGGAAGACCCCCTCCACAAATCGGCACTTTTGGCGCCGTTGGCCAATCGACACTATCGTATTTGGCTAGCGGTGGAAGAAGACCAAGTCATAATGTTGGATCTTCCATTTTGACCGGAGGGTCACCTTCGGCCACTATCTACACTATCTCAAGAAGTGGACAACCGACTGTCGTGGTCCCCAACTCCAACAACCAAACTCCCCCTAGTGGGACATCAACCCAACCAGCTAGAGGACAACCTTTTGTTAGGCCCCGTTCCTAGTCAACAACCTCCTCCTATAGGGCCATCCAACCCATCTGCTGGAGGACAACCCATTAGCTCCATCCAACAACCCTCCCAACCAGCAGCATTTGCTCAGTATGGTATGTACAACACACCTGGTAGCGGAAAACCTTATACCGGTTTTCCAACCGAACCTCATCCTCAACATCCCCCGTCAGGTATGCTTCCTTCTTGGGAACCTCAAATCCCACAGAGTGGGGGGTACTCACTATTTGGAAACTAGAACCCAGCTAGGGGGCAATCTCAGATTCCCCCCAACTTGAACTTCGGCTTCCCTTATCCTTCAGCTGCTACAACTCCATGGAACCCATCCCTTCAATTTCCACACGCTCCTCAAGGAGGAACGAACCTTCCATGGACATCATTGTCGCAGCCACCCCCCAACCCTACTATGGGAAACCCTCCACTTACTCAATATAGTGGTAACATTCCTGGAACACAACAACTCCAAGGAACTTTTCCCCAACTAGGAGAAGCAACGATTCCTGGGTTTTAGCAACCCCAAATTACCATACCTACCATCCCCACTCAGCAAAACATCCACCAATCGGTTACCAAAACTCAACCGGTTAACCAGATGGCTTACTACCCACAGAACTTCCAGCAGTATCCCCCGGGAAACACATATGGGTATAACATGCAACAATATGCTATGTAGGGCCCCCCAGGTTTCTCTGCACCACACGGTTATTACTCATACCCGCAGACTAATCGTCAAATTCCCTTTTTGGCCACGTTAGACTTACCTAATTTGTCGAGGCTCATTAACAATCCCATATGGCATGAACCTCACTGGCCACCCATTCCAGCCAAACGCCCATCGGACATTCCCAAGTTCGATGCTAAGCCGGGGGAAGACCCCAAGAACCACGTAATGACCTTCCATATTTGGTGTTCATCCAACTCCTTGATGGACGATTCCATTCGACTACGGCTCTTCCAACGTACGCTTACCGGCATGGCGGAAAAATGGTACATCGAGTTGCCACAACACTCTTTCCACGATTTCAACACCTTGTTTTTGACCCATTTCCAGGTCCCCATCTAGTATCATATTGGAACAGAACTGTTAACCTCACTGCGTCAAACCACTTCTACACACATTTTGGATCACATCCATGAGTGGCGTCGACGCCGTAGGATAATCAAGGCACCCATTCCGGATCATCTACTCGCTGATTGGTTCATGAAATCCTTTTTGCCTCCCATAGCCAGAGATATTTCTATGCGCGGGCCAGTTACAGAAGAACAAGCCATCTCGGCAGCTCAATACATGGATTTGGTATACACCCAATCCGACACTTTACATGAACTTCTTCCCCATGCCGCCCGCGTTACCACTGATCCAACGAAACCTACCACTGAACCCCCCATTGACGGTATTGTCGGTTCAATCAAGGCCCAGCCTACTGCCAACTCAACGGGACAACAAGCTTCTGCTTCCCCCGCTCTACCTCAGGCTGCTTCAAAAGCTACTACTTCTCCTGCTATTTCCTCCGAAGTGAACGCAGTTCAATCTATGTCACAACCATCCAAAGGAAAGAAGAAAAACAATCATGGTAAATCTAAGAAGAACCAGCAGGAGAACCCCAAGCCACAACCCACCCACAACAACCAGAAACCACGTCGAAAGGCTAAGTTTCCCTGCCTAATTTTTCAAGACGATCAGTACACGCGTGACTGTCCCTACAAGGACGAAGTCAACAAGTTCGTTAAAGGATCCTCTCGCTCGACAGTGTTAACTGACCCTTTCCCTCAACAGCAACAGCAGATGGTTTCCCAAGAAACCCCACAGGGGGGGAACTCGACCAACCCAACTCGCGGAGAGACGTCCACAAATCGAGAAATCCTGATGACGAGTAATGAGGAGATTCATATAACCACTCATTCAAAGACATACAAAAACCCTCCAAGTTCAAACAAACAATCAGAGATAGCCACAGGAAAATCTCCTGTTAAAGATCCGACTCCTATCCCCCCCCCCCCCGACCAGCCATCTCCATATCGAGAGACCGCTCACGGACACAGTGCTACGCCCACCCAAGGGCACCATACGAAAGGCGACATTTAATCCCAACGCACGAGCTACCCAAAATTACAACATTGTTGAGGATTTAGCTCAAGCACCTTGCGCCATGTTGACTCTCGAAGTTCTTCAACACTGCCCTGCACAGCGTAGAACCTTACTTTCAGCACTGGGGGCAATGGAACCAGATACTTCAAACTCTATTATGTTTAACTTGGAGCACGCCAAACCTTGGCTTTCTCACCAGTTAGCCTTCCAAGTTCATACAAAAATCTGTGGAAATAGCATCCATCGCACTATTTTAGATGAAGGTGCCTCCACGTCGATCATGTCTTTGAATTGCTAGAGAGCCTTAGGCTCACCTGAAGTCACAACCTCTCCCACTACTATCAGGGCATTTGATGGACACGGTTTTCAACCTTATGGACTCATTCCCTCAATTGGTGTTGAACTGCGGGGAAAAACAGTATCCGTACACATTGAAGTCGTAGACGCACCATTAGATTACAATCTTTTACTTGGTCAGAACTGGTTTTATGCCATGACCGCCATAGCATCTACAGTCTTCTGGATTGTGCAATTTCCTCATGAAGGGAAAATTGTCACCATTGATCAACTTGATTATTGTATCCCAGACTCTCATCCAAACTCCGCCAACACCGTCCCGTTATTGGATCAACCTCGGTACTGGTTCCAAGGCATTGGTGTTGGTCTCATGAAGGATTCTTCCCTTATTGGAGTTTTTCCAGAGATAGGGACCCATGTTCAACCAGTCAACATGATTTCATCAAATGTCACCCCTTCCAATGATTCATAGGTAATTCCGAGTCCCGTTGAGATTGAATACTACGGCAACTCTATTCCTTTGAATAGAAACCTTGCAGCGTACGAAGCGATCCAATCAGCCACCGATTGGGTCGACTGTTCTACCCATTACACCGTGGCACAGCTCACATCTAAGACTCATTCATTCCCCACCATTCAGATGCTTGAGCCCGATACAAAACCCAGTACTTCACTTGGGATGGTTCAAACCAAGTTTCCCACTTCCCTCGACGAAGTATTTTCCGAAGGAAACTTGGCTGACCTTATGGAAACCACTCCCATAGATATTTCAGTGAAGCCTGGTATCGTGGAAAACATACATATTGGAAAAAATTGCACTCCCCTCGAAATGGATTTCTATAATGCCTACTTCAAAACCTTCTGCGATGTTTTTGCTTGGAGTTATGAAGAAATGCCAGGAATAGATCCCTCGATTGTGGTCCATGAAATTCCAACCTTCCCTGGCACCCGACCTATTTGGCAGAAACTTCGGCCCGTCCATCCTCGTAAGGCAGCCGCTATTAAAGCAGAAGTTGAAAAAATTTTGCGTGCTGGTTTTATCTATCCTGTACCATTGACAGAATGGGTATCTAACATTGTTCCCGTAGCCAAGAAACAGGGAATGATCAAAGTCTGTGTCGATTACCGCGACTTGAACAAAGCTTGTCCAAAGGACAACTACCCAATTTCGTTCATCGACCAGATCATCGATAATTATGCCGGGAGTGTCATCTTTTCATTTATGGATGGCTTTTCTGGCTATAATCAAATCGATATCCTCCCAACCGACTAGCACAAAACAGCCTTTATCTGCCCTTGGGGGATTTTTGCATATCAAAAGTCACCTTTTGGCCTTAAAAATGTCGAGGCAACTTTCCAACGGGCGATGTCATACGCATTTCATGACATCAAACATATTGTATAACCATATCTCGATGATCTCCCCGCTCACTCTCAGACCCGGGATGACCATCCTAATCACTTAAGTGCCATTTTCGAAAGGTGTCGTCGCTACAATATACGTTTGAATCCGCATAAGTGCATATTTTGCGTAGAAGCCATAAAACTTTTGGGATTCATAATCTCCAAAAGCGGGATATGCTTAGATCCTGCGAAGGTAGAAGCTATCTTAGCCCTACCTTCCCCCACAAACATTCCAGAACTTCAAAGCTTGCAAGGGCACGCAAACTTTCTATGTCGTTTCATCTGTAATCTTTCCGAGATAAAAAAAGGCTACATGAGGCTTCTCAAGAAGAACATTCCCTTTATCTGGGATGACGAAGCCCAATGCTCCTTTGATAATCTAAAGGCAGCCTTAACCAAAGACCATGTGATCCAACCCCCCGATTACACACGGGATTACATTCTTTATCTCGAAGCTTCGACTTCCACCATCGGTATGGTGCTAGTCCAGGAAGACCACAACGGCATAGAACATGTGGTATACTATCTTAGTAAGAGTCTTCTCGACTCCGAAACTCATTATTCACATGTTGAAAAATTGGCTCTGGCAACAGTTTTTGTTGTCCAGAGATTCCGTCGTTACATTCTACTCCGTTAGACCACTGTTATAGCCGATTTCAATCCAATGTATTATATCCTCACGCGCCAAGTGCTTGGGGGAAAATATTCTTGTTGGATCGTCATCCTTCAAGAGTTTGACTTGGAATTTGTCAAATCCAAGTCCAAGAAGTCTTTGGTCTTTGCCGAGTTGATTTGTAACTTGCCCCATGCTACCGAGCAATCCGATCCCATCGATTCTCTTCCTGATGAATCATTGTTCCTCATTAGCACATCTGATTCGTGGTACTGGGATATTCTATTATATCTCCAACCCAACGCTTCCACCCTGACCTCACTCGCGATGAACGTCGACGCATCCGACATCACTCCAAATACTACCTCATAGTCAACGATACTCTTTATCGACGTGGTGTCGACACCATTCTTCGACGTTGTTTGACCCTAGAGGAGACGGAATGCGTTCTTAATGACTGCCACGCTGAAACATGTGGTGGTCATCTCTCTGGGATGGCTACGGCCCAGAAAATACTGCGAGCAGGATATTTCTGGCCCTCAATTTTCAAAGACTGCATTGAAACAGTCAAGAAATGTCCACCATGTCAATTCTTTCATAGTAAAACACGCTCGCACCCTGCCCCACTCCATCCTGTTATTGTCGTCGGCCCCTTTTCTAAATGGGGCATAGATTTCATGCACTGTAAGCCCACTTCAGTCGGGGGGCATAGCTATGTCATAGTAGCTGTTGACTATTTCACAAAATGGGCTAAAGTGATGCCTACTTAAGCTGAGGACGACAAAACAGCAGCACAATTCATATTCAATCACATTATAGCTAGATTTGTTGCCCCACAATCCATTGTGACCAATCATGGCTCCCACTTCAGGAACCATATGATTGAGGAACTAAGTGCCAAGTTAGGTTTTCTCCATGAAAACTCAACCCCATACTACCCACAAGCTAATGGCCAAGTTGAAGCCATTAACAAAATTCCGAAACGAATGATTCAGCGCATTGTGGGTACTCAAAAATTCAACTGGCACTCAGCTCTATTTTCAGCACTATGGGCATACCGAACCTCAGTAAAAAGTGCTACTGGGTTTACGCCATTCCAACTGGTGTATGGCCTAGAAGCCATTTTACCGATTGAATGTGAAATTCCATCACTTAAGATAGCCATAGAGCTACTCCCCCACACCACTTCCGAATAGGAACGGTTTCTATACCTAGCCAAGCTAGATGAAACCCACCATGACGCTGCTTTAGCCAATGAAGCTCATAAAAAATGCGTCAAAGATCATTATGACAAATTCGTTCAACCTCGGATTTTCAATGAAGGTGACCTCGTACTCACATATGATCAAATGCATGATAAACTCGGAAAATGAAAACTAGAATCTATGTGGTACGGCCCCTTTGTTGTAAAATGTGTCTTGCAGAAAGGAGCCTATGAACTCGTCGATTGTGATGGCACACCACTGGCACGACCCCGCAATGGGCTATACCTCAAACGCTTCTACGCGTAAGGTTACCCTACGCGGGTCACTGTTTGTACATAATGTACTTAGCTTGTTTTCACTCATCGTTTTGGTGTGCACACGGACCTCATGTATCCATTCTTACTTTGACTCATGATTTTATGCGCACATGTCTGCCTACTTCGGATTTTCCGACGGTGCAAGCCGGCATACCGGGAATCTCGCTTCCGCAGCATGGGTAATCTATTCTTCCACTGGTGAGTTGATATCTTCAGGAGCCAATTGTTTGGGTCCTGCAACCAATAATATCGCAGAGTACCATGCAGTCATCGGACTCTTGACGGAGGTTGCTTCACTCAGAATTGACTCCCTATCAGTCTTTTTAAACTCCCAACTCGTGGTTTCTCATCTGAATCATGTTTACACAGTTCGCGATCCTGTCCTACTTCGTTTATTTCAGAGGGTACGCCTCTTGGAACAATCTTTTAATTTCATTTCATATCAACACGTACCAAGAGAATTCAATTGTATAGTTGATTCATTAGCTAATTACATTTTGGATTGGCATCTTGCCCATACATAAAAACACATCACAATAAACACACAAGTCATTGTAAATAAATAGATCATAAAAATAGGTCCACATCACTGTATATAAAAGTGTTTTTCCAAATACATAAAGTTTGTGTTTAAAGACAAAATTTGGGACCAAATCCCATACAAAAATTTGGCTCTCAAAGCCTACATATCGTATACATGCCGTAAAAAGATAAAAGTTGCCATCTAGGGAGATCTAGGAGATCTATCATGTCCCTCGTCAGATTCCTCACGCTGCTGGTGATAACATACTACAGCTCGAGCCACCCTACGAAGGAGTCGGCCAATGCGCCTAGGCACACCTACAGTATGCCGCTAGAGATGCAAAGGGATGTCATCCACCCTCATAGCAGGAATACTGTGAGTCAAACCTTGCAAATTCCTCTCTATCTCTTGGACCCCTCCCGCTTCATCTTCATCTTCTTCCTCGTCTAGAGCGGCTTGGCAATCAACACCACCTCGGCATAATGGCGAGTACCCTGTCGATCTCTGTGGTCCACGATCTGCGACATGCACACGTACATACATTAAAGTCTTTTACACATTCTAAACAAAAAGAAAAATTATATATTCAAAAAGAAAAATACGTACATGAAGGTCATACCTGAGTTGTCCCAATCCTCATCTTCCGGCAGTTCCAACTCTATGTCCTCGCGGAAGTCCACCCCTGCATAGGGGTAATCATCGATCATCACTATATGTTCCTCGAGCCACGAGAAGAAATCCTCACCAAAATCCAAACGCTGAGGTCCCCCAAGACGTCCTGCATAATCACTCCATCGAGGCATCCATGGCTCGGTAGGTGGATGGGGGGGCATAGCTATCTATGGGTGCAACAATGGCACCCTCGCCAAAAAGAAGGTGACTAAGATGCTCCCATAACCAAATTGGGAATTCTCTCCAAGCCTACATTTGTTCACTTGCTCTTTGAGGTTGGTCAACACTGCCTCACACCAGTTGAATATTATTCCCGCCATACAATCCACTGCAAGATTCATCTGCGTACGGGACACCTGATGGGGACCCGTACTCCCTGCTGCACGTGTGATGGTGAACAACACGGTTTTTATAGGAAGTTCTATAATGTCTTTGATGACCACCTTGCTGCTTTTCTTCCCCGAACCCTGACGGCAGTAACGAGCAATCAAAGCATCTGTACTCGCCTCCGAGGCTACGTATCCAGTTAAATTCACCTGGGCTCCTCTTTTTGAGAGGCCTGTGAGAAAATAAATGTCCTCAAGTTGAATTTCGAGGATGTGTTCTCCTACTCGGAAAGCCTGAATGTCGGGGTCCCACATTTGAATAATGTGGGTGAGAAGCTTTGCCTGCTTACGAATACCCTTGGTCTTGAAAAATTTTAGCAAACCACATTCCCGCAGTGCAGTCAAAGTCTCTTGGTCATTTTCAGCCAACAAATCATCCACTTCATGTTCTCTTTCTTTCCAATGGACCATTTTTCTCCAAACAAGTTTCAAACACCTGCAAAAGGTCATGGGAAACATTCAGTAATTATTTAACAACTTGATCTCAGCTAAAAATTTGAGAAAAAATAATTTTTCCATCTTAAATTTTGCCTCTATCGCGCTTGGAAGAAAATTTACTACGCGGTACTGCACAGTATCGCGCCCCTGTTTAACCTCACAGCGCAGTACTGTTGCATAGTACCGCTATTCCCAATACGTCCCCCGCGCGGTACTGTGAAGGGCGAAAATTTCCCAATAGGGCTTTCCCAAAAGATTACTTCTTCCTACTGAAAACAAGTTATTCATACATGAAATGAAAGAGAGGCTTAAAAGCTCTTACCTGGCGCAGACGGCTGTTGAAATGGTGCCCTGAATCTCCATATATGAACTCTTGAAGTTTTTGCTCCTCAAATGGGTAAAATCTCCTCTTTTGGTAAATGCACAAGTGAAATGGTAACTTTCTATTTTTACCCATCCTTTATATGACTTTTTTACTTATTTTTCACCCATTATTTTATCTAGTTAAAATAAAACCCATTTCACATTACTAATATCTGGTTTCATGAGCACTTATTGACAGGATCTCCTTTAAAGACAATATATTCACATTGGCGTTCATTCATTGTTTGACCTTCATTTTGAGCCTACTTTATCTTTTTCATGCTCTGGATTAAAACTTGAAAAAGATTCCAAGCGCTTTTACACCCATCTCGTGCTTGTCAAACTCAAGTAAATGGTGTCGAGTTTGGTCAGCTTTACTCATGCTCATTAAAAGATGAGGAAAGTATTATCCTGGTTGTATTTTATTCTCTTTTCGGACCAGAATAATTAAAAATTACGAAAAAGACCATTGAAGTCCATAGTTAAGCTCTTTTCAGACTCCCTAAAATTGAAAAGATTTCCAAGTGATCTTGACTCTTTCACACTTGTAAAAGTATTTGAAAGGTCGTCTATTCGGTGATAGGTTACCCCATTTTCGGCCCGTCTAGACTATTTACGAGAAAGGTATACCTCAGTCAATTTTGGCTGGGAGAGTTCTCTCGGGAATTGTTTTACACTTTTTCGGGATCGAGGGACTAAATTTATGAAAAAGTACACTGTGGAGCCTCCTTTAAGTTTTTCAGGCTCTCTAAATGTGAAAAACTACCGAGTTTTCCTTCCTTGGACTCGTTAAAATTTAACATCGAAGGACCCACTTTGGGACGAACCCCTCCTTTCTCAGGTTCGTAAAACATGTGAGATTGGACTCATCTATGAGATGAGCTATACCGAGCATCTATTATCCTCTTCAAGCTCAAAAAACAACAAAGAGGTACTCGTTTATCATGTCGGGGGAATATGGGGAACAAGTCAAGTTTGTTTTGGCAGCTTGTCAGTCGTTACCTTTGAACATGGCATGCGTCTGTCTCTTGTCTATTTTGGGTATCGTCACTGAGTTATGGTCATCATCATGAGTCGTCTCTCTGGCCACGAGCCTACTCATTCGGTGTCTATCCTCTGCTATCAATAATCCCTGCTGCCAAGTCCTATTACATGTCGTTATATGTTCAAAGGGTTGCATTGTTCAGAGTCGTCCATTGTGTCAGACCTCCGCTATGTTAGTACACAACCCATTGTTTCGTCATCTTATACTATCTTTCGCTCTGATTTTGTGTCGATGATGTGGGAATCATTATGGCCCACCTTCGACGAGTCTATTCCCGTCGACGTCAAATCACTATCCGGGAATTAGACTTAGGGATCAACCATTAGTACCTTGGTACCTGCATGCCTCAATGGCAGGTTTCCTCGTGTTCGACAGTAGGTTTACATCACTGACCTCTGATCGAAAAATCTCTCGAATGCTCAACATCAACTCATCTATTCGCATTTCGTTGAGATGTACTTCAGATACCTTGGGGATCATTGTCATCATTGGTGATTTCCCTCGCATTTGTTAACGGTTCACATCATTGACTGGCAATCAAATGGTTTCTACCATGTTCGACTTCAACACTTTGTAATCACATGGATAGATTCGTATCATTTGCGATCGGGTAGAAGACCCTGGGCGCTCCTTTGTATATTGATTGCGTCCAGGTTGCGATGGAGATGTCCTTGGTATTGTCACACAAATCCACTTTTTGTATTGGTCGTGGTTGTGTCATTATTGTCTCATGGGTCTACGCTTGTTCATAGTAGCCATGATCTGTCCACAGTCTATATCATCTCAGTACTCATGGATCTGCAATTTATTGGTCGGCAGCCATGCTTTGACTCAATTATTTTCGAGCATGGGGATGCCTGCCTCAGTGGTATATCTAACATTTTGTTTCTTTTTTTCAGCTCCTAGTCGCTCTCCTCGATGCTATCTCTGCACAATATTTGTAAATTCTTTTGGCCATCGGTCCCTTCTGACCTCACACTTTAGGAGGCATCTGTTATACCTCCATATTTCACAGTGTCGCATCTTCACCACAAAAAGAGTTGATGACACTTCCCCTACTGCTTAAAACACCCAGAAGAGAAAAATGATGAGTGATCCTTGAAGGCAAACCTACCCTGTCAAGAATAAACCTAGCCAAGACTTCATTTACCTACACTACCGCGCCTTGCTCAGTTTTAGGTGTGTGGTAGTCAGTACTACTGCGCTATGCTATTTCTCTGCCACATGGTACTACCGCGTTATGCTCTGTTCTAGAGGCACGGTACACCTTTTTTAGCCTTTTTTCCATGGCTTGTGGGATTTTGATTTTCGAGATATTTTTGAGGATTGGTGTCCCTGATTCGATCATAACTCACTTTCTGTGATTAGTAGGCCTGATCCACTACACTCTCCCAAGATCCACCCTTCTCTCTTGTTGTTTAACACTACCACACACTATAAGAGAGAGGCATTCCATGAGCAAAGGGGAGGACTCTTGGAGATATCAAACTTATGATCTTGCATCTTTGTGGAGATAGCTAGAGGAGGAAGCACTTGGAGTTGGAAGATTGGCTTGGACATCAAGCAACCTTTGTAAGTAACTTCAAGTTGATAATAGAATATAACTTGTCTTGTTTCCCAAATCACATGTATTGATCTTGTTTCAATGATATGATTTGTATATATTATAGATTTAGATCCTAACTAATATTTCAAGTTGCTAGAGAATTGTGTATGCTTGTATCTTGGTTATCATTTTGACAAGTTCATTCGCGAGGACTTGGAGATTGGAGCAACCATAAAGACAAGCGATTGGATTGAAGGTCAGTTAGATCTCTTCTACTTCTTTTAGCACTTTAATCTTGAGATGGTTGTTTAAGATCTAGGAATTCAAGGTAGCATTTGTTTAGTTTTGTCTTAGTTTAGAGTCAATAAGAGTCTACTTTAATCTAAGAGAATTCTGACTTATCCGTAGGGAAGAGTTCTACCAACACCCTCCTTCCCAAGGAAATTCTCCCACCTCTCAACTCATCTATCTTGGATCAGTTATCTCCGTGAAGAAAACAGACTCTTTTCGTCTCCTTATAACAACTCACTGAAAAATAGGTTTACCAAAAACCTAAAAGTAGGTGCATGCAAAACTCACTTTTTCATGCATGCATGCAAACCCTTGCATGCATTTCTTCCCAAACATTTTCCTAATTAACATTTTAACACTCCCTCTTAACTAGGAAAGGGTTCTGCAGAACTCCCATCTTCTCCCTGAAGTACTTGAACTTATTCTTCATCAATGACTTTGTCAAAATGTGTGCAACCTGCTCATCTGTGGAGATGTACTGGAGCTCAACTGCTCCCTTCTACACATGATCACAAATAAAGTAATATCTAATCTCAATGTGTTTGGATCGATCATGAAATACTGGATTCTCAGAGAGATTGATGCAACTTTGATTATCACAGTGGATCACCGTAGGCTCCAACTGTTGATCAAATAGACTTACCAACATCTTCCGAAGCCAGATGGATTCGTAGCTAGCTAAAATATCTGCCATATATTCTTCCTCAGCAGAACTCAATGCAACATACTTCTTCTTCCTACTGAACCACGACACAACTGATGAACCTAAGTTGAACCAACACTCGTAGATGATTTTCCTGTCACCTGCATTACCTTCCCAATATGAATCTGTGAACCCAACAAGCTAAAATTCTCCCTGACACACATAGTTCATCCCATACTCTCTTGTTCTGTTGATGTACCTCAGAACATGATTTGCAGCTACCCAGTGCACATCTTTGGGTTCTACCATGTACTGACTCAAGGTGGTTACCGCAAAACTTAAATCAAGTCTAGTGTTGACTATATACATCAAGGAACCAATGAGCTGAAGATACCTGGTGGGATCAACCAACTTACTCTCAGAGGCCACTTCCTTCTTCCAGTTGGTTTTCATAGGGGTAGTCATGGGCTTGCAATCTTGCATCTAAAATCTCTTCAGTATGTCCATTGCATACTTTCCCTAACTGAGGAAGATATGCCCATCCTCCTGCCAAACTTCCATTCCTAGGAAGTAATGCATCAATCCTATATCCTTCATCTCAAACTCAGATGAAAGATTCGTCTTGCAATCACTGATGAGTTTCTTTGCCCCTGTAACAAACAAGTCATCTACATAAAGCACAAGGATGAATGGATCCCATTTCACTATGATAAAGTAGATATTTGGATATGCTTCACTTTTATGAAACCCTAGCTACTGCAAATAGGTATATATCCTAGAATACCAAGCTCTGGGTGCTTGCTTTAAGCCATATAGAGATTTATTCAATGTGCATACATGAGACTATCTTTCAAGTACCTTGAATCCTTATGGATGCTCAATGTATACCTCCTCCTCTATGAGTCCATTTAGGAAGGTTGACTTGACATCCATCTAGTGAATCTTCCATCCCATTTCTGCTACAACAGAAATCATAGTCCTGATGGAAGAATACTTGGCCACTGGAGCAAACATCTCCTTGTAGTCAACTCCCTCTATCGGTGAGAACCCTCTAGCCACAAACCTGGCTTTGTATTTCTCAATGCTGCCATCTGCAGCATACTTAATCTTATAGAGCCATCTGGAGGTGACTACTGATTTACCCTCTGGTCTGGGTACAAGTTCCCAAACATCATTCTTCATGATGGAAGCATACTCTTCCAACATGGAATCTATCTAGACCTTCTCACCTGATTCTTGCTCGTATGAGGATGGTTCGGACTCATTAATACTACTTACTAGAGCTAAGTAACTGCAGAATATATGTGGAGCCTTCCTTTCTCTTACATCTTTCTTGGGAGTTCCTACTTCCTAAGCATCCTTCAAGGTATCCTGAAGCCACTTGGGCTTCCTCTTCCCTGAAATGAAATCCTGTGAGAACTCCTCATCCTCGTCCCAATAACCTGTATGAGAGTGAGTGCCTCCAGTAGAGGTTCTCGTGGTCGTCGATCATGTCGCTCGAGAACCTATAATCTGGGACCCTGATCCAGGTTGATCACCAACCTGAGATCCTGTGTGAGCTCCCGCTCCTGTGCCTGTGGAACCTGTAACCTATGCCTCTGTCACTCCAGACACTTGGGACCCTATTAGTTGTTGATCAATACTCCGACCTATGTCATGTAGGGATGTAGCAACCTGTTGTTTTCCCTTCTCTAACTCACATGACTTTTGAAAGGCCCGATCCTCCTCAAACTTCACATCCCGCCTCACAACAGTCTTCTTGAGAGTAGAGATGTAAATGCGATAGGCTCTCGAGGTCTCATCATACCCAACAAGAATTCCCCTTTCTGTTGTGGGCTCTAGCTTTGTCCTTTTCTCTGAAGGAACATGAGAGTAGGTAAGGCATCCAAAAATCCTAAAGTGACCAACTTCGGGTTTCTTTCCAGAGAAGGCCTCCTCAGGGGTCTTGTCCCCCAAAGCCTTATGAGGGCTCCTATTCTGAATGTAAGCTGTTGTGTTGCATGCTTCAGCCCAAAGGAAAAATGGCAATTCCTGATCATACAACATGGATCTAGCAGCTCCAACAATGGCCATGTTCTTCCTCTCAGCCACCCCATTTTATTGAGGTGTATAAGGTACAGTCAAATTCCTCTTGATGCCTTCCTGAGTGCAAAACTTATTGAACTCATTAGAGGTGTACTCTCCCCCATTATCCGATCTGAATATTTTAATCTTTCTTTCTATTTTTTTTCCACAAGATCCTTGAACTCTTGAAACTTCTGCAAAACTTCCTTTGACTCTTTGCTCTTCAAGAAGTAGATTCAGGTTTTCCTGGAATAGTCATCAATGAAATATACATAGTACTTATATCCTTTCAATGATGTAGTGGACATCGGACCACAGAGGTCAGAATGAATCAAATCAAGAGCTCTTGTAGCTTTGTTATCACTCTTTGGAAAATTTGTCTTGACGTACTTCCCGAGAGCACACCCTTTGAACACATCAGTGTGCTCAGTGTTGAACTCAGGTACTCTTGTCACAATATCCCTCATAATATTTAGGGCAGGATGGTGTAGATGATCCATCCTCCTGTGCCAAAGCTCACAGGTGTCACACCCCTCATCTCGGCTACTATGACTTAGGGCATGATGAAGTTGAAAGTTCAGTTTGTATAGCTTCCCGTTGTGGACTCCAATCCTCTCAGCTGAGGTAACACTGGATCCCTTGGGATGAAGTAGTACATTTCCATCTCTGAACATCACCCATAGTCCTCGATCTTCAATAGAAGATACGGAGATCAAGTTTTTCTTAAAACCTGGAATGTATAGAATATCACGAACTCTCATTTGTTCTCCAGAGTCTTTCTGGAAGGAAACAGTTCCTCGCCCTACTACCTTGACCGTAGAGTTGTCTCCCAGGACAATCTCAAGATATATTCCATCCTTTACTAGGTCAGTAAAATATCCTCGAACACCCTTCATATGGCTAGAAGCTCCATTGTCTATGTACCATATACTAGAAGTGGAGGCCATCAATGATTGATAGGTGTTAAGAGCCATCTCCTTGTCAATCCCATCAGTAGTATACTCATCAATATCTATAGCGGAGCAAGAAGTGCAAACAATTTGATCCTCCCCCATGCTAGTAGTTGTAGATCTCATGCTGCAGCTGTAGATCTGAGTGTGATTTATCTCCCTGACCCTTACAAGGGCTCTGATACCATGTAAATATTTGATTCGGAGATCACTACTCCCTCTGAACCACTCTTAGATCTCAAGCAGTTTGAGTCTCGATATCAATACATGCTCATAAAGATATAAACTCAACAACTAGATCTCTTTACCAAAACTAAAAGTACATGCAATCACACATAAACACTGAATATACCCTGGAAACCCCAAACGGAGAAAACAAGCAATCAGTGGGGCTATCTTATCTCTCGATCCCAGAGAATATATAAATATAGACAAGTACAATATAGTGTTACCTTAGAAGTAACTCAATCCAGAACTAGGAAAATGCTAGATCTGCATGCATCAGCTGATGCATGCACTGGAAGAATGAGGCCTAACTGGTTAACTAGATCTGAGTATCTCTGCAAGTGCCTCTAACTGGTCTATCTCTCTCTATCCTCTGCTTTGATCTGCTCTGCAAAAAAAGAAGTCTAACTTCTAAAAATGTCCTCCTCTGCATGCACAAGTGTGCCCTCCCTCAAAGCAAGAATAGCTCGTACGAAATCATATCTCAACAGATATGAGCTCTGATTATCACAGATCTTCGTCCATCACCGAGACAAATATACTCTACAAGTTACAGACACTCAATTACTCAACCTGATGCGGTACAATATTCCTCCTCATCAGAGAATGTGCCCTCCTTCCCAAGGAAAGTCGCCCACCTCTCAATTGATCTATCTCGAATCAGTTATCTCAGTGAAGAAAACAGACTACTTCTGTCTCCTTATAACAACTCACTGAAAAAATAGGTTTACCAAAAACCTAAAAGTAGGTGCATACAAATCTCACTTTTTCATGCATGCATGCAAACCCTTGCATGCATTTCTTCCCAAACATTTTCCTAGTTAACATTTTAACAAGGATATCAGTGCAAAATTACAGCAAAGAAATGAAGGATGGAGACAAGGGGCGTCATTCCTGAAAATAATTGAGGTAAAGGCCAGCGCAAAATAAAGCAAAAGAAGAACCTACATTGCGCAAGTAATGACACATATTTTCCATTGATGTCAAAAGGGGGGAAAAGAATGAAGTTGGTTTCACACTGATTGTACATGTGACATGAAGTTGAATGCAGCAAAAAAGAACCAGCATGAAGAAAAGAATGAAGATCATTGAAGAAACAGCATAAAGCTCCAGCAAATGTGAAAGAGCGTGAAGCAGATTATTGAAGAAACAACATAAAGATCCAGCAGACGTGAAAGAGTGTGAAGCATATTATTGAAGATACGGCATGAAGATACAGTAGACATGAAAGAGCGTGAAGTAAATCACTTGGAGAAATGGCATTGGAACATATGGTCTACGCATAAGTAACAGAAAGGATAAGAGTTTGTGCATAAGTAACAGAAAGCATAAGAGTATGTGCAAAAGTAAGAGAAAGCAGAAGAAGTACTAACAGCAGAAAGCGAAGAATTCAAAATCCCAAAGGACTCAAGGGGAGCATATACACAGGGGAGGCACTGCAAAAAGTACAGATGAAGCATATAGTTTAGAGAATATCATACACAGCTTCATAAGGTGTTAACATTGATTCCAAAAGGGGAGATTGGTGAACTTTGGTTGTCATTGATTTCAGCTAATGTCAAAGAGGATGTCAATTGATTTAGTTTGAATCATTGATGTCAACGGATGTTACGGAAGTATATGGAAGGCACTTTGAAGAAATATATATGCTAGATAGATGAAGGATATGGATGTCAGTCTGAAGAAGTATATTTAAAATTTTCATCTAGTCTGAAGATGTGTGTCCAAGGATACAGCATGCATAATCAATTTGAAGAAGCATCTAAGGAAGGCACATCATGCAGATCCAATTCAAAGAAGTACATAAGTAATGTATCCTACTACATGTGGTACTTGTGCAGATATCAAGTCCACCCAATTACACTCTCTCAAGGTAGCAGCCAAAAAATTGGATGGACAAATGTACATGTGCACAAGCAACCAAGGAGTTGGTTAAGCAAAGGTATAAGTGTGCAAGCATGTCGTGAGAAGACTCTATAATGTGCAAGTATTGTTTGTTCAAAGATCGGGAGTGCGCATACAGTAAGAAACAGCTTATGGTTGAACAATATTGAAAGCGTGCAAGTCTTACCAATCAAAAGATTCTTCAGTTACTGAAGGATGCACAAGTTCCAAGAAGGGTGCAGCAGCTGAAGTTTGCTTATGCGTAAATCCCACAAGCCAACGATATAGTAGATGTGCAAGTCCCACATGTGATGATATAGCAAGGGTCAAATTCCCACCAAGTAGAAGTTAGTTTATGTGCAAATTCCGCAAAGCATTAATACATCAGGTGCGCAATACCCATAAGATATGGTATGGCAAGAGTCAAATACTCATCAAGTCGAAGAGTAAGGATGCGCACATACCTCAAGGAAATGGTACATCAAGAGCGCAAGAGTACATCACTAAGGTGTAAGTCCCACTAAGTCAAGGACCATGGATGCGCAAGAACCACAAAGGATGACACATCAGCGGCACAAAAGATGACATATGGAAAAAGCAGAATCCATGAAATATGGAAGAAAGGATGCCACAACCAAATTGTTGACACACAATCCATGCAGGACATGTATATATAGAGATACAAGTTGGAGATTTTAAGTAAGCTTGATCGTGAGACCATAGAGCTTCGAGTGGAAGATACACATTTATATTCAGGGCATCAAGGGCTCGAAACAAAACAACATGATCTAGGGAGGAGCCGAGTGCGCACATGCAGCAAAATGATTTACTGATGGTGCACAGAATGATGATGTATGTTGGTACTAATATTGACCACTTTCATTTTATGAACAGTTGAGCCTTAAACCAGGCATCTAACTACCCACTAAAATTATGTTGATGATTTGGATGGTCTAATTCACATATTTTATTTGTGAATTGAACATAATATCAAAAGAAAAGTTAATTTTCATTTGATATTATATTATTATAATGTAAAAACTTTTTAGAAAAAAGGTAAAACATAAGCATCTTAGATCTAAGGCTCTCAATAATTTAGGCTTGAAAAGTTGCACGAGAGATAACCAAAGACACATGAGTCTGAATCTAAAACCACGAATATGATGTAGAAAGCTCTCATCGATTAAGGCTCCCAAAAGTGGTAATGGAAACCACTTTCCTTGTGACCCTGAAACCACGAAATGACAAAGATGTATTGAGACGCGTGAAGATTGCAGTAAGCGGATTGGTAACAAGGACCACCCATAGCCTAAATCGTTTTTATCAGATTTTGCATATATCCTGGAGAAAATTAAAATGTTAAATACATTATATGAGCTTCATGTGCAAAATACGAGGATCCTCTTGAGTGGCAAGTGGAAGAATGGTGTGCTCTCTGTGCAGACAGGTTTCTATGGAAGGATCAACGTGCAGAGTCATGTGCTCATCTAATTTTCATATTATGTGAGCACTTGAAGTGACGGGACCTCTTCTAAATTACCCAGAGATTATTAAAAATGCTTATGGTATAAGTACTTTATATATTCAAAGCATGAAAAGTGGCTAGTGGAGACAATAATCATTAAAATATTATTAAATTCTTTAATCCATATGATAGGGCAAGGTCACGTGGGGCTTTATAAAGTCTACATGAAGTTGGAAGATAGTTTGGAAAGGTATAAGTTTTAAAATTAAATGTGAGTTGGTATATAAAGCACATGAAGTCACATGTCAAATGGGTTATATTATTTTTATAAAAGGTATTTACCTTTTATTATTTTGAAACCTATGTATTCCTGTTAAAAGAACCTAATTTATGTTACATGACAGAATGTGGTGAAATAAAATTCTCCAGGCTGGAGCACGGACCAATGGTCCATTATTTTAAAGAAAATGGAAAAATAAAAGACATATTTTCAAGAAAATCAAGGCCAAGAAACCAATGGTTATATTGGTTTGGCAAGATTATAAAAAAAGGGAGATCATTGATCAAAAGAGGCAACGAATTTTTTCAGAAAGGGAGAGGGTTGAGTCAGCCATGGTCGGCAGAGGGTTGAGTCAGCCATGGTCGGTAGGCCATCTTGTAATTATTTTCAGTGAAGAGAAACCATCATTGGATTCATGTTTCGTATGGAGGAGCGGATGTAATTATTTTGCAGAAAGTTAAGATCATTGGCTGTAGCAACTTGTATTTCTCTTGTATTTCCACAATTTTCCCTCTCTGCTGATCTTTCATGAAATAAAGGATTTGAGCAACAGTTTAGCAATTATTCAAAGTCTGTGAATATTTTGTTAAATGATATATGTGCATTTTTGTTAAGCAGGGACTGCAATTTTGGTTGGTTCTTTGTTTAATTATATATGCATTTTGTTGACAAGTTGATTCATGAATATTTTGTAGCCGGTTAGGAACTACTGACTACTCTGAAATGATTGAGAATCAGCATGTTCATTCTTTCACTAAGACTTTTAGGAACTTTCCCAGGAGTCACTCCCCGTAATCCTCTCATTTTCACCTTCTAAATCCATCATCATTTAAAGTTGGTTTACTGTCCTATTCAATGAAATTCCTTTGTAATTGATATTCTATCCAATTCAGTTTTTAAAGCTCTTCTTTCTGACTCCATGCCCAGTGGAAAGTCCTATGAGATGAGAGTTTGCATATCTCAATCCTAACTCTACTAGTAACCGCTTCCAACCAAATTCCATATTAATTCCTTGTTAAATCTAGCTTACTCTCGTGAATATATTAAAACCTTTGTTTCTCAATAGGAAGAAAATGTTAGAGTAGTAATCTTGTGAGGGATCCCCCTCTAATCTTAGTGCTAGATAAAGATTTAAAGTCGGTTGAAATATGTTCTTCGCTTGATCCCTTACAGCCAGGAATCAACCGGAGCACTAACAATGTAGATTTGTGACAGATGCGCAAATACTGAAAGGCAGAAACACATAAGTATGCATAAGTGCAAGAGGACTGATTAACAATATCGCAGACAGTAACAGATGTTGTATGCACAGAGACACAACCAAAGTATATCAAATGATGCGTTGATGTTTGGCTGATGCACAGAAGTTGAAGTGAAGTGTGCGAAGTTGAGAAGTCCATATGATGTGCAACAACAGAGCAGCAGTAGGATCCAATATGCACATCATGATAAGGATGATCTAAGACAAGTGCATTAAACCAAAAGGACGAATCACTTGATGCACAATATGTCACAGATTGTCTAAGATACTATGCCACTTAAACAGAAATGACACATCAAAGTAAGTGCACAGTTCCCTCTATTACTGGTGCATTATCTCATAGTAGCAAACTATCAATTGAAAGCACCGTATCAATTAGTGAGTGCAGTTGCACAGTAGCATATCAACAAAGCAAAATTTATCACGGACTGCAGGATCAACAGCACACAGTACATGAAGTAAGACATCAGTAGAAGTGTAGAATTGAGAGGAATGATAATTCGAGTGATGTATGCAACTCAGTGACAGTGAAACGTCCGGATACAGAGGTAGTGCAAAGCATAACTAATATCATAAAATCAAAAGTGTGCACAAGTTGGATATTTAGTAAGTCAGAATCTTATATTGGATATCTGGGCGGTAAGACAAGGAAAGGAGCAGGAGGTTATAGCTTCCAGATGGTGTTGGAGAACACAAGGAGTTGGAGCTTCCTTCAAGTTTGTGCATGTAAAACCAGGGGTTCGGTGCCTCCTTCCAATTGGTGCTGGTAAACACAGGAAGTTGGTGCTTCCTTGAATGTATTATTTTCATTACAAAAAAGCATTATGTGGTTTTCTCCCATTTGGGTTTCCACATCAAAATCATGTGTGTTATGTGTTCTTTGTCTTTGTGCATATATGGATGAATGATTTTGATTATATTGGATGCATAACTAAAGATCAAGATTAAGTTAAGACTAATCTATTAAAGAAGGTAAAAACTGTCGATAACTACGCTAATACTAATTCACACCCTCTCTTAGTATTAAATTGATTCCAACAAATCTCTATATTGAAAGGCACAAAGTCTCCTTCACATGTTTTAAGCTTGGCCCTAATAATCATTCACACTCACAATTCTTTGGTTAAGCAGGCTTTGATACCAAACATGATCTAAATTTGTAGGATGTTAAATAACCATGAATTATGCGTGAATGATCCAATAGTCATTAGAGAAATTTGGAGGTATAAAATGGGCCTCTTAAGGAAAATTATAAAGTAACAGTGGAAATAATAAAATAATATTAGCATACCTCATCAAATTTTGGAGGAAAAAAGAAGAAGAAAAAAAACATTTACTCATATTTTCAACTTATCTCCCTGTATATTCATTCAAATTTCAAGCAGGAGCACTCGTTGGATGGGGAATTAAATTCCGCATCCAACGAAGCCACAAGGCATACTTTTGATGGACCCCGCTCCTCAAAAAACAAGAAATTCATGAAAAAATATGAATCACATTTTTTCATGAATTTCTTGTTTTTCGAGGAGCGGGGTCC